>ONZH01005910.1:0-417500 GCA_900303285.1 Rhinella marina | reverse complement strand
GTTATTGACCGTCATTTTCATTAGTAATCTCTTAATTAATAATCCCTTATGGGGCGCTTAGGGGGCCCCCAGACTCACCTAGGTATATCCATGGATACAGACTGCAAACAAACCCTATGCAGTCACGCTCCCTTCCATCTGGCCCTCATGTATATACCACATTGCCACCCATCACATATAAAGACCTACATGACGTAGCTGTGCAAGTCTGGTCTTCAGAACACATGAGCACTTCTCTGCTTGAAGATTTCCATGTGCTTTTATAAAGCACTTCCATCTATTTGAAGATCCAAGGTCGCAAACCCTCAACATGTTAGGACTTTTTCACACGAGCAGTGAACGGATAGCATCCGGACTGAATCCTGACTTGTTCATTTCAATCGGTCTGTGTACATGAGTTTACATCCGCTTTTCACACATCGTCTTTGAATTCAGGAAAAATCACAGCAAGTTCTATATTGTGCGTTTTTCATGCAGCTCTGCCTCCATAGACGTGAATGGAGGCATCCGGATGCAATGCGTTTTTCACTGATGGTTGCTAGGAGATATAGATTGTTATGCGTGAAAAACCCATACAATTCAGACAGAAAAAACACGCAATCGCAGAAAAAACTGATTGAACTTGTGTGCAAATCCATCAGTTTTTTTTCCTAAACAGATTCTGACACAATCTGTATCACTTATGTGGAAGACCAGCCCTTAGACCAGGGATCAGCAATCTCCCGCACTCCAGCTGTTCTGAAACTACAACTCCCAGAATCCTCCTTTTACTTCTATGGGAGTTACAAGAACAGCTAAGTATATGTGCATGCAGGGAGTTGTAGTTTCACAGCAGCTAGAGTGCCTAAGGTTGCTGATCCCTGCCTTAGACTATAACTTAAAAGGGGTTCTCCGAGTTATATATATATTGATGACCTATCCTCAGGATAGGTCATCAATATCAGATTGGCAGGGGTCCGACACCCGGCACCCCCGTCGATCAGCTGTTTGAAGAGGAGGCGCGCGCCGTATCAGCGCTGCCTCCTCTTCATTGTTTACATGCTGGCCATAACGGGGGTAGTGGTGAGTAGGTGTAATTACACCCAACTGCCCCATTCATTTCAATGGGAAGAATCGCTGCCATACAAGTCTATCCTGAGGATAGGTCATCATATATATAACTTGGAGAACCCCTTTAAAGAGGACCTTTCACCACTCCTGACATGCCTTTTTTAATAGCTTCATGCATTCCCCATGTAATAACAAGTCTGGAACATCTATTCTTATGTCTGTATGTTGTGCCATTCCTTTATTATTTGCACTAGAAGTTATGAATGAATTGCTATTTGTCTTCAGTAAGGGAACAGAGGGGAGGTAACAAGTTTGGGGTGTGTCCCTGCACAGTCTGAACATGACAGCACTGATTGGATAGAGTCAGACTGTGCAGGTACACTCCCCCAACTGGTTACCTCCCCTCTGTTCCTTTACTGAAGGCAAATAGCAATTCAGTCATAACTTCTAGTCAAATAATAAAGGAATGACACAACACAGAGCCATAAGAATAGATGTTCCAGAATTGTTAGTACGTGGGGAATGCATGGAGCTATTAAAACAGGCCTGTCAGGAGTGGTGAAAGGTCCTCTTTAAGTGAAATTTCCCCTTAGGCCAAGCTCATACATATTTTAATGTTGTCTTTTCCCCCCCTAAAGATGGCATTGAATATAATCCACTTTTGGCTTTCACTGCAAAAACGCATCAAAAACTGCATCACACCTGGCCTTAGAGCAGGGGTGCACAACCTTTTCTAGCTGGAGGCCACATTGTCAGACTGAACCAATGCCAAGGGCGAAAATAAAATTGGAAGAGGTATTACCAACTGAAATATTGTATTTATCACATATTGAACACACAGTATATATCATAAATATCTAGTTACACTTCCAGGACTCCTTTCTAATGGGAGAATACATGCAAGATACATGTGTGCGGCGACAAGACATTGACATACATGTCTGTTACCAGATGGTTGGGGGCCGCACAGAATGGTATTGAGGGCCACATGTGGCCCCTGAGCAGCGGGTTGTACTCCCTGGCTTAGAGCCACAGAAGGATCTCTATGACAGCACATCTCCATACTCTTAGCAGTGGCAGTGCCTGGTATTCTAGCTGAGTCCCATTCATGACTTGCAATACAGGTCCCTGTCACAATTTTGTAGTCCTGGAGAACCCCTTTAATAAAACATGTACTGCACATATAGACAAACCAGTGGCTTGAATTCACATAAAACCCACAGTGCCCAAAGTGAAGTGTATTTCCTCTGGTGTGCTTAAAAACCTTACCTCTCTGGCCAAACACCAAAACTGTTATGCCCCTTTCACATGAGCGGGAGACTCGCATGTCTCCGCAACGCATCTACAGGGCTGGACTCCGGCACTGACTGGGATCAACATATAATGCTCTGCGATCCCTGTCCGTGCCGAGTCCAGCCCTGTAGATGCGTTGCGGGAGACATGCGAGTCTCCCGCTCATGTGAAAGGGGCATTAGGGTAGGGCTACATGATAATGTATGTGACTTGTGGCCACTCTGAATTCATTTGCTATTACATTGAAGATTCAAATGCTGACAACGATATGGAACAGCCGGCATGCTGTTGTCACTTGTCCCACTTATGATTCAAGCCTCCAGTGTCCCACAACCACAGCGGATCTCATATTTACAGATGGATAAGATGACGTTTTTAGCTACAATAGGATGTGATGTTGCTTTGTAACATCCTATTGCCATTGAGTTGCAGCCTTGGTTGGTGCTCCAGACTGAAGTCCACAGGAGGACTAAAGTGGGCCATACACATTCGATGGCTGTTGGCGGAATAATTGTTTGTCCGGCAGCTATCTCTCCCTCGACTCCACCACACACACACGTTTGGTTCGGCCAAGTGCGTATGTGTTATCAATGGGGAGAGAGGAGAAAACCGCACCTAGATACTTCTGGTGGTGGCTTATATCTTGGGAGAACAAAGGGATCAAGTGAAAATATTCAGTTTCTCCGATCCTTCTCTCCTCCGACATCATCTGTTGGGAGCTCCCCTCGCACATTAGACCGTTGTAGGCTTCAGAGAAGGAGAGCGCATAGACAGTAAGGACCTTTCAACGAGGGTGAGTAAAATAAACCAAGAAGCGCATCTGAAGGGTATATTACCTGATGGCGGGATTATTCCAATCCCGAAATGCGTAGTTTCTCTGCATCAATAAAGTCTTTGTCTCACAAATCATCTCCTTGTTCTTCGGAAGCGCCGCCAGAAGTCCTCTTTGACCATTGCCTTCTATATTGGACTTTTGGGGAGCCTGAAAGGTGCCTTCACACGTGTCAGATTTTCTTGCAGGATTTCCTGCAGCTGAAAATCAGTTCTGTTAATCTGAATGGGGTTCGGTCAGCAAGCAACGTGGATTTCTGCATGCTGCATTCGGATGAAAGGAACTGATTTTCAGCGGCTGAAATTTCTGCAACAAAATCTGCTGCATGTGAAGGCACCCTAAGGGCCCTTTCACACTGCGTCCTTTGGCACCAGAAATTTAGCTTGGATTCCGTTCCGTTTAAAGCCGCAACCGTGCCGAGAAAGGACAACAACAATGGGAGGCGGATTCCGCGCTGCCACTGACAGCTTTTTGCCCCAGAATTTACACTAAATGTGAACCATGTGAAGACACCATGTGAACAGAGTCCGAGCCCTGTTTCACACATGTATGTTGCAGATCTGACAGGCTGTTCCGGCAGGATCCGCCACTGTCAGAATTCTGTCAGGCCCCATTCACTATAATTGGAACTGGCAGAGATCTGGCTTACAACCCTGCTAATATGCTGAGAATTGCCTGGACAAAAACCGCTACAAGTAGTGATTTCCGTCCAGCCAGTTCTCTGCATATTTGCCGGGTTGCAGACGGATCTTCGCCGGACTCCATTACAGCGAATGGGTGGGTGTCAGCTACCACCCGACAGTGCCAGATCCAGACATCTCCGAGCAGCCTGCTAATGTGAAACCAGCCTAAGGGTTGTTACACACTAATGGATAAACTGCCCGTAACAATACCGCAGGTCGATCACCGCTCATTTACTTTCATCTTGGTGTTACAATTTTCGGCAGGGGATTAAATGAACCATCGTCCCTGCACTTGCTGGGTCCCACCCTCCCCTGATATAGTTAAATTAGTGTTGGCAGCGCTTCCCTGGTGATGTGCTGCTGACAAACAATCATTTTTATGGCTGCATAAAATATGCGATGAATGTCAAATGAGAGTTTTACTGTTTGCTCACTTTGCACCTTTGGGCAATGACTGAGGACAGATGTTTGCACAAATGATTATTTGGCGATCACTGCTCCAATTAGAAGATGCTAAGGCTGGGGCTGCATGATGGTGTGTCTTACACTATAGTAAGTGGACACCGTGTCCTGTCCTCATTCTTTGCACCTGCAAAAAATAGAACATGCCCTATACATGTCTGTAAAACTGTTCTATAGATGGCAGGATTTTTTATTCTGCAAAATGCGGAATGCATATGGCTGGTATCTGTATTTTGCAGATCCGAAAGTTCCATGCCTGCAACCTTGGGAAAGTTGCAAAAAAAGTCCTATGGCTCCTTACAGCTTTGATTTTCCTTTGGCCGGTCACTGAATTTGCATACTCTGGGGTGACCATGGTGGGCCAGCATTCATATACTGCCCCATTGTGTCACAGCTTCTCAGGTGACCATGGTGGCCAGCATTTATATACCGCCCCACAGTGTTACAGCTCTGGGGTGATCATAGTGGGCCAGCATTCATATACTGCCCTATAATGTCACAGTTCTGGGGTGACAATGGCGGCCCAGCATCCATATACCGCCCCATAGTGTCACAGCTCTGCAGTGTCCATGGTGGCCAGCATTCATATACCGCCCCCACCCCCAGTGTCAAAGCTCATTCATATACCACCCCATAGTGTCAGAGTTGTGAGATGACCAGCATTCATATACCACCCCATAGTGTCACAGCTCTGGGGTGACTATGGTAGGCCAGCATTTATATACCACCCCCTTGTGTCACAGCTCATTCATATACCGCTTCATAGTGTCACAGCTATGAGGTGACCATGGTGGCACAGCTCTGGGGTGACCATTGTGTCACAGCTCTGGGGTGACCATTGTGTCACATCTCTGGGGTGACCATAGTGTCACAGCTCTGCGGTGTCCATGGTGACCAGCATTACACAGCTCTGCAGTGGCCCTAGGAGCAATGTACAGGAGAGACACTGGAGCCTGTGGTGAGGAGCCGTGCACTGCCGCGGTGTATCACACCGTACATGTAACGTGTGGCACGGCAGGAGAGGGCGCAGGGTGGGGGGCAGACGAAGGCTTCACCCCCTGGCACTTTCCGCCGGGATTAGCGCAGTCTCCGCCCTGACGAGGACTGGGACCGGCGCCCTCTCGCGTGTAAAGCGGCCGCCCTCAGCTCGAACGCCCGGCGCCAGGAGTCTGCGGCCCCGCCCCTACTGTATCCTGTGTCATCCCCGGGCCCAGCCCGCACCACCCAGCGCAGCTCAGCCCCGATCGTCGCCACTTGGCTCCTGCCGAGGCCTGTCCCTAGCCTTCATCTCCTCACATTCCCTGCCCGCGGCTCTCCGGTTTACAACTCTTAATCATCTTGTCTGCGGCAGATCCTCAGCTACTCCCCTCCGCAGACGTCTCACTGGCCTCGTGAGCCACTTAACCCTATCAGTCCTGGGGAGGAGGATCTGGGTGACTTTCAGGATGTTCTATGAAAGTGTAACACGTAACATTACATCCTACACATCACATCATATACACATAACATGTAACATCACACAATACATATATATATATATATATATATATATATATATATATATAGTCACATGATATCACATACATCAAACAGTTGTATGTGTGTATATATATATATATATATATATATATATATAATCACATACATCACACAATATGTAACATCACATACTATACTATACATAGCATCACATAATATCACACAACACGTGCATCATATACATCATTGACGTCATATAACACATGCATTACTCATATCACATACCTAATACAACAGGGACAACCCATCACTTACATCAGATACTTGCATTACATACATGCTGTGCAGGTGGGGATAATTTATAATACTGGGGGCACTGCAGTGGGGGCCATTATAGATACTGGGGGCAATATGGGGGGACATAATATATACTGGGGGCACTGCAGGGGTTGGGGTTAAAAAAAATCCAATGAAATGTATCCGTGTTTAACATTCGTTGTAAACGGATGCAAAATAGATGTTAAAAAATGATTGACGGACAGAAAATTAATCCACACGGATACAAACTGACAGTTTACCCATTTTTAACTAACTTTTTTCAATGTAACAAAAACAAAACAGACACACTGTCAGTTTTTTATGGCCATTTTTCAGCAATTTGTGCTTCCATTTTCTGTCCGTCTTTTGTTTTTTTAATGGCTATTTTGCATCCGTTTTTACACCTGTTAACAACCCGTGTTATAAATGGATTAATTTAATTGGCTTTTTTTTATTACCACCCCTGCAATGTCCTTGTTATACAAAATTCCCCCTTTAGTGCCCCCAGGACATTAGTGCCCCATTATTATTAATTCCACCATTAGTGCCACAGTTTTATTAAAGTGGTTATCCAAGAGATAATCAAACCTCCAGACCAGCACAGTTGATGATACTCACCTGCTCCCACCACTGGATTCAGTAGATGGCGCAAAGGGATCAGGTCACCACTGTGGCCTGTGTTTGCTGTTGGCAACCCCAACCCCTCCCCAACCCCCTCATGAAGTGACAAGGTGGCGGTCAGGTTCGAGTATGGAGGCCTCCTGGTGAGCGCTTCAACCCTGCATTTGTTTTGGAGCGACACACTGTCCCAACTGCAATTTATCTGGCTTTCTCGGACACCAGATTTATCTCCAATTGAGTATTTATGGGACATCTGCCTCAGCAGAATGCAGGGTGCAGAATCTACAGGCCCAGCTGCAACATCTGTGTGCAAATGTGCTGCAAGATACCATACGGAACCTGTATGCTTCCATGCCCAACTGTATCTTATCTTGTATCCAGGCTAGAGGCCGTATCTCATCTTGTATCCAGGCTAGAGGCCATATCTCATCTAGTATCGAGGCTAGAGCCCGTATCTCATCTTGTATCCAGGCTAGAGGCCGTATCTCATCTAGTATCGAGGCTAGAGGCCGTATCGAGGCTAGAGGCGGTATCTCATCTTGTATCCAGGCTAGAGGCCGTATCGAGGCTAGAGGCCGTATCTCATCTTTTATCGAGGTTAGAGGCCGTATATCATCTAGTATCGAGGCTAGAGGGCGTATCTAATCTTGTATCGAGGTTAGAGGCCGTATCTCATCTTGTATCGAGGCTAGAGGCCGTATCTCATCTTGTATCCAGGCTAGAGGCCGTATCTCATCTAGTATCCAGTCTAGAGGCCGTATCTCATCTAGTATCGAGGCTAGAGGCCGTATCTCATCTTGTATCGAGGTTAGAGGCCGTATCTCATCTAGTATCGAGGCTAGAGAGCGTATCTCATCTTGTATCGAGGTTAGAGGCCGTATCTCATCTTGTATCGAGGCTAGAGGCCGTATCTCATCTTGTATCCAGGCTAGAGGCCGTATCTCATCTTGTATCGAGGTTAGAAGCCGCATCTCATCTTGTATCCAGGCTAGAGGCCGTATCTCATCTTGTATCCAGGCTAGAGGCCGTATCTCATCTTGTATCGAGGTTAGAGGCCGTATCTCATCTAGTATCCAGACTAGAGGCCGTATCTCATCTTGTATCGAGGTTAGAGGCCGTATCTCATCTAGTATTGAGGCTAGAGAGCGTATCTCATCTTGTATCGAGGTTAGAGGCCGTATCTCATCTTGTATCGAGGTTAGAAGCCGCATCTCATCTTGTATCCAGGCTAGAGGCCGTATCTCATCTTGTATCCAGGCTAGAGGCCGTATCTCATCTTGTATCCAGGCTAGAGGCCGTATCTCATCTTGTTTCGAGGTTAGAAGCCGCATCTCATCTTGTATCCAGGCTAGAGGCCGTATCTCATCTTGTATCCAGGCTAGAGGCCGTATCTCATCTTGTATCCAGGCTAGAGGCCGTATCTCATCTTGTATCCAGGCTAGAGCCACCAGAGCACTAAAGCCTCTTTTCAATTCTACAGTTCCCTCCAATAAACGTATCTTTTCGCTCTCATACTGTAATCACTTACATAGATCATCATTACCTTCACACATAGAACGTTTCATTCCATTCCAACAACTCCTTTTTGGTGCGTTATTTATTTATTTAATTTATTTTTTGTTAATGAGGGTACCTTCATTACATTACGACCCTATAGACTTCAGTAGGTAAAGTATCACAGCCCTGTACAACCGGGGATTTTACTTTCCAGTTCCATAAGGCCACTCCATGACTATAGATGGAGTGTAATGGATTGGTACCAGTGAAAATGTGCTCCATCCAAAGCAGTGATTTTCAACCAGTGTGCCTCCAGCTGTTGCAAAACTACAACTCCCATCATGCCCAGGCAGCCTACAGCTATCAGCCTACAGAAGGGCATGGTGGGAGTTGTAGTTTTGCAACAGCTGGAGGCACACTGGTTGAAAATCACTGATCCAAAGGATACTAGCTACTTGCTTATTACTGATCCGTTTTACTACATTGGTAGAGTTTGACCTCCATGGGTCAATGCAAAATGCACTTTCTGTTATTCATTCCAATTGTAGCCACATACAGTAACTTTGCATGTATAAAGTCATTGTAAGGAAATTTCCACACTGAATAAATATCAGATTGTTCATCCGATCTGCAAAAAAAACGTTATGAGTTTAACCAAGGTCGCCATTTCCTATGCCAGTCTTGACCTCCTGTGTGCCGGAGTAAGAGGTGCCTCATTTATTAAGAGGCAGATGCCTCTTAATAAAGTAGGCACATCAAGCATATCTTTGGGCCTTCATGCGCCCGAAACTCAAATCTGTGCCAGCTTGGGGTCGGCATAGACTTGAGCTGTAACTTACACCAATAATAGTGAATCCGATGGGCCACAGAGGCTCCGCTCCTCCTGCTTGAAAAGCTGGAAATTGTGGCATAAATATGGCACGCCCCATAATTTGCGACTTCTCAATATCACAAAAGTGATATTGTTAAGGCATTGATAAATGTCCCCCTTTATGCCTATGGTCTTCATTAGTGGTGTCATATATTTGTACTTTCCTAAGAAATGCCTTCTGTCCAGCAAAGAGTTAAACCAAAAAGCAAAAAACAAACACATTTCATGCTTTATTTTCTCATTATAGAATCAATTTCTGTTTTCATTGCACAAATCAAGTGAAAAGCTCTGTTTATCTGGTGCAGTCCGGTTCAAAGCTGAAGTAAAGAGAACACAGTGAGAGTAATAATAATCATTAGCTTCGGAGACCAGAAAATCATAAAATGTCTTATAAATGAAAGCTGCAATCTCCCCAATTTTATAAATTGATTTTTTTTTCTCACCCCACAGGAAACGACAGAACGGTATGAACTGATCTCATTTCAACTATTTCTAACTCTGGACACTGTCCAAGTTCCGATGTATGTGCAGGTGAACTGAGGATAATGTCAGAGCGATGGAAGAAATAATTTACAGGTAAACAATGTCAAAAGCAAATTAGATGCTACTTGTATCAATTGACTTGGAGAAAATGTTACCAGACACTTACATCTGCACCTGTCAAAATGTATACTCTAATTATATACTCTATATTTGGAACCTGAAGCTCTTGAGTCCCAACCTAAAATCTGTCCCACAACTATTACGCATCAATTATAATACTGGTCTCTTCCTATGAGGCATCTTTTAGTAGATATTTTCCAAAAATAATATTACCTTATGGGATTGTTATAGAGCATAGGGTGTAATGCTTACTTAGAATGCAGAGGACAGCGTCTGATACCACGGCCTGCAAGGTCAAAATCTGCTACTACCACTTTACCACTCCAGTTAGTAGATCTAAGGCTATCCCTAGGTGTTCTTCAGAGCCTTCTGCAAGACATATTGGAATTGGCTGCTAAGGACCCAGGTTATTTCTGTGAAGTAAGGCTACTTTCACACTAGCGTTTTTTGTTGGATCCGGCAGGGTTCAGTAAAAACGCTCCCGTTACTGATAATACAACCATCTGCATCCGTTATGAATGGATCCGGTTGTATTATCTTTAACATACCAAGACAGGTCCGTCATGAACTCCATTGAAAGTCAATGGGGGACGGATCCGTTTTCTATTGTGTCAGGTTGTGTTACAGAAAACGGATCCGCATCCCAGGACAGAAAGCAAACCGGTATGCTCTCCGGTATGAAAACAGTACGGAATGCATATTGGAGCACTCTATTCTGCTCAGTTACGTTTTGTCACCATTGACAATGAATGGGGACAAGGCGGAAGCGTTTTTTTCCAGTATTGGGACCCTATGACGGATCTCAATACCGGAAAATATTAACGCTAGTGTGAAAATAGCCTTAGGCAGCAGAAAACAGGCATGAGCTCACAAGTAGCAGACCTATATGATACCAAGGAAGAGCAAGAGAAGAGTCAAAGCCACGAGAGACAACAATAGCCAAATCCTTAGACAAGGAGTTAATCCAGAAACAAGCCACATAGTCTAAGCCAGAAGGGTCAGTGAAATCAAATCAGGAAAACAAGGGGTTAATCCAGAAACAAGCCACATAGTCTAAGCCAGAAGGGTCAGTGAAAGCAAATCAGGAAAACAAGGGGTTAATCCAGAAACAAGCCACATAGTCTAAGCCAGAAGGGTCAGTGAAAGCAAATCAGGAAAACAAGGGGTTAATCCAGAAACAAGCCACATAGTCTAAGCCAGAAGGGTCAGTGAAAGCAAATCAGGAAAACAAGGGGTTAATCCAGAAACAAGCCACTTAGTCTAAGCCAGAAAGGTCAGTGGAAGCCAAATCAGGGAAACAATGGGGTTAATCCAGAAACAAGCTGAGGTAAGTACACAGGAAGGTCTAACAGGAATGCAGAGCTGACTGAACAGAGCTCAAAACAGGAGCCAGGAATAAAAATATTAGGTAAAGGTAAAGTCAGTGCTAGACTTAAATCCCCACCTGGCTTTGGGATTGGATGTTGAAGTAGGAATCTGCTTGGCTTAGCGTCCAGGCTCACAATTAGGTTGACCAGCCAGAGCTTGGCTGGTCAACAGAACAAATCTCCTAGAACAGCCGTGCACTGGATTTTGGCCAGTTAAATCACTGACAAATACTACCCTTGGTCACTGCAGAAACCAATTGAAACGTGTTGAATTTTTTAGATGACCAGAAAGTAATAGAGAATGGCATTTCATGGTGACTGTGTAGGTCATCTGACCTGAGTAACTGAATGGGTGTAATTTGATGTACACATGTATGCCACATTACTCACAGGTCCAGTATTTAGGTTATAGAGATTAAGAAATAGTGTCTAATACATGTGCGACAAGATTATAAAAATATGTACCGTTATCCCAGAAAATACAGACTGAAAGTGAAGCTCCACCTTGAAGTCTACATATTAAAGGGCATCTGTCAGCAGCTTGACCTGTTACATGTGCACTTGGCAGCTGAAGATATCTGTGTTGGTCCCATGTTCCTATGTGCCCGCATTGCTGAGAAAAGTGAAGTTTTAATATTTGCAAATGAGCCTCTAGGAGCAACTGAGGCATTGCCCTTGCTCCTGGAGGCTCTGCTCTCTCTGTAACTGCACTTTGATTGACAGAGCCAGAGAATGTAAGTGTGATCACGCCTGGCCCTGACTTCTCCTAAAGTCTCACGTTACACTGTGTGCTTCAGTATCTGACACAGGAGCACTACGGTAGGAGTTATGGCAACACCCTCATTACTCCTAAAGGCTCATTTGCATATATTAAAACATCATTTTTCTCAGCAATTCAGACACATATGAACATGGGAGCAACACAGATGTCTTCAGCTGCCAAGTGCACATGTAACAGGTCAGCCAGTGTCATAGGTGCAAATCTGCTGACAGATATCCTTTACAGATGAATACATAGACAAGACTGGGTCCTGCAGAGCTCCAATATCTGTCTCCCCTGCCTCCTGCTTGTGATCGGTTTCTACCTGATGACTCTTCCAAATAGAAGGCTAGTAGAGCAGTGTGAGGTTTCCTATCATAGAAATACACTGGAGATTCTGCACGCAGCACACACAGAAAGTATAGACAATTTTTGTGAGTCAGCAGAGTTTTATAACTCTGCAACTCTGCAACTACCATATCTCTGCACCTTGTTCCCTTATATAAGGCAAAATGATATTTTTAACACTCTATGCATAGGGAGAAATACAAAGGAAGAAAGGGGGTAGAGATGGTGGGAAAGTGCCTGAGAGCCGCCAGGAGGGATTTGAAAGATTCTGATGTAATCTTGTAGTTCATAGAGGGTCACGAAGGAAAGACCTACATCCAGTCTATCCAGGGGACCAACCTAAGTACTAGTGGTCAGACTGGAGATCACATGACCAGGTAACCACAATTAAAGAGTTCAGTAGTAACTGTGACTAAGGGCTAGTGTACAGCCCGAAACGTGTCAGTTGTGTATACCTGTCGGGTTTACTGGAGCCAATAAAGAATACGCTGTTTTCATGGAAGGTGGAATCTTTTCTTTTTGTACATTTTCTAACCTTTACATTAAACATCATAAAACATCATCAATAAACGTCAGTGTGAACTCCAGGCTTCATATTTGTCCCTCAGTATTTTGGAATTTAGAGACACCCCACCTATTCTCTTTAGTTGGAGCTAAGATGGTGGGAGTACGTCTGGTTTTCCACAGGACATTTGTGTTCAAGGTTATTTGAGGTAAAATACTGCAGCAGCCAGGCATTTTTCTGGTGTTCTTCATACAGACTTCGTTAGTTTGTAGAAACCACGTGCAGGTTTTACATATGTACAAAAGATTTGCTCTTCTGTAGTGACACTTCTAAAAAACCTTTTCCTAAAGGGAATCTGTCAACAGCTTTGACTTCAGAGGTAAACAGATGAGGGTGGGTTCACATATGCGTCAAGTATTCCGTTATACCGTTCCTTTATAACGGAATATAATGGAATGCAAAATGGAAGGCTTTAGAGGTATTCCGTTTTGATCCGTCCTAATATAGTTCTAATAACTGTACTGTCTTGTTCTGTTATGTAAGACATAACTGTTATTTGTGCCCATAGAACTCTATTAGGACAGATCAAAACGGAATACCTCTAAAGCCTTCTGTTTTGCATTCCGTTCTCAAATTCCATTCTATTCCGTTATAACCCGGTTATAACGGAACGGTAAAATGGAATATATGACGCATTTGTGAACCCACCCTGAGGGCCAAGGCTGTTTAAAGGGGTATTCCCATCTTAGACAATGGGGGCATATCGCTAGGATATGCCCCCATTGTCTTATAGGTGCTGGGACCCGCACCTATATTGAGAACGAAGCGGGAGAGCTCTGAGCTTGGAGGACCACCGCCAGGCGCTGCCCCCCCTGCTGCGCTAATAGAAACGAATGGGAGCGCCGCGAAAATAATCTAGTCAGGTACTACCAAACTATTGTTTTTCATGGACACAGGAAAAAAAGTCACCTATTTTTACGGACTGTCCAGAAATTTCTGGACAGTTGGCAACCCAGATGTATACACAGGGGTGGACTAAGAACTTAAAGGGGTTATCCCATGACTAACGTAAGAAATGAAAATCAGTCATATAGTTCATGACAATACCTTTCTAACAAAGCTAGAACCAGATTGGAGAGAATCACATTGTCAAGAGATCTCCCCATTCATTGCTGTATTAGATTTATATCAAGCTGACAGCGCAAGAGGAGTGTCCTTTCTGCTGAAGCTTTCTGCTGAAGCCTTTGGAATAGTCACAGATATTTCTGCAACATATGTCTGGCGTATAAACCTCCAAGCATCTGCATCTTTGACAGTATAGACCTGAACCAGGAGGCACAGGATGAACTGTGATATTTTTCCCAACCAGATGAGAGACCGCTGCTAAATGTGGAATTCTGCGAGGATGCAGAAAATAAAGAATTTATCAGAATGCAGAAAATGTTGAATTTAAAGAGGTTGTCCCACAAAAATATCCTATGGTTTTCAGCTGCTGAATCAGAATACTTTTGTAATTTGATATAATTAAAAATGTAGTATATCCAATGAGTTATTCAATAAAATGTATCTGTATAGCGCCACCTGCTGTTTGTTCTTTTCCTTGTTTCTCTGTCCGGCTCACTGAGATGGTCGCACATGCTCAGTTTCATCCTTCAACTGCTTCCTGAGCTGGGATAGGGAGAGCATGCACACGCCCCCTTAGCTGCAGCAGAAAGGACACATGCCTTGAGCTGACAGCTTGATATAAATCAGCAGAGCAATGAATGAGGAGATCTCTGGATCCATGTGAGGTACCGGGCTGGTTCTGGCTTTGTTAGAAAAAGATTGTCATGTACTATATGATGTCCGATTTTCATTTTTTACATTAGTCATGGGATAATTTAATTTTAGTTGAATTTAAGGTAATTTGAATATAATATTCAGGATGAAATACAAGTTTGGTTCACAGGAAGCGCTTTTTATTCAGAACATTATCACATATATACCGTTATATAGCATTTCTGTTAATGTGCCCTCTCCAGCATCATGCATGGCTTACACCTCCATACTGAAATCTGTACTGATTAGTAATGGCAGCATTAACGGCAGAGTGCAATCTTCCATTCACTGTAGTAAAAGTCTAGGTGATTGGAAGCCCTCATGTAGATTGTCGAAAACTATAGGTAATTTTCATGTATCATATAAACAGGCCATGTGTGAAGGCAAAATCAAAGCCTCCTGATGATGCTAATACATATTTACACTCAACATATATCCTACAGAACTCAAGTCTTTGCTGTGTACCTGTAAGTATGGGTTTACTAGCACCTGTAACCTGATATGTTGACATTTATTTAGCAGCTTTCCTCAGGTTTGAATAGGTTACTAATGTTATTTTATGCCTTATAAATCAGGCATGTCAAGTCGTGACAATCAGGGCACATGATGGTTGTGTCTGGAGTTGTAGAAATCCAAGTGAACAACAGGTTAAAAATTTTTATTCTCTGACCTGTTAGGAAGGTACATGATAAGGTAATATACCAGCGATTATATTTGTGAGTTATAACCTCCCGTCCGATCCTCAGCTGTGTCATGTGACCAACTCTGTGATCTCCAATTGACAGGACAGGAAGTCAGTTACTTCTCTATTCATTCCTATGAAACTGACATTGAGGCTCCTATAGGAATCCATAGAGAAACTGACTTCGTGTCCTGCTGTGGTTTTAATAAACGGCAGCTATTAATTTTCCATTACCTGAAACGTCCTATATCTACGTTATACACCTGCATCACTCACCAGCGATTTCACATTTACATAGTAATAAAACACTGGCACACAATGCTCATGATGTGGCACAGACGTCTGAAAGGCATTGCCTTGAATTTCCTAATACTGTAGATATTCTTCTTGATTGATGCCTTTCACAAATGTTTTATGTTACTGTAATCATTCTGTGAACTGTGTAAGAAATAAAACTAGCCTAGACTGGATATTTTTGGGTTATGTAAAGTAAAAATTTTGAATCCATTATCCAATAGTTTAGAGATTCTGATTCAGTTTAGCATTGATTAAAAATCCGCCATAGAATTCGTGGCAGAAAACGAGGCCTAAGGCTAGGGCTACACGGCGACAGTTGTCGCAGCCAGGATCCCTGAGTAGCGGGGATCCCATAGAGATGAATGGGATCGCCGCGGCAGTCGCAAGAAATCCAACACGGTTGGATTTCTTGCGACTGCCACGGCGATCCCATTCATCTCTATGGGATCCCCGCTACTCAGGCATCCTGGCTGCGACGGGTGTCGCGCGACAGCTGTCACCGTGTAGCCCTAGCCTAAAGCCTCATTCACACAGTGATTTCCATCAGTGATTGTGAGCCAAAACCACGAGTGGAGCCTACACAGAGGTAAGGGAAAGATCTGCACCTGTTCTGTGTTTAGAACTACACCTGATGGAAATCACTGACCAAACACTGACGTGTGAATACTCTGATGTCTTCCATGATTTGCATAAACAATTGCCGAGGGTCCAAACATGGATTAGCCCCCATCCACACATAGCTATCCCACCACCACCGAATACCTCCACTGAAATTCTAAGTTATTAGGGTTTTACCAATCCCAGTTTGGACCTCATGCGCACAACCACATTTTTTTTTCTGCATCCGATCCGCATTTTTTGTGGATAGGATGTGGACCCATTCATTTCTAGGGGACCGCAAAAAAATGTGGACAGCACATGGATCGGGCGTAGCTATAGGGGGTGCAGAGGTAGCAGTCGCTACCGGGCCCAGGAGCCTAAGGGGGCCCAAAGACCCTTGTGCCGCATAAGAAGACACACAAATTACTGAGGGAAGGGGGCCCAAGCTGAACTCTTGCACCAGGGCCCATGAGCCTTTAGCTACGCTCCTGCATGGATGTCATCCGTATGCTGTCAGCATCTGTGCAGCCATGTCCTATTCTTGTCTGTTTTGTGGAAAAGACTAGGCATTTTTACAGTGGGGTGGGACATGCGCAAGGCACACAGCAAGCATCCGCATTTTGCGGATCCAGATATCGTTGTGTGCATGAGGCCTTACTAGCAATGTAAAAATTCTACAGTTCTTCATGGATTGCAAATTTTTTTTATACACACAAAAAAGAGAAAGGACGTGCTGACGTCTACCCCACTAACGGCTTGCTCACACATCAGTTATTTGATCAGTTATTTCCATCAGTTATTGTGAGCCAAAACCAGGAGTGGACATTAAACAGAGATCAGATATAATGAAAAGATCTGCACCTGTTCTGTGTTTTTGACCCGCACCTGGTTTTTGGCTCACAATAACTGATGGAAATAACTGATCAAATAACTGACGTGTGAACAAGCCCTAAGCCTTGAGAAAGCGTCATACGACACAAAACAGCCATTGGCCGGATTTTTGTACTGTGATTTAACTCCCTGTATCGTGCACTTTAATCAAATAAAATGGACTTTCTGTGATAGGGTGAGTGCCGTGGATATACTCTGCCGTTTTCCGTAATTTTTTTTTTATTTGTGATCCAATTTGAGACCTATGAAATGTATGCCATGTAGCACAAAGTACAAAAATAATATGTTACTTATTATATATACCTTAATACTTATCACCCCCCCCCACAATAATTTTGTTTCAAAGGGATATTGTCCATAGAGATGTCATGTCATGTGGCTGTAGCAACAAATGATAGCCTGCTGCTATAATGTATCATCCAGTGTGACATCATCACAGTCAGCTGTTCTGGGCTGTGATTGGATGACACATAATTACCCCAATGGGGGAATAAGAGGAAATGGGAGGGAAGGCAGACAATGAAACAATTGCTGTAGAATGAAATTAAAGTGGTTGTTCCACGAAAAATATTGTACAGTTTTCAAACCAGCACCTGGATCTGAATACTTTTGTAATTGCATGTAATTAAAAATTTAGTATAGCCACTGAGTTATTCAATAAAATGTATCTGTATGGCGCCACCTTCTGTTTGTTCTTTTTCTTATTTCTTTGACCTGCTCACTAAGATGGCCGCACATGCTCAGTTTCATCCTTCAACTGCCTCCTGAGCTGTGATAGGGAGAGATGAGACACGCCTTCTGAGCTGTGATAGGGAGAGCTGAGACACGCCTCCTGAGCTGCAGCAGAAAAGACACTCCTCTTGAGCTGTCAGCTTGATATAAATGTAGCAGAGTAATGAATGGGGAGATCACTGGATCCATGTGAGGTACAGGGCTGGTTCTAGCTTTGTTAGAAAGAGATTGTCATGTACTACATGATGTCTGATTTTTCATTTTTACATTAGTCATGGGATAACCCCTTTAAGTAATGTGGTAACATTGTGTGTCCTGAAGATACTCCGGTTGATGGTGTAATATAAAGGGGTTGGGTCTCTACTGGGTCCGTGAAAAAAAAAAGACGTATCTGTGATTTTTCTGAGGCTGAGCCCTGCCCGCAAGGGCTTACAATCTACGAGATAGCAATGTTTTACTTATAATCATTGTCACTCATTGTGATTTTCCAGTTTGTCCGTAAAAAAAATAAAATGGTGTCTGTCCGTGATTTTGGTAAAAGTTGTCCAGAAAGAAGAAAAATTCTGGTTGGCAGCTATAAATCTATCATGCTATAAATAAAATGCCAGCCTGTCTGGAAAAGTTGTTGGGAATGGGCATCGTTCAGCCTCGTGCACAGAAACAGGAACCTATACGTTGGCACACAGAATCAGGCGTGCACCTCCAATGAGGCCAGGTGAGGCGGCTGCCTCAGGCGACGAGATAAGCGGGGCATTGGCAGGGCCATGAGAAATGAGGGCTTCCATTGTGGAAGTGCCCATCTCTC
Organism: Rhinella marina; assembly: GCA_900303285.1. Taxonomy (NCBI): domain Eukaryota; kingdom Metazoa; phylum Chordata; class Amphibia; order Anura; family Bufonidae; genus Rhinella; species Rhinella marina. The sequence goes on along the minus strand of ONZH01005910.1, from coordinate 398,986 downwards.
TAAATTCACCTGTACCACAGTATAAGGTGTCATGCACACGAACGTGTGCCGGCCGTGCCTGTGCTGCGGGCTGCATACGGAGGGTCCGCAGTAAACGGGCACCGGCCGTGTGCAGCCCCGCATCACGGATCGCGGACCCATTCACTTCAATGGGTCCGCGATCCGGGAGGTGCGGAGGGGCACGGAGCGGAACACCACGGAAGCACACGGTTGCTTCGTGGTGTTTCTGGCCGTGCCTCCGCACCCGCAAAAAGTGCGCAAGCACTTTTTTGCGGTGCGGACCCTCGATGCGGATCGCGGACCCCTCAAGGAATGGGTCCGCGATCCGTATGCGGTGGACGGTCAGTGCCCGTGCATTGCGGACGCAGTTTGCGGCCCGCAGCACGGGAAGGCCGGCACACGTCCGTGTGCATGAGCCCTAACAGTAGGGCCAGAAGGGCGTGGGGGGCGCTGTTTCAATTTTTGCCTCGGGCAGCAGAAAGGCTAGGTGCACCCCTGCACAGAATGTTTCATATCTTTACAGCATGCTCTTTTTTTTCTTTTTTAGGGTTTCCCATAGACTTTTCTGTTAGAGAAAAAAAAAACACAAACAAAATTCTGATATATTTCCACACCAAAATAAATGGTAAAAAAGGGGTGCTTTCACACATAAGTCCTTGCTGTGTGTTTCTGAACTTCAGTATCTTTAGTGGTGTTTTGTTTTTGTTTTTTTTTGCTGCAAAAACCCTAGCTCTGGATGTTAGCTGAAGGTCTATGTACTTACGAAACACAGGACACAAAAGCATTTTGGTTTTTTGCTACTGGTGTTTTTGTTAATTAGGGCGCGATCTTTGTTTTTCTCACTTCTTTTTCAAAATTTCTCAGATCACCTTCTCTAAAAAAAATATCATTAAAAAAAGCTAGTGGGGTCATTTATCAAAGAAAGGTGGTTTACACTGGTCTTGGATAACCCCTGAGGTGCCAGAGGATGTGCCTAATTTAAGATGAGGCGCATCCTCCGGCAGGTTGTGTGCCTAGATTGAAATCTACTCCAGTGAGTAGATTTCAATCCTCATTTAAGCCTAGAAACAGGCGTAAATGTTAGTGAATTTGACAGGGCTTCCCCTAATACACTCACACCCCACCCCCGCTACACCCCAGTGGCAAGGATGGAGTAAACACATTGCATGCGTCTAAATTTAATAAATATTAAATAAAAATTTAATAATCTAATAAATAAGTCGCACGGCTGTTCAAAAAGTCAAAAGAAGAGGTCTTGCGATTTTTTTTATGCCCAAAATTAGCGTAGTGGGTCATGGTAAATGCCACAAAAAACATAGTAAAAATGCAGGTGGCAAAAAATAAAATAAAATAAAAAAATGCATGCAGTTAGGGCTCATGCATACGACCATATGTAATTTGCGGTCCGCAAAACACGGGTCAGCAAAAAATACGGATTACGTCCATGTGCATTCTGTATTTTGCAGAATAGGACATGTTCTATTTTTTTGTGGAACGGACATGCGGACATACGGAAAGGACGTTCGTGTGCTTGAGCCCTTATTCTGGCATTTTTACAGAATAAAAATGTTTTTGTTTTTTTTTTAAACTGATGCCTTTCTGTGAAATGGACGTTAAAAATGATCCCCTTCATTTGCGGCTGTTGGTCAGTGAAAGCGGACAAAATAAAAAATGTTCTATTTTTTTACGTCCGTTATTCACTGGCCATAAAAAAAAAAGTCTGCCATGTGAATAACCCCATAGACCACCATTGTTCTTAAAACGGATGTCTGACAGCCTTTAAAAATACGCCACCAACCTGCATCATCATTCTCATACGTCTGGACTCACTGGCCATGAAGAAGGTCCTGGAAAGGACCGAAACGTTAGCCATGTCACATTTATGTATCTGGATGGACCAATAAACGTATATATCTTGCATTTAAATTAACTGAATGCCGTGATATTTTAGACATTTTATCACCCTACCACTGAGCTCCAGAACGACACTGAAATGTCGGAGCGCCAACCATTTTCTTCTCTTCTTTAAAAAACATGTCACATGTCTGTTTTTCACTGTCATGTGAATGAAGCCTAAGGATGCTAAAAGAAGAGCGTGCGTTGTAATAAGGTAATTTTCCAGTCGGCCTACTGATATCCTATCTGCGTCCGGAATTTTATTAATTGCAAAAAGGCAGTCCTGAAAAAACGCTGAACTTCCGTATATACAGTTATTCAGTATAGATTTCTGGTGTTGGTTACGTTCGGCTTCATCGCTGGCGAATCCCAATATTTTGAGCTGCATCAAAAAACATATTGGGGAATTTTATAAGAGGCAATTACCAGATCTACTATTATTAATATTATAATGATAATATCCATGCAGGGCTACAGTGCATTTCAAACAAGCCAGCAGAATGCATGCTGCTGCCATTTAGGGCTCATGCATACAAACGTATTTTTTCTTTCTGTCTCCGTTTATTTTTTTGTGGCCCGTATGCGAAACCATTCACTTCAAAGGAGCCGCCAAAAAAACAGTAATGACTCTGTGTGCATTCCGTGTCCGTATGTCCACATGGCTGTTCTGCAAAAAAAAAATAATTAAAAAAAATAGAACATATCCTATTATTGCCCGCATTAGACCTCATGCATATGACTGTGCTGTGTTTTGTGGTCCGCAAATTGTGGATCCGCAAAACACGGATGCCGCCCGTGTGCGTTCTGCAATTTGCGGAATGGAACGGGCGCCCATAATAAAATGCCTATTCTTGTCCGCATAACGGACAAGAATAGGACATGCTCTAATTTTTTTTTCGGGGCCACGGAACGGAGCAACGGCGGACAGCACATGGAGTGCTGTCCGCCTCTTTTGCGGCCCCATTGAAATGAATGGGCAAAAAAGGCGGCTCGGATGCGGACCAAAACAACGTGCGTGTGCATGAGTCCTTACGGACAAGGATAGGACTGTTCTATTAGGGGCCGGCCGGTATCCGTGTTTTGTGGATCCGCACAGCCAACGGTCAGGTGCATGAGCCCTTAGAGTACCTCTGGGTTGTCAAACAGTGTCTGCTTAGAGTATCTACTAATTGGCAGCACGGTGGCTCAGTGGTCATCACTGGTGCCTTGCAACGCTGGGGTCCGAATCCGACCAAGGACAACATCTGCATAGAGTTTGTATGTCCTCCCTGTGTTTGCGGTGGGGGTACTCTGGTTTCCTCCCACACTGTAAAGACATACTGATAGGGAACTTAGATTGTGAGCCTCATTGTGGACAGCTAGATGCTAATAATATTTATATAGCGCCACCATATTCCGCAGTCTGTAAAGCGCTGCGGAATATAGTAGTGCTATATAAGTGCATTAAATAAATAAATAAAAATGCTAAGCTATATTATGTTTGGATGGTTAATAATTTATCACATGGGATTGCTATTTATGCAATTGCCTAATATATGAAATGTATGTGATATTTTAAATATATAATAATATATTAAATATATTTAATATATTAAATATATTTAATATATTAAAAATCTGTAAATGCTGTGTAGGTGGATGGTAAAGAAGTGACTCTCTGCTCATAAAAGTCGCAGACAGTTTGGTCAGCAGGGATTAAGGAGAGAAAAGAATCCCAAGGAGACAGAATTCAGACAAGATGCAAGTGATAAACAACCTGGGAGAGCTGCTCAGCAAGATGAACTGGCTCCTGTGTGCCAGGACTGCTGCACGGGGTGGGTGTGAGAGGGCGTGTGCCAGTGACGTCACCAGCAGACTGCCGAAGCCCTGGCGCCAGCTCCTAGGGATGGGAGTGACTCCGTCTGCAAAAGCTGAGTCTTCCTCTGATTGATTCACGACCAGAACCCTCCCACTTCCTAAACCACAATTTATGATCAGCGCACATATCAATCAAAGAAAACTCATAAACTACTTTTCCTCCACACAACAGCCTCCCAGAATAATGGTCAAATATATGTCCTGCCTGGTGCTGTGAAATAACAGAAAGTTCAGAACTGATATCGTTTCATCAAAACAACATTTTATTTTTTAAATATTTATTTTTTGTTTTCATAAAAGAAAAAATAATAATAACAACGCGGATAAATTGTATCCAAAATAAATAAACTTTTGTTTGTCCATGAAATAAATCAGTAGTAGCCTGGTGTGGAGGCGGAAAAAAATTAAGAGCAAAACGAGGACGGAGGAAAAAAAAAACACCTTGTTTTTTGGGTTTTTTTTGCACTGAACATTGGGAATGTCTGACGAGGAAATACTAAAAAAAAAGAGTCCATTCCTGCATGAGAAAGAAAAGGAGAAGGGTTCGACAGCAGATTTCATTATAAAAGATAATTTAAACAGGAGTTTCTTATATCTACATATAAAAATCATCTTTATCCATTAAAAATGAGGTTATCCAAAAAGGCACCTAATCCTGTATAAAAACCACGGGGGACCCACAAATTAAAGGAGGGGAGGGGTGGGGGCTCTATGGACTTCTGACTTGTTACATTGTAACAAATTATACAATGGTAAATTGTTTTTGGCAAAAAAAGAAATAAAGAAAGTGTGAATACGTAGAAAAATAATGACTGATTGTCTCTGCCATTCATTTGTGGAAATAGTAGTGGCATAACAGAGGTAGGGAGGCTAGCTGATGCCAGGGCATGCTGACACTTATAGTTCCACAAATGATAAGACCTATAGGGTAACCTAAGCTTGCAACCTGTAAAGCTAATTCAAAGGGGATAATGAATAATAATTATATTTCAATCCAAGCAGGATTTGATACCACAATTTTAGCCCTAATTGCTGCAATTCATTATTCCTATCCCACTAGTTATTTTTTGTCTTAAACATAGATCCAATTAATGTCTGCTAAAATGGCAGACAATATAATCTCCAGTCATCAGCGAGTCCAGGGTTTGATTGATCAGATCACCAGTCTATGACATGAACCTGAGGCCACCTGTGATCAGTGACACAGAAAGGAGACCTCTCCCAGTCATTGTATCCACACTGCCTATTAATGTTCATCATCACAACCCCCAGCCACTAGGGGTCCCTTAGAAGATTGTCCCTGCAGTGACAGCCGCACTGCTGTGATGGTGGAGGTGGTGCTGCTGTTGCAGTAATGGACTGGACTGAAGGTGTGTGGCTGGATTTGAGGTTTGGTACCAGGAGGAGTAGCTGCCTAGGAAGGCACTGGGGCTGGAGCCAGAGTTGGGGGGCTGGATGCTGGGGGTTGGGTTAGGCCCCTGCAACCTCTGATGTGACCCAAAGTCCCAGGTGATTGAAGAAGGAGGGGAATTGCAGGTCGGGGATTCATTGCCTGTAGGGTGCTGGTCAGAGGGCAACTCTCCACTTTTCCACATCTTCTTAAACTTTGATCTGCGGTTCTGAAACCAGATTTTTACCTGATAAAAAAATAGGGATGGAATCAATTAGTTGAATAAAAAAATAAAATAAACAAAAAACAGCACATGTATGTACCAATTCATCTTATCTATCTATCTATCTATCTATCTATCTATCTATCTATCTATCTATCTATCTATCTATCTATCTATCTATCTCTCTTATCTATCTAAACTGAATTATAACAAATATTATTTTTATTGTCTATAATAATGTATATCTCATGAATCCTTATATTACAGAAAATATATTTATTTAGTTGAACTGCATACAAATATGCAAAATAAAACGGAAAGATCATTATAGCAGCAACTATTTTATTATGGCCTAAGGAATAGAAACTTTTAGCATTTTTTTTACACATGCACGCACACATCAGTATCTACCTATTAATTTAAATTAATTTACATTTACATATCAAGAGCAGTACATATTTCGCTTCCAGATTCTGAATATTGGTCTGTTACATTCCAATATTCAGACAAAGACTACAGAGAATGCCTGATACATACAGAGATACATAGGAAAATACAGCGATGATAATAAAACGAAGATAGTAGTATATATTATTGCTATCATTGCTAACGTTTTAACAATTTATGGCTAATGGAGAAATATATACACACAAACATATATATATATATATATATATTATATAATATATATATAATATAATATTAATTAGCCTAGTATTCTATTTTAAATAACATTATATATAAACTACTATCATAATGTTCTTTATTATCATTGTTTGTTATTATGTATCACTCGCAGAAGTATTATATATATATATTATATATATATATATATATATATATATATATTACCACACATATTATTTTTATTGTTAACAACAACAACAACAACAATTAATAATAATAATAATAATAGTGTAGCTCATACATACATGCCATATATATTCATGCCTCTATAATAAATGACCACATCTCCTCACATATGGCACTGACCTGTGTCTGAGTTAGGCCCAGCGATGCCGCCAGCTCAGCTCTCTCGGGCAGTGCCAGGTACTGTGTTTTCTGAAACCTCCTTTGCAGGGCTGCCAGCTGGAAACTGGAGTAGATGGTCCTGGGTTTACGGACTTTTTTGGGCTTGCCATTCACTATCCTGACCTCGGGCTCACACTCCTCTTTTTCTGTGAAACATAGAAAGAGATAAAAGTTAGAGACATAGGCATAAAAGGGTGCCAGTGCCTGGCATAATAACATTACCCCTGATCTGTCAGTGCATCGCATTTATCACTATGGTTTTTTGCAGCATGGGCACATTTTGTAATGTAAGCAGCAGCGATAGATCACAGCACACAACATGCACAGGCAAGCAGGGTGCAACAAGTCTGGCATGATCGGGATACTTTACCTTGGTCGTTGTGTGTAGGGGAAGGGCTAGTGCCAAAGGGTCCATAGGAGCTGTAGGAGCCGTTATAAGAGGTGAGATCATAGGACTTGCCAGGGTAGGAGATGCCATTGATGCCAGTGCTGTGAAACTGGTAGGATCCCATCTGTCCATAGGGAGACCCCCCACCACAGTGCTGCTGCTGCTGCTGGTTGTTGTAGTAGCTGCTGTCAGTAGCTGTGGACACAGGCAGGGTGGGGGACTCCTGTGACTTGTGCAGGCTGTGGTAACTATTTGAGGTCATTTGGGTCGAATGCATATCTGACACTAAGCTGTCAAACACTCCAGTCATTGTGGATTGCAAACGACAGAGCTGGGATGATGGAGCAAAAACAAAGTCAGTGCAGTGCAGCCCAAGTCAATCAGAAGAAGTTCTGCAGCAGCTGCGATCAGGATGTCATGATGATGATCCACACAGGAGGAGACCTGGCTGAGGAGCACAGAGGGGAGAGAGGCCGCCGATCACTACAGACTGTCTGCTGCTCCCTGCTTCAGCGCCAGGCATTTAACTCCAGTCATGTGACTGTCAACCACGTCACCTAGCAACGACCAATCACAGCTCCTGCTGGTGGCTGGAAGTTCTCAGGGTTCTGCCCCAGGACAGGAGCTTCTCCCTCCCTCCTGTGTCAGCTCCACTGACTCCTACACAGCAGGGAGGGTGGGGGTGGGGAAGGAAACTCACTCCAGGTCCCAGAAGAGAAAGAAGAAGAGATCTAGTAGCTGCAAGACTCCTTCTGTTGTCACACTGGGGGAGTCATAGTGGCTAGAAAACCAGGGATATAGGTGACATAGAAGTACTAGAGCTGGGGTAATGCATGAGTCCTCTCCCAACAGGTAGTAAATCCTCCTCACCACACCAAAGTAAAAAATCACTACTATTTATAGCATATTATCTATCTATCTATCTATCTATCTATCTATCTATCTATCTTATAACTGTATCTATCTATCTATCTATCTATCTATCTATCTATCCTATAATATATATAGACTCTCTCTCTATACCTACATCTTAATAATTCAATCTGCTGGGAAAATAGAAATCTCAGGATGTATTAATCCCACAGTGACACCAATTGTCAGTGAGACATCTGTCTGTCCTCAGGACCCCTGCTGTAGTCCCATATAAAAAGTTAAGGGTCTCTAAAATATTGAACTGATATATAAAGTTACTATAGACAAAGATTTTCTCACCATATGATGAATGTCGCAGTCGCAGGGAGAATTAAAATAATCATGTATTGGGGAACAGGGACATACAGGAATATATATTTCCCATAAATATTCTGTGCCTTTGCATTGCCCACCCTGATGAACTTTTCTCATATGATAGTAAAGTTATTGCTAAATCATAGTGTTTAATAATACTGGTTGTAAAAAAAATTTTGAAATACAAACAATGGGATGGGATCGGTTGGAAACTTATTGTTTTAGTACAATAAGCACAATGTTTAGGGTCCATTCACATCACTGTAAGGGCTCCTTGCCTGTATTTCAGATCGCGGAAGGTGGGTCTGCAATATACAGGCACCAGCCATGAGCACTCCATGGTGCAGATTCAGACCCATTGACTTGAATGGGTCCTTGATCCGCAAAATACGACAAGAGATAGGACATGTCCCATCTTTTGCAAAGCAGAGGCACGGATGCAGGGGCGTAGCTAAAGGCTCATGGGCCCTGGTGCAAGAGTTCAGCTTGGGCCCCCCTTCCCTCAGTGCTTTGTGTGTCTTCTTATGCAGCACAATGGTCTTTGGGCCCCCTCAGGCTCCTGGGCCCGGTAGCGACTGCTACCTCTGCACCCCCTATAGCTACACCCTTGCACGGATGGGATGCCCACAAGAAGCACTTGGAAGCGCTTCTTTGGGCTTTCGGGTCTGTACCTCTGCACTGCAAAAGATAGGACATATCCTATCTTTTGCTGTATTTTGCGGATCGCAGTCCCATTCAAGTCAATGGGTCCCCACCGCAATGCGGGATTCACATGGCCGGTGCCTGTGCATTGTGGACTGTTTTTTTTTTTTAGGTCTGCAGCATGGGCACAGAGTCCTTACATTCGTGTTAATGGACCCATAAAGTTAAAAGGGTTCTCTTAGCTCACCAAGCACAGCGCTGTACATTAGATAGTGGCTGTACTTGGTATTGCAGCACTGGCCCATTCACTTCAAGCGACTGAGCTGCACCTAGATCATGTGACCTATGAACGTGACGTCACATGGCCTAAGAGGAAGCCTAAGTGCTCACGGAGTGCTGTGGCCTCTTTGTACAGTGGATCGGCGGCGGTTTCCGGTGGTTGGATCCCTGCGGCTGTCATATTGATGATCTATATTCATATTTATTAATGATTGTGTAATTTGTCTGCTCCTCAGCAAAAGTTGTTACATCTTTGTCAAATGTAAGGAGCTGTTTGATCTGTTTGACCAGCGGCATGATTATTGGTCTGATTGTCAGCTTGAGTTAAAAAAACAGAATAGAAAACTATGCGTGGCTGGAGATGCTAAGAGCATACATATCACAAAAGCAATCCATGCCCCTGCTCCGGTGCCCTTGGAGACAGAGCCCGTCCCCGGTTGGTATTATTCCCTTTATTTGGTGGCAAGAACCTGTGCAGGACTTCTCTCTATGGAGGAACTATATTTTCTGTGGAAACAAAAGGGCAGGGAAGTGGCCTAAGAGTCATGTAAAAGTTGTGGAGGTGGAAAACAAACACCAGAACCATCTGTCCTGAATGGGAAAATCGAGTGCCAAAAATAGGACCCATTTTGATCTTCGCTATGGGTGTCCTCTCTGTTCTATTAATGCCTCTACTGATCACCCCTTCACATAAAACAATGGCTGATTAACATGGCAAAGCTGTGCAGACCGACCCCATAGAGTGACACGTGGCGTCCCTATGGTCCCGTATTATGGAGCTGTAGGGGTTAATACCTCCATAATATGACCATGTGCACAAGCCTTTATTTGATGGCCTCTGTTCCTTACGTATAACGAGGCATTGTACTGATCCAAGCAAATTCACACAGCGAGCCTGATGAGGGTCTACATTTTATATAATGTACACGAGGCAATCGTCCGTCAGGACTTCTTGTCATTATTAGGTACCTGTGGCTTCACAGTGATTTGTAAGACCTACAATAGAAATCACAATTCACATATTCTTACAAGAGGTGAGGAAAAGCCACTGCTTCCGTCTCTCGTTTCAACGTAGAACAATCTCTTTCCTTTTTGTTTGCAGTTTTAGGACTTTTGAGGCTAATATATGTGGGTATACCAATCAATGGCCATGGCTCTCACGGACTGTTGGTGTGATTTTGGTGGGCTCTAGGGGAGCACACTGGTTCCTCTGCTGATAATGGTTGGTCACATGAAGTCACCATTGGTCCCATTTCGTAGAAAGAGGTTGTTTGAACTGTCAATGGTTCTTGTTGCTCATGTGGTACCAAGAAGACTGGCTATGATCAACAATAGTCTACTGAGTCATTATGAAAATGAATTGGGTCATTACTGAAAATTTATTATGTCTAACACTTTTGATTGATTGATTGACTGTAATCAAATAATTAGCGGGCAAAGTCATAAATGATAATTCAATGTGAGTCTGCTCGTGGATTTTCATATGATAATCCAATGTGTATGAAATGATTTGCATCATTGCAATTAATCATTTTTATTCTGTTAATTAAATCTTTTGTAAAGCAATAATCAATTCAACATCAAGAGATTTGTGTGTCTTTATTTTCAGCTATGTCTTTGTATAATTAGCGCTCTTTCTTTTTACCACCCTTGGCCATAGGCTGCGGGTGATATTGCCACGCTGCCCCGTTGAAAGAGTGGGACTGTTTGTACACAAAAAGCAGCCATATTTTTCTAATCTCTTATAACCAATTTAATTTGATGCCTTGATACAGTTGAACAGGATACAGAGAATCACACAGAGTAAATATAAGGCCAATTAAAGAGCACAATCAACATGGTGAATAGTTGTGCAGCATCGGTTCCCTGCATGGATATACTTCATGCACCCCATCCCGATGGCTTAAAAATGGAAGCACAGTGCCCATAGGGGTTGTTACATCTCATCCACCAGACAGGACTTGTACAGGCAGAAGAGATCCAATAAAATAGATGATCACTGGAGCCCCCTGCTGGGAGGAACAGAAGCATGAATACATAATAATAATAATATTAATAATAATAATAATAATAATTGTTAAACAATTTCCCTCTGTGGAAATTAGATCTTTCCATGGTTTGTGTTAAGCAGTTATAGTTCCTCACTTTCATGAGGTTTGCTACTTTTACATAGCCCTATTCATTGATCAGAGGGTGAGGTAAGATGAAGACTGCGTTGAAGTTCTGCTTAATGTACTTACTATCATCCGGGACTCTCTAAGGGCATATTCACACCACAGTGAAAACAACAACAACAAAAGAAAAGGCGGCCATTAAAATTGGACACTGTCAGATTTTTATTTATTACATTCACTTATATAGAGCTGACATATTCCACAGAGCTTTACAGACATTAGCATCACACTGTCCCCAGTGGAGCTCACAATCTAAGTTACCTATCAGTATGTCTTTGGAGTGTGACCGGGAGGAAACATATGCAAACACAGGGAGAACATACACACTCCATGCAGATGGTAGCTTTGGTTGGATTCAAACCCAGGACCCCAGTTCTGTATGGTACCAGTGCTAACCACTGAGCCACTGTGCTGCCCATGGCCACTTCACATCTGTTTGTGCATCCATTTTCTATCCGTCTATCCATTTTTTAATGGCTGTTAAATGGCTATTAAAAGAAGCCTATTGATTACAATGGAGTCCGTCTGATCGTGATCGTGAAAACGGCCAAAAATAGGACATCTCCTATTTTTTGATGGCAGCTATTCACTGGCCATTAAAAAAACGTCCATGTGAATAGTCCCACAGACTTCAATTGGTTCTGAAAACAGCCTTGAGAATGTACCCTATGTAGATCTAGAACTATGGGTGTAGCCCAGAGCAGGTACCTTGTGATAAAAGGGGAACCAGAGTATAAATCTCATCCCTCATATGGAAACCCACGCCAACATCTATACATTTTCATGGATCAGTGTAGTAGATATTGTATGGAGATGGGGAAAATCTTCTATGAAGGATATTTTTCAGTCTACAAAATGGGTATACGTTAGACTTGTAGTGTATTCCAATAATTTTCACATTTCTTGGTCAGTGCTTTGCAAATTCTGGGTATGATCCCTCTCCTATCCCACATTGTAAATATATATATATAGTTTGGGTCCTGTATACAGAGTGATACACCAGCCTGATAAAGCATAGTGGGTGCTCTGTATTTCCCCAAAAAAACTTATGACAGCAGGAAACCTGATGAATTACACTGACGAATCACCTTTCTTTCTTTCTGGTTAAAAAAACAATGTGAATGGTTTATTTCTTTATTTTCCCATCTATATTAATTGAGAAAAGTGATGGCTTAAGGGCTATGATAGGAGACTATTAAAAACAAGACTGTTTTAGGTGTTTTGTCCATGGATTGGAGATGTGAATAGATCTATATATCTGTAGACCTAATAGACATATATATCTACCTAAACAAGAAAAAAATCCCTGCTCGCTTGGAGTTGCAAGGATTAAATGGTATAATAACAATTTAATAAGTAATAACAGCTTGGTTAAATTAAACTATATATCCATATTTTGTATAGCAATATATTTATATATAACAATGTATTTCTTTAATACAGTATATACACTTTAATTAGAAGAATGTATAACATACATATGCATTAGTAAGAGAAATTTAGTTATCTGTAAAACCAGAAATTATCTAATCTATCTCTATCTTTCTAGTTAATCTATCTATTTATCTGTCTATCTAGCTATCTATCTATCTATAATTTGTCTAAAATCACAATTTTCTCCCTTGAAATTACAAGGATGAATTGAAGAGAAAAAAAACTCCTGCTTTTAAAACATAAATATTTACTTGGCCGCAATTTGCATATGTATTCTATTGCACACAAGATATTGCTATGACTGCCCACCAGCACCACCTAGTGGCAAACCGCAATATAATCCTACAGGTATGATGAAACATTTTAAATCTGATTAGGGCACCAGTCTCATCATTACCTGCTGTCCTAAATAATAATTAAAAGCCGCAAACGTGTTTTCCTGCTTACTGTCTAATGAGACTCATAGGAACTTCACTTGCTGGTACAGGATTGTTTTGGGGAAAGTATCTGTGCTCTGCATATTTACGAAGAACGACTATGGCAGCAGTCAGGAGACAGACAATATTTCAGATGTGCATCTGTCAGCAGATTTGTACCTATGATATCGGTCTGATGATGTTTTCACTGCCTTAGGTGCAGAGGGCAGGGCAATTGCAGAGAGGACAGAGTCTCTAGGTCTGGGATCAGCAAACTCTGGCACCCCAGCTGTGGTGAAACTACGACTCCCAACATGCACATTTGCTTGGCTGTTCTGCAGGGGTGCACCTAGCCTTTCTGCTGCCTGAGTCGAAAACTGAAACGGCGCTCCCCCCACCAATGCCAATTTCTTAATCTATCCCCTTTGCCACAATGAAAGCTCTCATTGCCCATGGCCCTTGCGCTGCCCCCCTCTTACCCCTACCTGTTGCTGCCTGAGGTGATCACCTCACCTGGCCTTATTGGTGGTGCACCCCTGCTGTTCTGGGAACTCCTATACAGGTGAATAGCAGTTTGCTATGAGTTGTAGTTTCACAACATCGGGAGCGCCAAGTGTTGCAGACCCCTGCTCTAGGTGTAATGACAACACCCCCGTTGCTCCTAGAGGCTCATTTGAAAATATTAAAACATCACTTTTCTCAGTAACGAGGACACATATGAACATGGGACCAACACAGATGTCTTCAGCTGCCAAGTGCACATGTAACAGGTCAGCCAGTGTCATGTGTACAAAACTGCTGACAGATGCACTTTAATGTCTCTTGGGCCTCCTTCACATATATACGGTGATCCGGCTCAGTTCCCATCTGCAGAAAACACTGGAGGGGAACTGGAAACAGAACTGATCCCAGAGTTTTCTACAGAGTCTGTCACATACATCTGGCCCATCACTTATGACACCAGATGTCAAATAGCACTGGATAGAAAAATGCTGCAAGCTACGTCTATGGCGCTATCAGTCTATGGAAGCCAGACTTGTGCACTGAAGTGCAGTATACATGTATCAGCTGTGCCCGGCTCCAGGCCTAAAACAACTGGTCAGGCACTGATATAAGTGATATATGTGATGTGGGAGTTACACACATAAGAACACGTTTACCTGTCCCATAATTGCTGCACTTAAGTGTTATCAGCCTGGTATCAAACCAGCAAGAGACAGCACATCTCCAGGTACTTACAGGAGGATTAGAAACCTGCTGGTCAACATCACATATGTAAAATGGAAGTCATCTGTGGAAGAAAAGTTGTCTGCATGCTTAACCCCTTCTACCCTGGGCAATTTTCCATTTTTGTGTTTTACGTTTTTTACTTCCTGCTTCCCTGGAACCATAACTTTTTTTTAACTTTTCCATTCACCTAGCCGTATGAGGGCTTGTTTTTTGCGGGACAAGTTGTACTTTCTAATTACACCATTTACTGCATTGTTGGATACAATTTAGTGGGAAACTGGATAAAAATTCCAAATAGAGTAGAAATGAAAAAAAAAATGAATTTTTTGCCACAGTTTATATGGGTTTTTGTTTTTATGGCGTTCCCAATACGGAAAAACTGACCTGTGGCATTCATTCTCCAGGTCAATACAATTATAGTGATACCATTTATATTGTTTTTCTTGTGTTTTAATACTTAAAAAAAATAAAAACTTTGGAAAAGTTAATTTGCATTGTCCATAACTTTTTTTTAATTTTATGTCTACAGAGTTGTATGATGGCTCATTGTTTGCAGGGCGATCTGTACTTTTAGGGTTGTGTATGACTTTTCTGATCACTTTTTATTACACTTTTTGTGGATGTTAAGTGCCTAAAAAGACACGGCCATTTAGATTTTTTTTTCCATTTTTATCGCCGAAGTTCACCAAGAAATTCAATTAGGCCACTATGCCTAATCATATTCTTCCCACTTGGTGGCCCATCTCAGGGTAAAGGCTTGGAAGTTAACCCTTTCCCGACCGCGGACGTACATTTACGTTGGCGGCTGGGCATTTAAAAATGGCGGCCACTGACATGTGCAGTGGGCGCCATGGCTGCCAGGTGTCTGCTGTTTTAAAGAGCAGACACCCGGCAATAAGGTCAATGACCGAAGGTAATCCTGGTTGCAGACGTTTAACCCTTCAGATGCTGTGGTCATCTGGGTGTGCTCCCGCTCCCCTTGGCGGGTATCCTGGTAGCCATAGCGTGTATGTAGCAGCCCCTGTCCTCCTGTGTGATGGTACCAGAGATGATACACAGCAATTAGGTGGTAAAACCTTCATCAAAGCCATAAAATTGCGGGATTCACAACAGGGATGACCATAATCCCATGTGGATCCCTCCATAAGGTCCGGAATCCCTCCCTACTATGAACTTAATGGTATTTTGCTTTTAAATTTATTATATATTAGGGTTAAAACTACATGCCGAACATGGTGGATGGATCAAACATGGCTGCTGGATTATTGCAGTAACACTGTCCCTAGTGCATGAGCACTTGCCACGTGGGATGTTTTTATAGGGCTGTGACATCACAGGGGATGTCTGGCTGCGGATTGGCTTGCTGCATGGAATTATGGGTGATCTCGTGTTCCCAGGCTTCTTACTTTCAGCCGCTATTTTAGGAAAAACTGATACGTTACCACGAAGCGCAAGGAAATTCGAATAAGAGACTAACATCATTTTATAGACAACAATCTTGGCATACATCCTACATCAATCTTTTTCTTCTTGTATACTACAAATTGGTGGTGGAGGCGGCTCGTATGCGTCATAATAGTGAGATTATAGACGTTCATACAAGCACCATGTGATGCGCATTACACAAGTCTGGAATGGTGACCCAAAAAATGGTGAAGAAGCCTTGACTTCAATATTGTCATAAGAAGTGTCGGCTCAAGTTTGCAAAGAGGTCCGAACAGTAGACAGTAAAAGATTGGAAACGAGTGATTTGAAGCAAAGAGACGAAAGTCAATAGATTGGGCTTTGATGGGTGCAATGGGTCTGGAAGAAACAAGGGAAAAGGGGCTAACGGATTGAGAAATTGAAGGAACTGTCAAGTTTGGTGGAGGAAGCCTAATGATATGGGGTTGTTTCACAGCCAAATGAGTTGAATACTTGACCAGGACCAATGGTGGTCTCAATGCTGAGCTATACGTGAGTATCCTACACAACAAGTTACTTTGTACACTCGAGTACTATGGATATGAAAAGGACGACATAGTGTTCCAGCAGGACAACAACCATAAAACATACATCGAGATTGGCGAAGAAATGGTTCAATGACAATGAAGTAGAAATGCTGGATTGGTCCCCACAGTCCCCAGACCTCAACCCAATTGAACCCTTGTGGGTAGAGTTGAAGAAAAAGCTGTATTCGTACCCAAGTGAGTCGACCAGAAGACACCTGGAAACAGATTTCGGTATTTAGATATGCTTGAATCTGATGGAGAGCACGCCCAGAAGGATTCAGACAGCGTTGAAAGCCAAAGGTGGATTTACAAAATAATAAAAATTTAGAATTTTAGGAGCAAAACAGTAACAATGCAGTTACATGAATCTGCATAACTAATCATAAGCTAAATAGTTGCAAGTCCAATTTATGTACGAGAAGCCAACATGATTGTTTATAAAATGATGGTAGTCTCACATTCGAAACTGTAGAGGATGGTGAGATATGGAGCCTGAAAGTCAAACGTTCAAAACATTGTTACCCTTTTGCTCGTCAGTGTATAGGCATTATCTGATGGTGGGGGGGGGGTACTCTTTCTCATTTTGTAGAGCGCCATCTGGGTTTCTGGGAAAGACATTCAAATTAGCTTTCCTAAGTCTAACTACCCCAGCAGATGTAGGATGTGCTAATTTCTACATATTTTCCCAGAAACCCAGAGGAACGTTGACTGGCATAAGATGCTTCTCATCCATCCATAAGGAGAAATAGTACCCTGACCAAGACCCCTCAGCTGTTAAAGGGTAGTTACCCAAAAAGAGCTGGGTTCCTGGTATGAGACACTCAGTTTTCCTTTCCTTTTGGAAAGAATACTAGCTTGCATGTCTCTTTTCCAGAGAAGCATTATGTGGGAATGCAAGCACAGCAATAGATAAAATAATCTTATTATGGAAAAGCAATGATTGAACAGTTTGAGGCTACCACTACCAGGGGAAAATCTTATTATGAAAAAGCACTGATTGAATAGTGTGAGGCTACTACCGCTTTTTCAAAAATTCGGCGAATTGGAACTAAAATGAATTTCAAGAAATTTGCTCATCTCTAGAGTGGATGATAAAAGGAAAGAAAGTATAAAGAACAGATACAAATTCTCCTCTTTCTTGCAATTCACTCCTGGTTTTGGCTTTCAAAACTGCATCAGGAAACCTGACCGTACGGCTGCACCCATAGAGATTCTATGCTAACGGGCTTAGTCTGTGGTCACCCGGTACTGGTAGCTCACATTGCTGATTGCAACCATTTTTCAGCCCTTATTTTTTGTAAACATTTTTTGTATGACATCTATTTATAATATTGTTTTTCACTCTCCTTGAAGTCTATAATGTGAGCGCATTGATTAGAACAAATTGTAGTTTCTTTTTTTTCCGCCTCTATTGAACCATTTCCCAAAAACTCAATACCTATTATACTAAGAAATCTCTGCAGCTTAACAGATTCAACTTGCTATTTATTGAGAAGACCATTGAACTGAGACGACGGGTGCCCCACATGCATTACCATTGGCCTTTTGGGTAAGAGTGAATCATAGGATGACTTTTACTCATACTGTGCAATTAGAAGCTTTAGATGGTGGCTGTGAAAACCTCCAAGAGGCTCTCTGCTTTGTTTCCAAGGTATCATGAAAGAAAGGCGATAGTTTAGGTTGGCATAGTGCAGGAGAAAATCTGAATAAAAGGGGCCTTTGAGCTCCATTGTTGTAGTACTGCATAGGTGAGCAAAGAGTACAAGTGCTAGTCGACAAAGTGCCTGATTATGTGAAAATACCAAGAATACCAAATGTAATACATGAAGTCATTGTACAGTCAATGCACTGTACTTAATAAGTGCCATTTAGTTCTACAGCCTAAGGCCTCATGCACACGAACGTGTGCCGGCCGTGCCCGTGCTGCGGGCCGCAAACTGCAGTCCACAATGCACGGGCACTGACCGTGAGGCCACCGCATGCGGATCGTGGACCCATTCACTTGAATGGGGTCCGCGATCCGCATCCGAGGGTCAGCACCGCAAAAACGTAGTGCTTCCGTGGTGTTCCGATCCATGCCTCCGCTCCGCATCTCCCGGATCGCAGACCCATTGAAGTGAATGGGTCCGTGATCCGTGATGCGGACTGCACACGGCCGGTGCCCGTTTATTGCGGACCCGCCGTATGCGGCCCGCAGCACGGGCACGGCTGGCACACGTTCGTGTGCATGAGGCCTAAGGCTCTATTCACACTTGTGTCTCTATGTTATTCCGTCTTATCGTTTTCATAGAAAAATTTCCCATTAATTTAAATTAGATTTTTCGGCTGGTAAACACCACAAGTTCTCATGATATCGCTTGCCTGTCTCTGTTTTGACAGGCATAATCGCATCGTCTGTTGCACAGCTCCACCTGATAAAAAGGAATGCAAACTAGACAGATCTTATTTGGCCACCAAGGCCATATTTTGCCCTGGAGACTGGCGGTCCTAAGATGGTGCTTAGATGCAAGCATTACAAACGTACAAAAAATGGCTTCACACAAGAGCCAGCATCAGGACCTGGCGCTACCACATACAATGCAGACTCAAGTGTCCCTCCTTGGAGGGACAGTCCCTCTTTTTGACCCAGGTCCCTCTCTCCCTCTTTGCTCCTTAAATGTCCCTCTTTTTGATCTATGCTACAGATTTGCATCATTACATTCGCAATAGTGACCCAGAAAGTGTTTCTCTTGTTCCTCTCTGTGTATTCGAGCCTGTCTTTTATATTATTTCTTTATTTAATGCAGTTGGGATTTTAGAAATTTCTATAGTCAGATTACTTTTGCGCTATTTCGCAAGAGAAAACTATTGAAGTACATAGATATACAGAAAAAAGTGAGCTTTCACACAATGGACAATAAGTTCCTGGTGAGTCGATGCCCTCAGGCCTGGAACATAACAATCTGATGCTCTAAGCATTAATTAATGCTAGGAGCATCAGGCACTTATGCACCTGGCTAACGGCCGCAGGTCTCCTCCTCCACTCAAATGTATCGCCGTCCTCAGAATTGAAATACATTTGAATACTGTGGTGAAAGCAGCAGTATTTTGTGATGCACTGTACGATTTGGTTCTGCTGGGGCGGTGTTTGGTGCTGCACTACAGTATTGTAGGCCCTGCCTACTTCTGTAGTCTCTTCATACTTATGTTGGCCCTGCCTTCTGTCAGTTTGGACCCACCTACAACATGGGGTCACTTTTAGGATTTTTATCAGGGCCACTTTAAGTTTCCATTCCGCCCATGACCGGCTGTAAGAAGGGCCTACTTAATGTGATACCAAGCACAGAGGTTATACAATGTACGACACTGTGCTTGGCAAGCTGCGAGAAGGCTGCCATGCTCACAGGAACACTGCTGCCTTCTCAAACAGCTGATCAGCTGGGGTTCTAGGTGTCAAACCCCCACCAATCAGATACTGATGACCTGTCCTTAGGATAGGTCATCAGTATCAAAATCTCAGAAAACCTCTTTAAAGGGGTTCTCTGATTCAATTTTCTTTTTAAAAGGCTCAGAATGGTGGAAAATGATAAAATAAGTCATACTCACCTTGTCCATCCTCCAGTTGGAGAGGCGAGGGATCATGAGCTGAGTGTGATTTATTTAACACCATTTTAAAAATACAAAATTAAGGCTACTTTCACACTAGCGTTATGGAATTCCGGTATTGAGTTCCGTCATAGGGGCTCAATACTGGAATAAAATGCTTCAGTTTTGTCCCCATTCATTGTCAATAGGGACAAAACTGGACTGAAGACAACTGAATGCTCCTAAAAGCATTCCGTTCAGTCTTCAGACCGGAGAGCAAACCGCAACATGCTGCGGTTTTCTCTCCATACTAGTTATCCGTACCTAAACGGATCCGGAATGACCCCCAATGCAAGTCAATGGGGACGGATCCGTTTGGTGTGGACACACTTGTAAACGGATCCGTCCTCCATTGACTTTCAATAGAGGTTATTCCGGATCCGTTTAAAAGATGCTAAAGATAATACAACCGGATCCGGAATTACGGATCCACAAGGTTGTATTATTCAGTACGGATCCGGCGGGTCCCTTCACCTGCCGGATCCGTACTAAGGCTAGTGTGAAAGTAGCCTTAATCAGCTGGACAACCTTTTAAAAGATATATGACAGACTTTTCCAGTGTTCAGGATGACCTTGACCATTCACCACAGGACACAATGACTATTCTATACTTTGTCCAAGAAGAGGGGCTTATCTCCTGAATCCAGGATGTTTGGTATTAGTTGGTGGATCAATTTCAAATTACCATGAAATTCCATGAAATTGGTCACCTACCATGCTATTTCCCTCTGGAAAAAAGGCAAAAGATCACCACTGAATTAGCAGGAGATCTCACAGTCGTTTCATTTCATGGACCCTGCAAAAGGTTTGTAGCAATAGTGTAGGACCACATTCCCAGCAATGATATACTCACAGTAAGCTAAGTATACATATATTTATTTATTGATATGTATAAACAATACCTAAAAATGTAATGCAATAAAAATGTATTGATATGTAAAAATAAAACCTAAAAAATGTAACGCAGTAAAAATTATGCTGGGGTCCATGATAAGTCCACATACAAATATTATCTGCTCACACAGTAGGATGCAGCAACAAGACACTACAAGATGCTGTAGCGTAGTATGTAGTGAAATCAGTCTACTGTGTCATGTACAGGGGGTGAGCCCTAGCTGCCCACCTTACTCTGGGATTCACCATTTCTCCTGTGGGCCAGTCCAAGCCTAGGCCTTAAAAGGTATATGGCAATCATGTCCTGACATTGCACATTATGACGTCATCATTAATGTGACGTCATCACCTCTTTACCATAAAAGCGGTAAGACTATGATCTCTGACACAGGGTATTGTAAAGGTTGAGGGGCCATGTGCCTTTTTTGAAAGATATACTATTACAAGCTATGTGAAGTAGATTAATGGACATGGAGTGTCCATCCAAGGATTTATTCTGATTTCCTTTGAAGTTGATATGAATATGGAGCAGCTGGCATCTGCCTCATGTTTTTTTTTTGCCTTCTTCTGGATCAACTTGTCAACTATGTCACAATGAAAATTTAATAACATCTCCCCTCCCACCACCCCCAACCTTCTCCAGAATATTCTTCTCTCCTCCCAAGATGCTAATAATGTTCCCTCCCCTCCATCACAACAGTACACCTTATAGCAGCAACTCACCCCATATCTATACATATTCCTTTTCTAAACTCAGCAGTGCATTTTCCATAATCAGCATATTCTCTACTCTGCCACTGCAGCACATTCCTCTCCTTCCCAATACTCACTGCAACACATCTTCTCCTCTTTCCACTGCAGCACACTTCTCTCCACCTCTACCACATCCTCTCCTCCTTCCACTGCAGCACATCATCTCCTCCCTCTACTGCAGCACATCCTCCCTCCCTCCACTACAGCACATTCTCTCCCTTCATTTCAGCACTCCTCTCCTCCCTTCACTGCAGCACAACCTCTCCTCTCTCCACTTGCAGCATATCCCCTCCTCCTTCCACTGCAGCACATCATCTCCTCCTTCCACTGCAGCATATGCTCTCCTCCTTCAATTGCAGCACATCATCTCTTCCCTCAACTGCAGCACATCCTCTCCTCCTTCCACTGCAACACATCCTCTCCTCCCTTCACTGCAGCACATCTTCTCCTCCCTTCACTGCAGCACATCCTCTCCTTCTTCCACTGCAACACATCCTCTCCTCCCTACACTGCAGCACATCCTCTCCACCCTTCACTGCAGCACATCCTCTCCTTCTTCCACTGCAACACATCCTCTCCTCCCTTCACTGCAGCACATCCTCTCCTCCTTCCACTGCAACACATCTTCTCTTTCCACTGCAGCACACCCTCTCCCCCCTCCACCACATCCTCTCCTCTTTCCACTGCAGCACACTCTCTCCCGCCTCCACCACATCCTCTCCTCCTTCCACTGCAGCACATCATCTCCTCCCTCTACTGCAGCACATCCTCTCCTCCTTCCACTGCAGCACACCATCTCCTCCTTCCACTGCAGCATATCCTCTCCTCCTTCCACTGCAGCACATCATCTCTTCCCTCTACTACAGCACATCCTCTCCTCTCTCCACTGCAGCACTTCCTCGCCTCCCTTCACTGCAGCACATCCTCTCCTCTCTACACTGGAGCACATCCTCTTCTCCTTCCACTGCAGGACAACCTCTCCTCCTTCCACTGCAGCACATCATCTCTTCCCTCTACTGCAGCACATCCTCTCCTCTCTCCACTGCAGCATATCCCCTCCTCCTTCCACTGCAGCACATCATCTCCTCCTTCCACTGCAGCATATCCTTTCCTCCTTCCATTGCAGCACATCATTTCTTCCCTCTACTGCAGCATATCCTCTCCTCTCTCCACTGCAGCATATCCCCTCCTCCTTCCACTGCAGCACATCATCTCCTCCTTCCACTGCAGTATATCCTCTCCTCCTTCCATTGCAGCACATCATCTCTTCCCTCTACTGCAGCACATCCTCTCCTCTCTCCACTGCAGCACATCCTCTCCTCCCTTCACTGCAGCACATCCTCTCCTCTCTCCACTGCAGCACATCCTCTCCTCCCTTCACTGCAGCACATCCTCTCCTCTCTCCAATGCAGCACATCCTCTCCTATCTCCACTGCAGCACATTCTCTCCTTTCTCCTCAGCATCAAATAAACCCTTAAACCCTCAGCACTGTCAGCAGCATATCCCAGCTGCTCACCACTTTTTTGGACTGTTTGTAATGACGGTTTAGAGTACTGCTGCACTTAGTTTTAACCCCTTGACCCCCATAGGGCACCAGGGAAGGAATATTTTGTCATGTCATAGATCTAAAAATTCTCTTGGCTGCCTTGATTTAGCTGGGTTCTCTATGCAATATTTATTTGGATGCTATGTTGCGCTGTGTATGTGCCTGATCTATGGCTTCTTATCTGGGAACTATACTGCAATATTTATCTAGTTCTGTTTTTGATGATACAGTTACAGGGTTCCAATAGAGACTATACCACATGCCATTCATAGTACAATAAACTGTTGATCGTGTGCTCCATGCTCCCCCTTGTGGAAATGTGTATATCAGCAACATATTATTGGTGCTGTTCCAGATCCTGCTGTATCCTGGCCCCTGTACCGACCTAACAAAAACTCTTCATCCACTATAATGCAGTATCAAATAGACCCTCAGCAGCAGAAAGAAATGTCCTGTTCTGCACCCCCCAAGTGGTGTACCAAGGTAAAGGCAGTTTTCTCTGATTGCTATCACATACTTGCCAGCAGTCCCATAACTGTCAGGGCCGTCTCTGTTTTTTAAAAGCAGTCCTGGCACTGTCCTGTTAATGCAGATGTGGCATTTCTTTTTTTTCTGAAATGAATTTTTGGGGACTTTATGACCTATCCTTAGGATTGGTTATCAATTTCATGTTGGTGAGGGTCTGACTCCAGGTAATCCCACCGATCAACCCGGTGCTTGGTTCCAGCGGGCTGTGACCCTTGCAATCATCTACTGTATCCCAAGAATACAGTAGGTAGTTAATATTAATGTCCCAGTAAACCACTTTATCCGACCTATTGGATATTCATTTATACTTACCTCCTCTTTTTTCTGGCTCCATCAGAGAAGCTGGCACTGCTGCACATGACATCCAGACATTGGCCAATATCAGGAGGTCTTGTGTTTCTCTCTGTTCTTCTCTGGTGCTCCACGGATCAGAGCTTCCAGGACAATAAGCAGCAATACATAAGAGGGGTCCGTGTCAGGAGCAGTACAAAACAACTTGTCAAAGTATTCAGAAAATCATAAAAACAGTGGAGCAGGTTGTGTGGGTTCTTCTCCTGGGGTAACATGGAGAATGAGTCAGGTCTAGTACACATGTACATCTGTATCTAATATATAAAGCTGAGTGTATGTGTGTGTGTATGTATGTATGCCCGCTAAAGGAATCCACACCGTCGCAGCTACAATCACGAAATTTGGCACATAGGTACATCAGGTGTATGGGAAAGTTTTAGAACGGGTCTCAGCTCTCCAGGATGTACCATTCCTGAGATATTCCCAAAAATGCATTATCCAATAGAAGCTTGGTCACATGACCCTTATCAGCCAATAGAAGCTTGCAGACAGTCTCCACACACCAGGTTTCCATAACAACCCAGCCATTTTCTTTCATAGCAGTAGGTCTGCTTTAAAGGGGCAGAGCGCTGTGGATGACACTGTTAAAGGGGTATTCCAGTTACCATAAATATAACTTATGTTTTAGACTAACTCATCATCAATCATTACCCAATATAATGTAAATTTCACGTATTTACCGTTCAATAGTAATAAAATATGTTTTCTTCCACTGTGTTTCCTCATAAATTACCATGGCATTGACCTGTAATTCAGACCACCCTCAAAAGAAGGACTTAAAAGCCCCACCCCCAGGTCCCACTAAGTCACGCCCCTGACTCAGTCAGGCTACGCCTCTTCCACTCCATAGCCCATGGAGATTGAAAAAATGAAGGTAAAAATCAACTTTTGTCAGCTGCAGGGGTGCGAGGTAGGGTGACTTTCTCCCTGCAGCTCATTGCTCAGACTGCACAGTGCTGCTGTCTGAGAGGGAGCTGTTTAAAAGGACATCCCTGCATCCTTCCAGGCACTGCGCCAGACTGAGGACTAGGAGCCAGAAAACCAGACTGCCCAGCCTAAAACCGGACCTCTGGCCACGTGGGATAGCGTTAGCACGGATCAGGCAGGCTATTCCCCTGCCGGAACAGCCTGCCGGACCCTGCTGTTGTAAGTGTGAAAATAGCCTAACTAATCTGTTAAAATGATTTATATATTGCTAACATATTCCACAGGAAGGGAGTCGTAGCGGCAGGTAACAAATAAACCATAGAAAAATGCAGTGCCATCTGGAGGCGGCCAGTTACAGAGCAGAGGGAGCTAACCAGATTGATGTATAGTTTTATGGAAAATGATTTTGCAAAACATGTAATTTATTCATTTAAATCTCTGCTCATTTTAAGTTTAGGAGTCATGAGGGTGGTTCTAGTCACTGACTGGCAGTGTTCTCTTTATGACTGTGAATATTTATTTAATTCTTTATAACATGCTGCCTACAGATTACACTGCATTTTCATGGTGGCAGGTTCTCTTTAAATTGAAAGTAATTCTTTAAGGCAAGTTACACAAGTCTAACATAAATGTAGGCAGGGGTAGGCTGGGAACATAAAGTGGCCCTGGAAAAAAATGTAAAGTGGCCCCATTTTGTAGTCCGGTAAAAATTAACAGGAGTCGGGCAACAGAAATAGCCAGGACCAGCAATACCACACAATTCAGTACAAAATACTGCTCCAGCAGAACCAGATGCAGCACAAAATACTGCCTAAATGAATGAATGCTGACAGCATCAGATCTTTATGTACTTGGATGGTGGCTATGAGGAAGGCTTGGGTGGCCCTCTGGGCATCGGCCCACTAGGAAATTTCCCTGTAGGGTCTATGGCTAGTCCACCCATGAATGTAGGATCATACAGTGCAAGGGAAACACAGATAATTCTGCTCTGGTAAAAACCTACATGCAAATGTGAACAGAGCCATATTAATCCTCCAGCCATGTAGCCTATTTGAAAATATCCAGCACTTCAACTATTTGGGAGACTGCTAGAAAACAGGTAGTCATGATGTGGATGTAGAATAATTGCTTTCTTAATAATGTTTAGGTCTTGGAGTCTTTGAGAAGTTTTAAAATTAGTTTAGGATTTGGTTTAGAATTGTTTTCAATTCTTAATTGGTCATTTTGTACACTAGGGGGCGACCTTCCCAAGTAAATATGCTTAATGACAACCACATTAAAGTCTATACCAGACATTTCCTATAAAAGAAAATAAATAATTCTTTTGTTGCTGTGAATGTGAACAAAGTGTTTTTATTGACAAGTAAGACAAGTAACAGACATCAACTAAAGAAAAGCTTTTTCTTCTAACACTATCAATAGTTGTGACTTTCCATCTCTGTGAGTAAAAGTAAGACAGTTGCCAAACTTTGTGTTGTGTTGCAGCTTTTTACATTGTTGCTGGAAAATCCTCTTTTAAACCCCTATTTACAAATATGAGTCAAAAATGAAAAACCTAAAAGGTGAATTTATCAAAAGTGTGTGAAAATAGCTAAAACGCCGGTCTTAATAAATGTGGCCCTAAATATCAGAGGGTCTGAAAATGAATGAAGAAATGACACTTGCAGCCTGAAACATAGTGCAACTTTTTTCTTTTTTTGTTTTACCACCATGTTAACTAACATACAGTATATAAAAATTTATTTGTCAGTGTGAAAAGTGCCTGTATCCTTTATAGTATCAATACCTATCTGGTAGAGGTTCGTTAGGAAATCTGAGTGGTGATCATGTACTCATCTGGAAGTCCCTTCTACGGATATCTGAGGTCAGTAGCAAAATTGTTACTTAACCGGGTTCTGGACGTCTGGACGTCACGGATTTTCGGCAACACTGTACTGTTAAAGGGGTTCTCCGAGTTATAAATATTGATGACCTATCCTCAGGATAGGTCATCAATATCAGATCGGCGGGGGTCCGACACCCGGCACCCCCACCGATCAGCTGTTTGAAGCAGCGTTGCCAACCCAAATTTTTCTTTTTTCTGGACAACTTAACCCAAAATCACGGATGGCCAACACTTTTTACGGACAAATTGGAAAAACATAATAAAAGGATAAATATTATAAGTAATACACCTCTATAGCTCAATATACTGATCAGAACTCATTACCACCATTTACTGTGAGCTGTAAAATGATGATAATTACCACCAAAATAATCTAGTCAGGTACCACCAGCCTCAAAAAAATCACGGACACCTCTATTTTTTTTCACGGACACAGGAAAAAAGTTGCCTATTTTTACGGACTGTCCAGAAATTTCTGGACGGTTGGCAACCCTGGTTTGAAGAGGAGGCACTCGCGGTATCAGTGCTGCCTCCTCTTCATTGTTTACATGCTGGCCGACACAGGGGTAGTGGTGAGTAGGTGTAATTCGGCCAGCATGTAAACAGTGAAGAGGAGGCAGCGCTGATACGGCACGCGCCTCCTCTTCAAACAGCTGATCGGCGGGGGTGCCGTGTGTCGGACCCCCGCCGATCTGATATTGATGACCTATCCTGAGGATAGGTCATCAATATATATAACTCGGAGAACCCCTTTAAGGAAATCACCACAATGCTGTTAGGAAATAATTTAGGTTGAGGCTTAGGCAGTGGCGTACATAGAGAAGTAAGGGCCCCATAGCAAGGATCAAACCAGGCCCCCCACACAGGACAGAAGGGTTTCCGCCAAAACCACTTTCAATGACCCTTGGGCCATTTTTCCACTGCCTCATTTGCTAAAAGTTGTTCCTTTAGAGGGTAGAGTCCTGACCAAGTTTTCACCCCCAGTAGAAGAGGAGATGATCCCAACTGGGCCCCCTCTTGCCCGGGGCCCCATAGCAGTCGCATGGTCTGCCACTATGCTACTCCATGCATGATAATTGGAACTTTGCTGCTGTTACTGCCAGTAAAGTACAGCGAATAGTTTGCACTAAAATCAGCCTGAAAATTGCATGCTCAAGCACCTACATTTCGATATCATTGATTATGCAAAGTTCTTGGGAACCCTGCCTTGCATCTCAAAACCCACTGACACCAAGGATACCCAAACCACTGGCTGAAGGTCTCCTCAAAGGAAAGAAAAGGTGCACCCCTCCCATCACTGTATGGCCCAGGGGGTGCCAGAATGAGTACTGCCACTGTGAGTACAATAACCACCACTCCTGCCCTCTACCCTACTCACTTCATTTAAAAAAATATGCCTGCATCCAACTGAAAAAAGCTGTTAAGTCATGGATACTAGGGGTCTAATTTCCACCTAATTTGCAGTCCACTGTCTGTTGTCAGGCAAGATCCATCCCTAGTAACAGAGACACAGAAGACTGCTCACAGGAAATGGGTGGCATGTCAAAGCTAGCTGAGATCCTGTGTCTGATAGAAGAACTGCTTCTACAAAGCTTTTGAAGATTATGGGAGCATCCTCTATGTATGTAAGTGTGATTTTCTCCTCCTTGTCGGTTCTGTGAGTTTTGGAGCTGAAAACAAATATAGTGGGAAGTAAGAGAAGGGATTTCACAGAAGTACAGTACTGGCAGACGTCACAGAAGGGATATGTCCACTGCTTCTGAGAGAAATGCATCTAGCTGTTCAGCTGAAATGTATTAATATGGCTGAAAGAGACATCAGGGAAGCCCCAAAAGACCTGTTCCTTCACAGTTATGATTGTTCACAGAAGCACAGCCATTATATAAACTGATGAAACCTCAGTTATGCTTTTATGGACGCTATATCAATATGTATGCAGTGTGCTTGCGGTAATCATGGCTGAAGAAAGGCAGGAAATATAGTGGAATTGGGTCTCTGTATAGGATGTACCCCTGTGAAGATATGTGGTGCGTTTTCGCTGTTATTGCCTGAATGCTCAGGGCCCTTGGGCAGTGCCATTCCATTCTAGGTCTTAGTCAATTGAATTTATGTCAAATGCACCAAATTAAATAACATAATATAAGTTCCATGATGTTGGATGGGGTTATAATGATTCTGCATAATGGGGCCCGTCAGTGGGTGCTTGCTTTACCCACATAAGCCCCATTTTCAGGAGACTTCCTATTCAACAATTGGCAGGCTTTAGAGCACTGTATCAGGTAGGGTTCTTCTGGCCAGTTCAGATTTCATGCAGAAATGATAATGACCGGCATTCAGTGGAGGGAAGTGTGTGTACGCAAATGTCCTAATTGTTTAATAAAATCATAGGAAGCTAACCAGGATATTACGAGTCATCACAAGATGAGAGTGTGATTCACCATGCACTGTCGGTCTGGTGTGGAACTTGGCAATCTCGAGCTCATTATACCCGACAACACAGAGGAAGCAGCATACAATGGCAAAGGATAACAATTAAAAAAAACATAGCGATAATGACTGGTCCAGTCATGGTGGAGGTGAGAGTCAATATGATTCATCAAAAGAAAAATGTAGAAATCTGGTCACGTGAGTGCAGGATATCCGCTAGATAATTCTTCTGCTCTTCCTTGATGTTAATAGGGCAATTAAAATTAAATTCAAATATACTGATATTAAAATGGATTTATCATCAAAAGCCAACATACTACAGATGGAAACCACTGTGGTTATCAGCTGATTTTTGTGGGTTTGCCTCTGAGTAGTGAGCACCCTCTCTAGGCAAAATGTAGCATGAGGACATATGGCTGTCCATGTTGTACATAGACGACTCAACTCCAAAAAAGTGTCTCTATGTTCTGGGTAGCAGAAAAGGGTCATGAGTGGAAAACCCCCATCTATGGTGGCATAAAACTGGTGACAGATTCTCTTTATCACACGGTGTAACTACAGTATATGGTTTTGCCCCGACAACTTTGAGTCTAAATATCATTTGCATAATAGGGGGAGACATGGCACAGTAAATGAAGGAGTTTTTAGAGCGTTACGTATAATGCATACAAACTTTAACCAGTTCTGTCATTCTATATTCTTTATTTTTTCATTTACAACCTTTTAGCTATAAATTATGCACCAATTACTGTATATTCTACAATAAGACTCAGTGGAGCAGATTTACCAATCCTGTCTAATATTGAGCAGTCTAAAGCAATTATCACCGGGGCTCAGGCTGGAGGGTAAATTTGGTGCATCTTTAGACACATTTGTCTTAATTTAAACCACCTAGTACAGGGGAAGGCAACCTCCGGCCTTCCAGTTGTTGTGAAACTACAATCCAGCAGTGGTAGCCGCGCTTTGACACGATAGGAAGAAGCCTTTTTAGTGAGTGGGATTGTGGAAGCGCACATACAGTAGGCATACATGCGTAGCAGCTCCCATCCTGGTCACCTTGTATATGCGCTGCAGCAGTGAACGTAACCCCTGGATAAGAGCAGTGTATAATTCAATGGAAAAATTAATCAAGCCAACAAAGGAGGCAATATGGACAATCACAATACATTAGTAGTGCAGGACGATGTACAAACAGATTGTAGGCAAGGAAGCGTTCTTTCCCGACAATCTGCTGATCGCTAGCGGAAGAGACCAGTGCATTTACATACAGCAATCTCCTCCAGTTCCTCCAGAGTATGTGGAGCAGCGATCGCTAATGCCATCACTGGATGCCATCCCATACAGACTTGTTGTTTCCCGGCAGCAGATGGTGTTTACATGAACACTCGTTAGCAATGATCTGTTCAATTCTCGGCTCGTGTATACAGCCCTTTAGTGCCTTTTATTAACTTTCTCTACGTGATAAATGCCATTTGCTGAAGTGAGACAACCCCTCTAAGCCTTGCCACAAGTCAAGTGAGGTTCTAAAAGTGTATAAAACATACATGTGGTACAAAACATGTGTTTTGGTCATTTGGTGTCAGTTAAGCCGGAATTCTGCCACATTTAGGGCTCATTCAGATATCCATTTTGCGGTCCCAAAATTGCGGATCTGAAAAACACGGATAAAGGCTATGTGCGTCCCGTATTTTGCAGAACAGAGGGACAGCCCTATGATAGAAATACCCATTCTTGTCCACTTGTCCAATTGTCGTCTGAATGAGACCTTAGCTTAGTTAAAGGGGTTGTCTCACTTCCGCAAATGACATTTATCATGTAGAGAAAGTTAATACAAGGCACTTACTAATGTATTGTAATTGTCCATATTGCCTCCTTTGCTGGCTGGATTTATTTTTCCATCGCATTATACACTGCTCATATCCAGGGGTTACAGTCATAGCTGCAGCACAGATATGAGATGGAAAAATAATCGCAATACATTAGTATGTGCCTTGTATTAACCTCTACATGACTTCTGTACGTCTACATGATAAATGGCATTTTCTGAAGTGATAACTGCAAAAAAAGGGGGTCAGTCAGCACATCCAAAGTGCAGGTGCACGCTGCCATGGCTAGAGACACAAAGGAAAAAACAAAACAGTGCAGCAGCACTCTGCAAACACAAATAATGTACAACAATGCCATAGTCATATAAAACATTTTGGTACTAGTACTATGCTTATTTTGCAAAATTGAGAATCTTGGCAAATCATTTTGTACAAAATATTTGAGCCCATCTGCCATACGTCAAGGCGTTCTCTTTCAGACGGGAACCTAGCGCTAATTTCTACCTGTTATGTGCCATAATGGCCACCATAAAACTCAGGGAGTGCTGGTTCCTTATGCATGCTGGGTCCACTCTGCCTTTGCCATTTTAGGTGCCTTAAAGGCCTCCATTGAATCCAGGAATGCAGGTACCAACATGCATACTGAGCCCACTCCATACCTCTCCTGGTGCTTCACAGCTTCCAATACATATACTGAGAGTATATTGATTTGCCAAGATTCTCAATTTTGCAAAATAAGCATAGTACTAGTACCAAAATGTTTTATATGACTATGGCATTGTTGTACATTATTTGTGTTTGCAGAGTGCTGCTGCACTGTTTTGTTTTTTCCTTTGTGTCTCTAGCCATGGCAGCGTGCACCTGCACTTTGGATGTGCTGACTGACCCCCTTTTTTTGCAGTTATACTGATCTGGAGGTGTGGCTACTCCAGCCAGTCTTGCACTCCTGATAAGCCTGTCTGCATTATAGGCTGATTTTAATCAGAGTAAGTATAAAACTGTGTCCTGCTCTCAGTATATGTATTGGAAGCTGTGAAGCACCAGGAGAGGTATGGAGTGGGCTCAGTATGCATGTTGGTACCTGCATTCCTGGATTCAATGGAGGCCTTTAAGGCACCTAAAATGGCAAAGGCAGAGTGGACCCAGCATGCATAAGGAACCAGCACTCCCTGAGTTTTATGGTGGCCATTATGGCACATAACAGGTAGAAATTAGCGCTAGGTTCCCGTCTGAAGAGAACGCCTTGACGTATGGCAGATGGGCTCAATATTTTTGTACAAAATGATTTGCCAAGATTCTCAATTTTGCAAAATAAGATAGTACTAGTACCAAAATGTTTTATATGACTATGGCATTGTTGTACATTATTTTGTGTTTGCAGAGTGCTGCTGCACTGTTTTGTTTTTTCCTTTGTGTCTCTAGCCATGGCAGCGTGCACCTGCACTTTGGATGTGCTGACTGACCCCCTTTTTTTTGCAGTTATACTGATCTGGAGGTGTGGCTACTCCAGCCAGTCTTGCACTCCTGATAAGCCTGTCTGCATTATAGGCTGATTTTTAATCAGAGTAAGTATAAAACTGTGTCCTGCTCTCAGTATATGTATTGGAAGCTGTGAAGCACCAGGAGAGGTATGGAGTGGGCTCAGTATGCATGTTGGTACCTGCATTCCTGGATTCAATGGAGGCCTTTAAGGCACCTAAAATGGCAAAGGCAGAGTGGACCCAGCATGCATAAGGAACCAGCACTCCCTGAGTTTTATGGTGGCCATTATGGCACATAACAGGTAGAAATTAGCGCTAGGTTCCCGTCTGAAAGAGAACGCCTTGACGTATGGCAGATGGGCTCAAATATTTTGTACAAAATGATTTGCCAAGATTCTCAATTTTGCAAAATAAGCATAGTACTAGTACCAAAATGTTTTATATGACTATGGCATTGTTGTACATTATTTGTGTTTGCAGAGTGCTGCTGCACTGTTTTGTATTTTCTGAAGTGAGACAACCCCTGTAATCTCCACTAGTGTTGAACGATGCGCACATTTGATCATAGAACCGCTTCATTCAAAACGTCGTTTGAACGCTGTATGTAGACCAATCTCCGTACAGCATTCAAATGTATGGGCTTTGCGGAGGTGAAATGAATTATGTCGCGAGACTTCAGTGAATAACTTCAGACTTCGATTATTCAACTTGAAAACCATTTTAAACCTGGGATCCAAAGTTGGCTTTGGTACCAACTGATACCTCGTTACCGATGACGACTTCTGATTGCAGTTTTAAAATATTTTTAAAGTTGTAATCGAATGCTGAACTTCTTCACCAAAGTCTTGTGAGAATTTCACCTCCGCAAAGTTCATACATTTGAATGCTGTTTGGAGATGAAGTTTTAAACAAAGTGACTTTGAATCTATGAGCCGAAGCACGCTTCACTCAACACTAATCTTCACCATCATCCCATACAAATGTATAGGTGACAACATGCATTGCTGCAGTAAACAGTCGTCCATTCATGATCTGTTTGGGGGTGGAGGGCGTACTCTCCATCTCAATAGAGGGGGTGTTGCTCTCTAATTTACATGGCTGACAATACCAGCACACAGAACATGCATCACATACGGTAGACCACGTTTTGCCCTTTGCCACAGAGATCTCTTTATTTTGTCTGCAGATCATAAGGAAATCCTTAAGTGCAAACTCCTTACAAGGTTAAATTTCACATGAGTCTTGATTTACTCAAGGCTGGCGGTTTGCCACCTCATTTTCTCAAGTTATTTCAAGCTGCAGGGCTAGTTTTCCTTTGACTGACTATTCACGCTGCTACTTGTCTTTCAGGCTATAGATTTTGCAAGTTAATTCTTGACTGAAATGCTTGAAAGAACCTTAACTCCCTCATTGCTTCTGGCGTAAATGGACTGTAACATCATGAGGTAAATATTACACTATCTCTATTCTGAATTAAAGGGGTTGTCTGGGTTCAGAGCTTCACCCAGGCAGCCCCTCTGAGATGAGCATCGGAGCATTTCATTAGATCCGGTGACGTATCAGGTCTGTGCAAGGCGAAGGGTTCAACATAGCAATATCCTACATAGGTATTAATTCCTACTTACTTGCAAAAGTAGTCTGAAACTAAAGTCGTGTGCTTGAGGCCTTAACCCCATCACAGCCGGGCGCCGTACATGTATGGCACATGGTGGTGTGCTTTAATCCGGAGTGCTTTACATGTATGGTACATAGTGCTGGGCTTTTATCCCTGGGGCTGTACGTGTACGGCATGAGATTTAAGCTCCTGCAATCTAGCAGGAGCAGGTCGGGTCCCCAGCTGTCAGCAGGTGTGTTGCTGCTTCACGACAATGCGCCAGCTCACAATTCTCGCAAATCATAAGCTGCTATCAGGGAATGTGGCTTCATGGAGCTTAACCATCCACCCTGCAGTCCAGACCTGGCTCCCAGTGATTACTTTCTCTTTCGGACCCTTAAGAAATTTCTGTGTGGGCAACAATTTCCTGATGATAATGCAAAGAGGCGGTAACAGGGTTCCTGCAGCAGCAAGAATTCTCCTATTCTGAGGGCATCCAATCACTGGAGGCGAAGTGGAATAAGTTTGTTGAAGTCAAGGGGGGTTAGATTGAAAAGCAGGAAGTTCAATTTTTTCTGACAATTTAGTTTTTTATATTCAGGTACATAACTTATCGGACACTCCTCTTATACCTTAGATAACTGAATGCTCATTTGGCCGACATCCATACCTCATGCCACCTCCATACATATCCAAACTTGCATGGGCTTCCAATCACTAACTGAAGCAGGTCAGTTTTGCAGCCACTAATTGACTAGGCAGGCATTTCTAGCCATTTCCTGTTTGTCCAGGAAATACAGAGCAGAAAGGACTCGAGCAGATGTAGAATGACAACGGCAGGAGATGGTGAGTAGGATGTAATGGGGAGCCAGCAGCGTGCTCCCTCCCTGCAGCGCCGCCGGTCTCACGCATGTTTGTCTCCATGGCAACGAGGGGGGGGACAACGAGGAAGGGTTGAGCGCTGACGGCAATCAGTCGGCGCTCAAGGTTGTGAATATGCTGATGGAGGTCCCGTGATGCTGGTCACGTCATGTGACCCATCTTTTGGGCCTATTTAAATAGGCAACCTGCTGGCCACAGGTTGCCTGTGATTGGTCTTCATTACCCTCACTAGCGCTTATCTGCTTTGCAACGTGTGTTTGCGACCTCAGCTTGTATTTGACCTTGTCCCTGTGTAACCCCTTGTACTATGTGATCTGTTGGCTCCTGATCTTGGCTTGTATTTGACTCCGCTCCAGTGTTTTCCCTTGGTAATGACGCAACCTCCTGGCTCTAGACCTCGGCTTGGTAACTATTCGTATTTGTGTTTTCTGTCTTGTCTGTAGTTACTTCCCTTTGTTCCCTTTCCCTGTAAGGCCCTGCACGTATTTAAGCTAGGGACTGCCATCCAGTTGCGCCCCGTCGATTAGGACGGACTGTGCAAGTAGGTAGGGAAAGTGGTGTGGGTGGAGCTCAGGGCTGCACTTGTCCCTACCTAATATGTGACATATGACTTATTTTTCTTTTATTTACTATTACCCATTCTGGATTTTTTTTTAAAATGTACCTACCGGACAACTCCTTTAAACTTTTGCTTAGTTGTCTAAATCCACATCACAAATCACACATTTTCACTTTGCGCAAGACCGTAGATCCCTCCAGATCTTAGTTTCTGTCAGATTTATTTAGTGTCTATTCTGTCTCCAACTTCTCCAATGATGAGTTTGGAAGAGTGCCTCATGCAGAGATTGGCATCTTTATTACCTTTTTAAAAGGATATCACAAAAATCAAATAAATCAATAATCCGGAAATCATGAAAGTTGGCCAGATTTAACATCTAGGAATCTCTCATCTCTCATGTAGGAAGCTGCTCCCAGACCATAAATGATGTCATTGAAAGAGATGTGCGTTACTTACAGGTGATGGTTCCTGCTTTGTACTAATGGCCAAGAGGAATAGACAGCCCTTTGTGTTTCAATCTTTGGATAATCCCCTTTTGTTTGTAAAAGCTTTGGACATGCTTTAGTTTAGTATACTTTTGACCTGCTTTGGCTGATTCCTATGCGTCACCTACAGCATGCTACCTTCCCCAGACAAACCACCTGGAGCTTCAATATCTGTAAATGGGGAACTTGGATTTCATTTGCATATACTGGGTTAACTAGTCTGCTGTACCTCTTCATAGTTTACATGGTTGATAAGTCTGAAAAAAGACACAGGTCCTTCAAGTTCAACCTATAATTCTACCATGTTGATCCCTAGGAAGGCATAACCCCTCATGTGGTTGAGGCCAGTTGTCACATATAAATTCCTTAAGGGTATATTAGATGGGCAGATTTTCTGCCCGATGATTGCTAACGAGCGTTCGTAGTAGAGCATGGGGACGAGCGATCACTATCCATCATGGCACATGCACTAGGTATAGTGATTGCTCCCCCCCATGCAGTGGAGGAGATCGCTGCATATAATAGCAGCGGTCTCCTCAACAAGCGAATGCTTCCCTCCTGACAATCGTCTGTGTGATTGAGATGTCTAATACATCCTTTAATGAATCCAAGTATAGGAATCAGAATAATTCTCTGGATAAATATCCCAGAAATAATAACGTTAAAACACACCTAATCTTTCAACAAACTTTGCATTAATCAATAGTACATGATATATTTTGGCTATTATTTCACTTGTATCTGGCATTTTTTTGTCAGTTTTCCTTTGTGCGTGCTGTAACTCAAGTTTTCAGTTCACTCAGAGATGGTGGGTAGGCTAGCTGTCACCCACTGCACACAGAAAGTAGAAGAGAATCTGCTTCCTAACTGTCTCACAGTCACTCAGAACCATCCGCAGGATATTGGAGGACATTACAGAGAAGTACTGACCTGCTCACTCCTCCCCTCTCCATAGACTTGGATTGACATGTGTAATATGGTCCTCCTGTGGAGATGGTCCATCTAATTCTCAGCTGATAACATGAGAATTAGACATTTCTCACTGATATAACATATTATAAAGTTACCCCAAGCCTTGCTAACCTGTCTTGGTACTGCAATTTATCTATTCCCTTTATAATCCTGCTCTGCACCCAATTTAGTTGCACTATTTTTCTTATACACATGTGTTCATTTGATTAGATAATATCCCTTTGTGTCATTAATTTTTGTATCTTTTTAGTTGGTGCCCATGGTGAGTTTTTGCATGAACTTTATTTCATATCTGCATTACCTGCCATGATTTATTCTTATTTTATGTCAGAAAAATAATGTGTTTGTTACTTTTTTAAATACTATTTGCATAAAAATATTTACACGTTATTGATTCTCTGCTGCTTTTCCCCCTTCTTTTCTGAAAAGGGTGTGTGGAGAGGGTGAGAAGGGGACGGGGCCAGCATTTCCCAATTTAGGTGCAGCATTTCCCAATGCATGGAACTGCCGGCACACGTTTGTGTGCATGATCCCTAATACATTCATGGTTCGATCCACCGAAAAAACAGACACTGTTTGCAGTTGCTCACAATGAGGGTCCTAAGCAACTGACCCTCCTCTATGATGTCTATATACCCAAATATATACCCAAATATATGCATGTGCTAAAATGTATGCTCTAAATTGCTTAGCATACATAACCACTAGTAAAGTAACAGGTGGCCATCAATGCCTCTACATATATTGCACAGTGTTTGTCTTACTGATCCATTGGAGAGCTGACACAAGAAGGGGGGAGGGTTGACAACCAGAATTTT
Source organism: Rhinella marina (assembly GCA_900303285.1). Classification (NCBI taxonomy): domain Eukaryota; kingdom Metazoa; phylum Chordata; class Amphibia; order Anura; family Bufonidae; genus Rhinella; species Rhinella marina. The sequence goes on along the minus strand of ONZH01005910.1, from coordinate 361,254 downwards.
TCTTTTTTCTGGACAACTTATCCCAAAATCACGGATAGCCAATATTTTTTATGGAAAGTTTGGAAAACCATAACTTATGATAAAAATGTAGAACCAGTCCTGTACCTCACATGGATCCAGAGATCTCCCCATTCATTGCTCTAATTGCTCTTCTAGATTTCAAAATTCAACACAACTGTCCCCTGCTGGGGGATCCTCAGGGTATATAAATCTATCCTTATGTACCAATTAATCCAACTGGATTAACAAAAACCCTTTTAGGGACCCCCAGTATATGATAATATAAAACTTAACTTTGATTATTTATTAAATTATACGAAAGTGAGGAAACAAAATAGAGTTAAAACTATCAGCCAGTCATTCTTGCCACTTTATATTAGTATTACTTTATCAGGTTAGTGATGTTGATCAGAAGTAAATTAGAGACGTTATTTATAAACAATGATACTTTGTTGCGTTATTGTATTATGTAACACTTTACTAATATACTGGCCAGTGATTCCTGATCCCTTTATAATGGTTGGTGTAATTATCACATATAATGTTACATATACTTTAGTGTCATGCTCTGCTACACTCCGATACTCATATAACCCGGTCAGTGCTGCAGGGTTGCGCTATGTGTTTAACTCAGGGAATGTAACAATGGAGCCCTGCACAGGTAATCACTGCCACTGATCCCCGGCAGGATCCCTGTACACTCCGTGTGTCTGAGCGGCGGGGTAGGAGAGCCGCACGTGAGCAGTCAGCCCGTACGGCTGATAGTGACACACGGAGTGTACAGGGATCCTGCCAGTGATCAGTGGCAGTGATTACCTGTGCACGGCTCCATTGTTACATTCCCTGAGTTAAACACATAGCGCAACCCTGCAGCACTGACCGGGTTATATGAGTATCGGAGTGTAGCAGAGCATGACACTAAAGTATATGTAACATTATATGTGATAATTACACCAACCATTATAAAGGGATCAGGAATCACTGGCCAGTATATTAGTAAAGTGTTACATAATACAATAACGCAACAAAGTATCATTGTTTATAAATAACGTCTCTAATTTACTTCTGATCAACATCACTAACCTGATAAAGTAATACTAATATAAAGTGGCAAGAATGACTGGCTGATAGTTTTAACTCTATTTTGTTTCCTCACTTTCGTATAATTTAATAAATAATAAAAGTTAAGTTTTATATTATCATATACTGGGGGTCCCTAAAAGGGTTTTTGTTAATCCAGTTGGATTAATTGGTACATAAGGATAGACTCTTCTAGATTTATTTCAAGCTGCCAGCTCAGGGGGTGTGTCCTTTCTCAAAGGGCATGTCATTTCTGCTGCAACTGGTGGCAGTTGAAGGATGGAACTGAGCATGTACATCAATCTCAGTAAGCTGGACAGAGATTTTAGAAAAAGGGCAAACAGCAGGTGGCGCTATACAGATATATTACAGTGCACAACTCAGTGAGTATACTCCATTTTTAATTACATGCAATTACAAATATATTCAGTTCCAGGTGCTGGTTTGAAAAATGTAGAATATTTTTTGTGGGACAACCCCTTTAATTGGAAATGGTGTCAATATTATTTTTAACGAATGGACTGTTCTATCACCAAATATGTGTCTTTCAATCCCCTTCCTGAAAATATCACACACATTTTATCCTCTCCATGGCTAAAAATTCTTTCAATCCAGTTTTTGTACAGTTAACCCTTCAACTGGTTAGTCAAATGAGGACAGCAAAACAGCGATCCAATCTAGATAAAGGCCATGGAGGCTGTCGTCAGTGACCCATAAGTGGTTTTCTGTGCGCCACGGAGAACTCGGCCAACATTCCTTTCTCATTAAGTGTTACCACAGATTAGCCAGTATTCATGGCATGGGGCTTTGTAGAGAGCTGTCGGCAAATAACTCACAGGGCATTAGTCTACACAAGCCCCTTTCTTCTAAGCTACAAAATGAAATAATCCGTGAAGTGCTCGGGGTCAGTGATCTATGCGATGATCACAAAAGAGATGCAAGGCACTGTTTTATACAGATACATTATTCAAGGCCCCTTTATTCCCAGCGCTGATTAACTACTTCCTGTGTATAAGAATCCCAACCCTACACAAGTGATTCCCTAAGAAGTAACATCTTAGATTAATGTGACGTCTCGTCTTAACACATAAGATTAATATATCCTCTCAAGAGAGTGGATTGATTTGCATGGAAAGCAGCCTTGCTGACGGGTTTCTTGCTGCCGTCCCCTTTATATCAATGGCATCCTACATCCTGTTCCCATTGACTTAATTGGATCAATACTTATGTGTCATTTGATTGGCAATGTATGGAACAGTAGAATGTCTATTCACCTGATATTAGACTTTCAAATATCTACTGAACAGCCTGAATTGAGTCCCCCCCCCCCCCTGAATTGAGAACGTTTTGCACAGAGCACAATATTGTCCATTATAGTTGAAGAAGTAGAAGACAATGTCATCTAAAACATTTTAGTTAGGACATAAAAGTTTATTGTTGTGTACAAAGACGGTCTAATCACTTAAAGGGGTTTTGCACAAATTTCCACACCTCTCAGACTGGAGGGAACCACGTTGGTGATCATACTTACCTGATCCCCAGTGCTGGGTCCTGGCTCATTCGCTCCCCTGCCTCCGCTTGTCTCGAGTCCCTCCAACTTCCTGTTTGTCCATGTAAGGCAAGGGGATCATATCATCGCTGAGGACAGCGAATGGCTGGAGCGGCCTCAAGCCAGAAGTTTATATGGAGAGACCTGAGACAAGCGGCGGAGGCCGGGAGTGAATGAGATGAAACCCAGCGCGGGGGATCAGGAAACTAACGCGGGCCCCCCAGTCTGAGAGGTCTGGAAATTAGTGCACAACCCCTGTAGGGAACAATGGCCCATTTAGAAAACAGTATGGCTCTCAACATATTTTCCATTTGTTGCATATAATATATGAAATGATCCTTTTAGGAGCAACGGCAGCATTGCTGTTACACCTAGAGGCTCAGCTCTCTCTGCAACTGCTGCACGCTCTAAATTTTGATTTAAAGGACCAAGCGTGATGCTGTTTTTTACACTGCTTGGCCCCATCAATCAAAGTAGAGAAGGCACAGCAGTTGCATAGATAACAGAGACTATCGGTGTAATGGTAACGCCCCCGTTGCTCCTAGAGGCTCATTTGCTTATATTTAAACATATTTTTTCTCAGTAATGCGGGCACATATGAACATGGGGCCAACACAGATGTCTTCAGCTGCCAAGCGCACATAGAACAGGTCAGCCAGTGTCATAGGTACAAATCTGCTGACAGATGTCCTTTAAGATCCGTGCTCTTCCATCTGTGGATTCCTTGCTTAACCCCTTCCCCGACCAGGTCGAGTCTTTAAACATGGTGCCTGCTCCTGAGGAGAGCGGGCGTCATGGCCGCGGGTGAACTGCTGATTCATACAGCACTCACCTGCGGCTCATGTCGCGGACATTTAACCCCTCGGAAACCTGCGGTCAATCCTGATCCCCATCAAAAAGTCATACACACCCCAGAATGGTATCAATAAAAAGTTCAGATCACCCCGCAAAAAATTAGCCCCCATACAGCTTCGTACACATAAATACCAAAACATTATAGGGGTCAAAATATGACAAAAAAATAAAAAAATTCCAACTTTATAATTATTTTATCACTATCAAAACGCAAGAAAAACTATACATATTAGATATCAACCAGATTCGTACTGACCTGTAGAATGAAAGTAACTGGTCAGTTTTAATGAACATCGGACGCCGTAAATAAAAACCCGTAAAACTGTGGCGGAATTGCGTTTTTTTTTTTGTAATTTCACCCAATTTGGAATTTTTTTCCCGCTTGGCACTACATGATATGCAATATTAAATTGTGGCATTGGAAAGTACAACTTGTCCCGCAAAAAACAAGCCCTCATACAGCTATGTGAACATAAAAATAAAAAAAGTTATGGCTGTGTTAGGGCAGGGAGCGCAAAACGAAAACGAAAAAAAAACCCCTCCGGGGTAGAAAGGGTTAAAGGTAGAGATGAGCGAACGTGCTCGAAACGAGCACTGTACCGCTCGGCTCCCCTGCGCTCGCATGGGCGCAGGCAGCCGCTTCCGTCCTCCTGAGGAAGACGGAAGCGGCTGCCTGTGCCCATGCGAGCGCAGGGGAGCCGAGCAGTACAGTGCTCGTTTCGAGCACGTTCGCTCATCTCTAGTTAAAGGCTCTGGACAACTTTGGAGGACATTTTTTGTAATCACTGCATTTTACTCATTTTGGGCTAAAAATTCTCAACAGTTTTAGTTCTACAGCCTTCAGTTTTAGTGTATCTGCAGACCATTTATTTCTGCTTTACACCGAATCTGTCAGTGAGCTGCCGTGCCGTCTCGACCTGTAGCCCTGACAGCTCATAAACACACATTTAAGCCATATTCTTATCAGTTATCAGTTTAGAGATAAGGGCCACACATCAGAGCCATAAGAGCAGCTCCATGATGGATTCAGTGAAAAATAGAACCCAATAGTCCGTGGATATATTGAAAGTGAAGACTGTAGAAAAAATTTGTTGAAAAATTAAAGACCAATTGAAAAAATGATTTCAGCCGAAAATGTGTAACATGCAATGATAAAAAAGAACTGCTCCCGAAGGTGTTCAAAGTCTGTAGTTGTTGCTGCTGAACTACAACTCTTCAAGTTTCAAATAGGAAAAAAAGTGCAAATATGACCAAATATTGCACCTTATATTTAGTCATAAAAAGCATTAAAATTTTAAAGCAATCACAGTGAGTCTGGTTCCTGAGCTTTTCAGCAAATTGTTTTTAACTTTCTGGTAAAATTTACTGGCTGATCATTCCAATGGGGCGCAAGATGAATATAATAAATGGACAGCCTAAATCCATTAGAGGAAGAGTCCCGGCTTTCTCCAGTGTGGGATATTCCCCTCTATACCATTCATGTACCCCAATATAGGATATGTACAGGGGTTGTCCTGAGGTGTATGGAAGCAATATGGAAAGTTATTTTGAGCTCAATTTAGAGCATCCATTTAAAAAACTTTATTAGTATTTATTATATTGTCATGTGGATGAGCTCCTACTGCCATTTTGTAATGGGGTGAGTTTTATAAAAAAAAAAAAGGAGGGGGGAGATAGCATTGGCCAATAAAAGTGCATCTACTGCACTAAAACTTGCATTTGTGAATCTGACCTTTACAGTTTTCTTACCTTTTTAAGAAAAACTTTTGAAATTATGAAAGGAAGCGTCCTGAGTGCCTTCTGCTTGACATCTGGATCTATTGACCTATGAAAGGATGCAGCTTCAGCATATAAAATAAGAAGTTGTCCATCTGGTGAACTTGGTAATATAGTGAGTCTTGAGTTATTAATTGCACAATGTCTGGCAGACTGCCACAGAACATATTTTTGTCACACCCTTGTACTATCCGAGCCTATATTGTGTGACTTTTTTGTAGTTTGGCTGTACTTGTTGTAGCTCATAACATATAATAAGCACATAAACCAACATAGTGCTGTCACCTCATGTACAGCCATGTCTGCTCTTGGCACCCTTAAGCGCCCTGCATACAGAAATGTGGCTTGGTGTTTTTTTGCAACTAAAAAAGTCTGTAACCATGCATGTGTTTTTTCCAGGTCACATGTGGTTTTTATCAGCCTTTTTTTAAATTGCATTTTTTGTTCAAATATTTTTGCCACTCCCTATTGAGAAATTATGGTAAATGTTAGAGAATTCTGCAATTTTTTAAAAAATTCCACTGAAAAAAAAGTTAAAAAAAAAAAAATCATAATTACCATAGACATGTAGCGGAGTGCGGTGAACATGATGTGGGGATAGCTGGCTATCTTGCCTGAGCTGCTGTTGACAGCATTCAGAGATTTGCTTTACAGTAGCCACATGGACCATATGAACCTGTATTCTTGAGATGACTCCTATGGGAGAATGTTGTGAGCATGCTCCATGAGCTGTGCAGAGGCTGTTTCTGTTCTATCTATCTATCTATCTATCTATCTATCTATCTATCTATCTATGTTAGCTTTCATTGTAATCTTGCCTGATAATAAGATGACTGTTGAGAAATGATCTCTAAAGAACAGGAAGTGTCACCCCAATGTGAAGCTCAGTGGTCAGTGAGAAAATGGTAAGATTTCAGGCTTTACTTTTATGCAGTGACACCATGTTTTAGGAAAAATATTACCAAAAATTCTTGAAAATTATGTTTACTATGGCAATACTTTCCTTATAAGGTAACAAAATTAACAGGACACTATACATAACGTTATATAGCTATATATATATATATAATTGAATATAAACTGATGTTTCCATTTAAGATTTTTTTGGGCTGTAGGGACACTGATTTCTTTGGTGTATAATGGGATTAAAGGGGTTATCCAACCCCTATAATGCCACCAAAAATGCCCGGGCACCTCATACAAGTTATACTTACCCACGCCGCTCCTGATGCCCACATGATGGCCGCTGCTGCATCTCCTCGTCGCCTGGATCAAAACATCCGGTGATGGGGGGGGCCATAGCAGGCCACGATGGGAATGAGCCTCTTGAGCATCACCCGCGATGCTAGGGAGTTTCCTCCTTGTTGGCTGCCCCCCATCCCATGTTTTGATCCACGTGACGGGGAGATACAGTGGCAGCCATTTGGGGATCAGGAGCAACGCGGGTGCCAGGGAGTGAGGTCAGTATAATCTGTAGGAGGTGTCCAGGCATTGGGGGGTCATTATAAGGGTTGGATAATGCCTTTAATGAGAAAAGTCCAGTAAATTGTCATCCTCATTGACACGTTGTATAAGTGATGCTGAGAACCTCCAGAAACATTAACTCTAGATTTTTATGGCTGTGTAAAGGGGTTGTTTCACTAAGACAACCCATTTCCACATGCACTCTAAAGGCATATATATACTGGCTTGGAAACCTTCTATGAGCCAGAGCAGAGAATCAGCGGCTCTTTCTCAGGCAGACCCAACTCATTTATGTATTACATTGAATTATTATTCAATGGCCACCATGCAGGGGCGGATTGGGAACTTAAAGTGGCCCTGGAAAAATTACTAAAAGTGGCCCCATTTTGTAGTTGGGTCCAAATTGATGGAAGGCAGGATCAGCAATACCACATTGTAGCACATTATACCACACAACAGAGCCAAATACCACAGTCCATCACAAAATACTGCCAGCAGCACAATATGCATTCCCAAAAACTTCCACTGGCCGGCCGTATGGAGGGCTCAGGCGGCCCCCTGGGCATCGGCCCACCGGGAAATTCCCCTGTAAGGTCTATGGCCAATCTGCCCCTGCCACCATGTAATACTACACTTTTGCTGCAAGTAAAATGTATAACTGGTTGTGACGTGCATTGGGCATTTATTGTAGAGCATGAAATCTTAAACTTACGGAGGAAGAAAAAAAACATGGCATGTCATATGTACGAGCAATGCTTCTAGAGAAAAATAAATCTGTATAAACAGCATCCGATGCACTGCATGACTGTGCAGTGAGTCCAATACTGGACTCCATGTGCACCGTATGCCCTCTGTGCTTGTACATAAGGCCTTATGCAAGCACCACATATATCTGCTCTTTTTAACGCTTGCACTTTTTCACATTTTTGAATTCCATTAGACTCTACGAAGGTAGAAAAAAAGCTTTTGTTCTTTTTTACAGATTATAAAACACTTGTGTGCAAGTCAGGACAGGAAGCTTAGTTTTCTAATATTTCAGACTTATCGAGAGAAGTGTTTAGGCCGTGTGAAAAACAGTAACGGCAGCCAAAGATAATAGAGCTCCAAAATGTTGATTCTCATTTACTTTAAAAAAATTGAACACAGGACTGGAATTAAACAGATTTCTTTAAAATCAGATACCTGTTTCTACAATATCAAAATAGTTATTAAAGCTATTCTTACTATAGGCATGGCATTGAATACTGCAGCATTAGTCAATACTGATTGAAATGCTGTCTTTTATTGATCTGAGGCTCTGTTTCACAATTTATGATACTTTTTCTTAATATGAAAATGAAGTGTTTGGTGCAATGAGGGCGTCACCATTGCTCTAGTTGCAGCGAAGCTCCATTTCATTGGTCAGCCCCTCACTCACTGCTTTGCTGCTGTCTGGTCCTGTCAATCATAGGGGGCTGACCACAGAAATGGGTGGAGCTTGGCTGCAACAAGGGGAATGGTGACCCCCTTGTTGCACCAAAGACTTAATTTGGATATTATGATAAATTATAATAACTCAGGAACAGAGCCTCGGATCAACAAATAAAAAAAACATAATTAAATCCGGTGAATCACAGCTACAGTTAGGTCCATATATATTTGGACACTGACACAAATTTAGTTTTTTTTACCTGTTTAGTAAAACATATTCAAGTTATAGTTATATGATGGACATGGACATAAAGTCCAGACTTTTAGCTTTCAGCTTTTAGCTAATTTACATATATTAAAATTTCACTTTTCTCAGCAATGAGGACACATATGAACATGGGACCAACACAGATGCCTTCAGCTGCCAAGTGCACATGTAACAGGTCAGCCAGTGTCATAGGCACAAAACTGCTGACAGATGCACTTTAAAAACGTGGGTACTACAGCAAATGTTTGAACAGGCTTCCACTTTTTGAACAACTTCCCTACACCCCCCTCCCCTCCTGTGGCTAGTCAAGATTGTCCATGCTTGCCATACAACCCTCAACCCCTCATCCATGTTAAAAATATTACTAGCACTGGGCAGGAGAAGGAGTCAAGAGTTTACTTTGCAGTATGCTGCCCGGACCATGTTTGCCCCCTTAGTGTTTCACATAGTAGTTATGCCCCCTTACAGTAGTGCTGCCCCCCTAGTGACCCCTTTATAATAGTGAAGCTTCTGTGGTGTTAATAAAATACAAAAAATGTAATACTCACCTAGCCATTTTCCCCCAATGAACGGAGCACATCCTGCTCTGCCCAGCAGCAGACGTGGTGCAGTGACATCATCGCTGAGCGCACAGGCCAGGGATAGACCGGAGTGAGCTCTCTACTCAACCCAGCAGACACAATGATGTCACTTTATTACACTTGCTGGGAAGAGCACAGGCAGGGGAGTGAGGCCCTAATGGATGACAGACACAGCAGTCAGACTTAGGCCCAAATTTCCCGGCCCCCATGCTACTGCGGGCTTCGTAACAGACGCTACAGCTGCTATGGCAATAGTTCCACCTCTGATGTCTCAGATGGTAGTACCCTTTTAAGTTTTATTTTGGCCCCTTGGAATGATTCATTATAGCAATGTGGTTCCCAGACTGGAGTGGATAGTGCACATCTACACTGGAGGGAGCCTAGGATCTTATTCCATACTGTTTGTACTGTTTATACATTAATGCATTCATTTCTAAGTATAATGTTTCTCTAAATGAGCTATATGAAAAATCTAATTTCAGTTACTTTTATAGTACACACGGTAGGCATAGTTTTCCTAGTAAATATCAGTTTGATGAATGTGAGAAGTGAAAAGATAAGACACTATTTTTCTTTATTATATTAAAACATTTCCATAACAACAAAGATAATAACATATAGAAAACATAAAAATTCTCTCCAGTCAATGAGATTTTTTTGTTTCGGCAGACAATGTTTTGGATATTGTGTGAAAGATAGCACCTGCAGCGGCCGGATCACGGATTTCACACTAGGGTTTAACATTTCACAATGTGTCATGGGAATTATCTGCAGTACATTACAGAAATGAGGAATGCATACACAACAAGTGGACTCCACAATAGATTTTATTCATTAGCGTCAGATTACTTTTTTCCCACAGACCGTATCTGTTTCATCTTTATCTTGTAGCGCCGGTGAAGCTAATGCCTAAAGTGTGTAACAGTTTATTGCTACATTGTAACGAAGGTGAAATTTATGTCACAGTTCTGTTAAATGCTCCTCTGGTGCAGATGTCCCCTTTAGCTTGTTAGAAACTTGAGATTAACAGGTGGTATTTAGTCACTTTGAAGTGTACCTACAATTTCATGTTTGTTTTTTTTTTTAAAAAAACAAACAAAAAAAACAATTTTCATAGCATGGCCAAATGTCTGTACTGATCACTGGTAGACCAATTGTCTGGGACCTTTGGTATCTGTCACCAGGAAATCCACTGTTAAATCACAGACAATGTCTTGTAGAGCTAGCTCGGCTGAATGTAATCATACTTTGGACTAGGCAATCTTCAATCTGGAGAAAAAAATACTTTTAATCCATATGCAAATGAGCATTTAAGTGCACCAAGGGCGGGCTCAAGCCACTCTGTGCACCTTTGCTCCTCCTGCTTTCTCTGCCAGCTTCATCCTCTCTTTCTTGATTGACAGGGCCAAACGAGATGACTCTGGTGGAACCTGACCCTGTCAATCCAGGAGAAAGGAGGACTGGCAGAGGAAGCAGGAGGAACAAGGGTGCACTGAGTGGCTTGAGTCTGCCCTCGGTGCACATAACTGCTCACTCACCTATAGATTAAAAGTATTTTATCTCCAAAATGAAACAAATGATCCCCACATGAAAGGTATCATTACATAGCAGACCTATTCCTACAAGGTTTTGTACCTGGTTTATCAGTGACGTTCCTGGTGACAAACTCTCTTTGAAGGTCACAAGCTCCTTACCAGTCACTAGAGCCATGATAGACCTGAGTTACCAGGGACGCCGGCAGCATGTCTTCACGCGCCTCCTGCGCGCAGCTATGACGTTTCCCCACTGCGCCCAGCAGAGGGCGCTGTGGGAAATCGTCATCACTGCGCGCAGGAGGCGCGTGAAGACGTTCTGCCGGCGTCCCTGGAGTATGTGAGTATGTATGTATGTCTGTATGTTTGTATGTATGTCTGTATGTGTGTCTTGTTTCAATGTGTGTCATGTGTGGGGCCGGAGCACTTACATTTTGTGCATGCTGTATATGACTATGGAGGTGGCAGGCGATGGACCCAAGTACTGCCTTAATGCCAAATGGTCAGTCCACCTCAGGCATTGATTGATTTCATTAAATACCATTACATTTTCTGTTACAGACAGGCCCACAGGGAAACAGGTGAATCCCCGATGGTCCCTGAGCAAGGTGGGCCCTTAATCCCCCACCCCCCTGACTGCACTACATACAGATAGGCAGAGTACAGAATCTCAACCAGGCGTTGTGCATATAAAAAAATGGGTATATTACTTAAAGGGGTTTTCTGGGATTTTACTACTGATGACCTCTCCTCATCAGTCACGTGGCCTAGGAGCAGCTCAGCCCCATTCAAGTGAATAGGGCTGAGCACAATACCAAGCACAGCTGCTGTACAATGTACAGTGCTGTGCTTGGTAAGCTGCGAGAAGGTAGCGGTGCTCACAGGAGCACCGGTACCTTCTCAAACAGGTGATCGGCGGGGGTCCCGGGTGTCGGACCCCCACCGATCAGATAATGATGACCTATCCTAGGTAGTAAAATCCCGAAAAACCCCTTTTACAAACTTCCCAGTTTATTAATACTTATACATAGAGTAGCTTACATGATGTCTACCTACTGAACCCAGCCAGCAAGTATCCTCTTTCCTCTGGGACCTGACCTCTGAAAGTCACTGCGGAGACCCCCACAATCAATCATCTTTAGCATCTTGCTGCTGTCTGCCACTGTGTGAGCAGGTAGTATTTGCAAGTAGCTGTACAGTGGTTCTTCAGAATGAATTTTACTGGTGGGCCCCAGCCACCCCAGTCCAACACTGGCTAAAAAGCAACCTACAAAAGCCCGGAGATCCACCTGTTATATTAGGCTAATAAATGGAAGCTTAGCTTTGGATGTAATATCTGTATGTGATACCTTGACTTAAAAATCAATTGACCTTCATGGTTTATTGTAATTTGTTTAAAGAGGACCTGTCACCACTCCTGACATGCCTGTTTTAATATCTTCATGCATTCCCCATGTAAAAGAGATTCTGGAGCATCTATTCTTTTGTCTGTATGTTGTGCCATTCCTTTATTATTTCTACTAGACGTTATATATGAATTGCTAGCAGTCTGCAGTAAGGGTACAGAGGGGTGGTAACCAGTTGGGGGTGTGACCCTGCACAGTCTGAAAATGGCAGCACTGATTGGATAGAGTGAGTCTGTGCAGGTACACACCCCCAACTTGTTACCTCCCCTCTGTACCCTTACTGCAGACTGCTAGCAATTCATTCATAACTTCTATCAGGAATAATAAAGGAATGGCACAACATACAGACAAAAGAATAGATGCTCCAGAATTGTTATTACATGGGGAATGCATGAAGCTATTAAAACAGACATGTCAGGAGTGGTGAAAGGTCCTCTTTAAATGTACTTTAAAAAAAACTCAATGAAGTAGTGTAGTTATATATACACATAAATGTAAATGTGATTCAATAGTAACATGAAGGGATGGGACATGGAGCAAGGCAAGGAGAAAATGTTGGCATAGAAGTAATTAATGGAAGCCTAAGGGTCCTTTAGAAAAGGCCAATGCAGGGTTATAACAATAGTCAATCAATGATTTAACAAGCCAATCAGAGGTTCTTTAAAGGGCCATTTATCTGGATTGATGTAAACTGTGTGAAAAATGAATGATTGTTAGTATGATCGCTCTTCCCTCATACAGTTTGCATGTTGTCACCAGCACATTTCCTGTTGAGCCAGGGATAAAAGATCCAATCAGCGATAAATGAGCATTTGGTCACTTGCCTACAGAACGGTGAGGTGTTTAGAAGAGCTGATGAGCGGCCTGTTTGGCCGATTATCAGTCCATGTAAAAGGGCCCCAAGACTCATGACAAGATCAATGGAAATCTTAGCAGATTTAGCGATTGCAAGTAATAATAATAATGATAATTTTAAATGTTGACCACCCTGTCAGTGGGTCCAGCTTCAGAAATTAATTGATCAGCTGTAATTGCCAGAGGATGGTTGTGCCCAGCCATGAATGTTCTTTTACATGTCATTCAGACCAAGTCCACCAGAACAAGAGCTGTCCATTATTAGCTGGAGACACCTGTTATCTCTTCCATATTCCTTAATAGGTCATATAGAATGTCGCCTTGGTGATATTACTCCTTAAAGGGGTGTGTCAGTGGAATTCTTTTTTTTTCCAGTAGGGGGCAGAATGGGTTAAAATAAAATGAAGCATTACTCATCTTCACCGATCCCCCACGGCTGCCATTCCAAATACTTACCAGGTCCCCACTGGTCTTCTGTCCCAGGAAATGATAGGAGATGGATGCTTAGCCAATCACATGTGATTGAGCAGGTAAATGGGGAAAAGGATGATAGTCAGGATATTAAAGGGGTTGTCCCACAAAATATATTCCACATTTTTCAAACCAGCACCTGGATCTGAATACTTTTGTAATTGCATGTAATTAAAAATTTTGTATAGCCACTGAGTTATTCACTGAAATCTATTAGTATAGCGCCACCTGCTGTTTGTTCTTTCTTCTAAATTCTCTGTCCAGCTCACTGAGGTGGACACACATGCTCAGTTCCATCCTTCAACTGCCACCAGCTGCAGTAGAAAGGGCACATCCCCTAAGAAAGGACACATACCCTGAGCTGCCAGCTTGCAATAAATCTAGCAGACCAAATGCATTAATGAATGCTCAGATCTCTAGATTCATGTAAGGTACAGGGCTGGTTCTAAGTTTGTTAGAAACACCCTTTCATGGGGATAACCCTTTTAATCTTGTATTTGTGCCTATGTTCAGGTATTTTATGCAATGGCTGTTTTTTCAGCCTTGTGTTTTCTAATAAATTCAAACCTGTTTATAATCCAGTTGTTAGGATCATGGCTATATATTATTTCATCCCCCAAAGTTTTCTATCCTTAGTCATGGTTGTCAGGGTTGCGGTCCCTGTAATCATGCATCCACATGCAGTACAACGTCCTGGACAGGAAGTGGCTCACATGAGACGTAATGTTTGATAGCTCCATAGCTTTGACGTTAGCCTGCAAGCACATGCATATTATGTGTCAGAATGCAGAGAAGCTCCCGGCTCGCGTCTGTCAGGGCATGGATTCCTTGTAAGAACACTTGTGTCTTCCTCCTCCCACCCCAGCTAAGGTATCTACGCGCATAGGGCCCCACCCTGATGATTCACAGCACATTTGTCATCATAACCCTGTTTGCCTCTATACAGAATTTCTTACCTTTTAAAGATCATTATGTTGGCTTAGAATAACACATATACAAAGATGTAATTGATATTTTCATGTAGTAAATGATATACAGTATATTATCTATGATTACTCATTACCTATATAGTGTATGAGGCATAATCAGGGGACCTGGGGCCCAGAACCATGTTACAAAAACGATTTGATTTAAAAACATACAACTAGCAATGGGGTAACGCTTATGCAATGTAGTCCTTGGTGACCAAATGACTTGGTGATCTCTCCCAAGTGATCTACTATTTAATGTCCATACTTTACAATCTAGCTCTTCTACCCTTCTCTAACTAAGGCCCCATTCACACGACCGTATATTTGCGGGCCCGCATTACTTTGGACCCGCAAATATACGGGGGCCGCCTGGCGTGTGTTCCGCAGCGCTCGGAACACACGCTGTGCGGCCCCATTGAAAATACCTGTACTTGTCCGTGCGCATGGACAAGTATAGGACATGCTTCAAAAGAGCTGCGGCACGGAGCTAGCTCCGTGCTGCGGCTCCCGGCCCCAAAGAGGTGAATGGGGCCGCATCTATTCCCGTATTTTTGCGGTTAGATACGGCCCCATTCATACGGTCGTGTGAATGGGGCCTAATGGTCAGGCCAAACACCTGAACACTAGATTATCAAAGATGAGAAGGTAACTGCTCACAAACAGATTGTAATTACTGTACATTGCTTGGAAGCATCCCACCAGATTGTCAACTGTGTCAACTAAAGCCCTAATAATAATATACAAGGTAAATACATAAATTGCAGCCGCACACCGCTACCAGATAAAGCACAAAATGCCATAGTGATAGAATATTCCAAAGCTCATGCTATGCTTGTTTAATAAATTAGAGACTCTTGGCAAATACATTTTGTACAAAATTATCTGAGCCCATTCACCACAATCGTCAAGGTGGTCTCTGCAGAATGGGAACCTAACACTTTCTACTACCTGTTACGTGCCAGTCTTGGCTTCCATATAATCAGGGGGTGTTTTGTTCCACATGCATGTAATGTCCACTTGCCTTTTGCCATTTCTGGTACTACAAAGGCCTCCCCTAGTTCAGGAGTGCAGACAATAGCATGCATGCCGAATCACTCGGCTTTATAGTTGCACTGATTAAAAACAACCTGTGGGGCAAATGGGCTGGTCAGGAGTGCATGACCAAATGGAGTAGCCACACCTCCAGTACAAACTTGCAAAGAAAAAAAGAAATTTCAGTCAGCACATCCCAGAGCGCAGGTGCTGGTTGCTATGGCTAAATACATGTCAAAGGAAAATACATAAATTTCAGCCGCACACTGCTACCAGATAAAGCACAAAATGCCATAGTGATAGAATATTCCAAAGCTCATGCTATGCTTGTTTAATAAATTAGAGACTCTTGGCAAATACATTTTGTACAAAATTATCTGAGCCCATTCACCACAATCGTCAAGGTGGTCTCTGCAGAATGGGAACCTAACACTTTGTCCTACCTGTTACGTGCCAGGCCTTTGAAGTACCAGAAATGGCAAAAGGCAAGTGGACATTACATGCATGTGCAGTGGCGTAACTACAACTGACTGGGCCCCACAGCAAATTTTAGACGGGGGCCCCCCCTCAGCAACTTTTTCGCAACTCCCAACTCACGCATCCCCCACTCCTGTGGCTGGTCAAAACTGCTCTCTCAGACGAGGCCCAGCAGCTGCTCCGTCCGTTTTCTACACGTATATACTGTATATAATGTCATTGTATAATACTGTTGAGGGGGGCCTGACAATAAAATCTTTTAGTATTCCTCCTGAGGGGGCCCCTTGTGAGTCTGGGCCCCAACGCAGCCGCTTCCCCTGCTTCCCCTATTGCTACTCCCCTGTGCATGTGGAACAAAACACCCCCTGATTATATGGAAGCCAAGACTGGCACGTAACAGGTAGGAGAAAGTGTTAGGTTCCCATTCTGCAGAGACCACCTTGACGATTGTGGTGAATGGGCTCAGATAATTTTGTACAAAATGTATTTGCCAAGAGTCTCTAATTTATTAAACAAGCATAGCATGAGCTTTGGAATATTCTATCACTATGGCATTTTGTGCTTTATCTGGTAGCGGTGTGCGGCTGCAATTTATGTATTTTCCTTTGACATGTATTTAGCCATAGCAACCAGCACCTGCGCTCTGGGATGTGCTGACTGAAATTTCTTTTTATCTTTGCAATAATATACAAGGTATCAGCAGTTTACAGCATTTTATGGGTCAAAAAGCAATGGCCTCCCATCTCTGGGATCCAACTAGCACTTTAATTATGATAATATGCTTAAAAATCAGATGCAGATCAGCAAACTGCTGTTACTTAAAGGGAATTTACCATAAAAAATGGCCTATCCCCCCTCATAAATGAATAATACATGTGAACACAAAAAAATTATAATATATCTTATCAGAGAAAGATGTTTCTTCTCTTATCAAGCTCCTTTCCTGCTCTTCCTCCTCTTCTCTAAATGTCCGTTCCCTGCTTAGATATGTCTTCAGTGAAGACCAGTGAAGACGGACTGCTTGCTCACTGAACGTTGAGATTACATAGAAGTCTATGGAGAAGGGAGGTGGGGAGGATGAGAGGGAGAAGAGGGTGGGCTGCTGCAGGCAGGCACAAACAGAAAGGCTGGCGAGAGACTAGAAAATGATTTACTGTCTTATTTCCCGGCTGGATTCACACCTAAACTGGCCAGTACTGCTGTATAATGTTCTCCATTACTACAGCAGCTTCTGATGGTGTGCTACAGACAGGAAGTAGATAATCCTCTTTATCCATGTCCTGTGTTGTGGCAGACGTGATGATCAGCTAACTCTCCACCCAAAAGCTGACAAAGTTGAGAATTACTAACTGCAGAATAAAATGCTAAAAATGGCAGATACAAGTTATGGCCAGTAATAGTGTTATTTCTACACACATGGCAGCTGAAATGAGATTTACACTTTAACTTTTATGTTACATTGATTTTTTTTGTACAAATTTTGGGGGATATGTTTGATATTGTTTTGTTTTTCCGGAGCTGGTGGCTGCCTGAAACAGCTGATTGGTGAGGGTTAGGTGTCCGCCCCCACCACTGATCTGATATTTTAACCCATCCTTAGAATAGGTTATCAGTATTTAAAGGGAACCTGTCATCTCAGAACCCCCCCTGAACTAGAGTAAGAGGTGTATAGTGTAAGTGATGCTGAATCTGATTATGTAAGTTTTATCTTCATACTCACTTCCATTCTGACGCTGTGCTCCCACAAACCTGCAGTAAAATGCACTCAGTGGACTCCAGTGCTCACTCACATAATGGAGAGGACTCAAAGAAGAGTCCACTGAGTGCATTTTACTGCTGGTTTGTGGGAGCGCAGCGTCAGAATGGAAGTGAGTATGAAGATAAAACTTACATATTCGGATTCAGCATCACTTACACTATACACCGCTTACTCTAGTACAGGGGGTGATGACAGGTTCCCTTTAAGTACTAGAAAACTCCTTTAAAAGCAACCCAGGCAAGATTCTTGTACCCATAGTCATATCATGAAATAGAACTAAAAAATCTACAATCTGAAAATAAAATAAAAAAAAATAGAAAAACAAGAATATATGTAACTATCTGGTTTAAATTGGTAAAGAATATACCTGTAGCTGATACATTCCCTTAAGGCCTCATGCACACGAACGTGTGCTGGCCGTGCCCATGCTGCGGGCCGCAGACGGCGGGTCCGCAATAAACGGGCACCGGCCGCGTGCAGCCCGCATCACGGATCGCGGACCCATTCACTTCAATGGGTCCGCGATCCGGGAGATGCGGAGCGGAGGCACGGATCGGAACACCACGGAAGCAGTTACAGTGCTTTTAACAGACAATGAACCAATTAAAATGGAACCAATGAAAATTGTAACTTGAGGGACCCATGTAATGTATTTTACTGCAAAACCAGGTGTCAAAAACATCACATTTAAATGCAGCATAAGAACATGAGCTAAGAAATGTGAACAATTGTATAAAGGCATCCTTATGACAACTTTTAGAATAAGAGACAAACCCAGATAACCAAGTTGTTTTTTTTATTACTCTACTATCACAACCATTAAATTCATTTATTTTTCTGGGTGCTGGGAACAAGAACCCCCATTTATATTTCAAGAATACAAATAAATGTACAAAATACAATATTACCACTAGTGTTGAGCGAATCAAAGTATCCAAACTGGATTTCAATCCGAATTTCAGGGAAAATTTGATACTCTGCGAAGTCGAATTTCCTCGTGTTTCATGGTAATGAATCAATTTACACTAAAATGGCGGTAAAAAAAAAATCATACTTACCCATCACCTTACCCATTTGAGCACAAAGAGTCAGCTGCGGCCATCTTGATTGAAGATCCTGCATAAAATCTCATACACAGTGATGTATGACGTAATCACGCCGGTACTGCACGAGATTTCTCATGGGACCTTTGATCAAGATGGGCATGGCGGCCTCTTTGCGCTCAAATGGATAAGGTGAGTATTATTATTTTTAACCAATTAACCCCCAAAAGCCCTAATTTTTTTTTTATCTCAGATGCCGCAATCAGCAATGAACACGACATTTGAGGTGTTCAATGATGGGGGTGCAATCACAATTCACCATCATTGTGCCGGCTACTTACAAAGAAATGCTGTTCGTGGCATGAAGCAAATTTCTTTGTGAATTTTTAAATTATGAATTTTTGTAAACTTCGCTCATCTCTAATTACCACTTAAAAAGGCGTCTGCTGACATTGCTGATATTATCAGTTTTATGGTGGGAATTCTTTTTACGTTGTGTATCTATTACAGTGGTTTACTGGTCTGATAGACCACAAACCAGCTGCCTTCATAATGAAGAAGTAAGTCATATGTCATAGGGAACAGATATCCCCCAGAGACAGATGGGTAGTGATTTTTCAGTAGTGTCTAGATATGTACTGTATAATGGGTAAACCTAAAACATGTTTTATACAAATGACTGTAGTCACAAAAATAGAACCTGTGACATTGGTGAGCTTGGCATTTTACTAAAATCAAGATTTTGTTTTGTTTCAGCTGAGTATATGGAGAATAGAAATATATCAATGGAATTGATGCTCAATTTTGAAAATACTTGGTAGAGTAATATCACACATGTAACATGTAGCATTTTTCTTCTGAGGTTATCAGGATCTCCTGCCACAAGACTGCCATCCTTTCACTGTAGGTCTATATGCCCAGATAACATTGAAGAGCTTTATTTCACAAGATAAGTAAGATTTTCAAGGGGTCGGATACTTACCGTAATGACACTGGCTGACCTGTTACATGTGCGTTGGCAGCTGAAGACATCTGTGTTGGTCCCATGTTCATATGTGCCTGCATTGCGGAGAAAAATGAAGTTTAAATATATGTAAATTAGCCTCTAGGGTGTTGCTGTTACACCAAAAGGCTCAGCTCTCTCTGCAATTGCTGTGCGCTCTCCACTTTGATTGACAGGGCCAGTTAGTGAAAACGTCATCACACCTGGCCCTGTCAATCAAAGTGGAGAGCACACAGCAGTTGCAGAGAGAGCAGAGCCTCTTGGTGTAACAGCCACGCCCCCGTTGCCGCAGCGCCCTCTGCACTTTGATTGACAGGACCAGGCATGATGATGTTTTCACTACCTGGGCTGTCACTCAAAGAAAGTGCAGAGGGCAAGGCAGCTACAGAGAGAATAGAGCCTCTAGGTGTAATAGCAACGCCCCCGTTGCACCTAGAGGCTAGTTTGCATATATTAAAATTTCATTTTTCTCAGCAATGCGGGCACATATGAACCTGGGACCAACACAGATGTCTTCAGCTGCCAAATGCACATGTAACAGGTCAGCCAGTGTCATAAGTACAAATCTGATGACAGATGCCCTTTAACAAAATGTCACTAAAGATTTGAAAATCATATCACCACCACAGCACGTGACTCAGCAAATTTTCATTATTGTCTATAAGCAATGTGAATCTGGTTTATACGTTTAGGATCAGACCCTTTGTCTAGATGTGAAAGAAAACTAGTCTACTTTCATGTGCTCATTACTTTCTTCTAATGGAAGGGACAAATATAAAGAGAATAATAGAATTTCCAAAGGTGGGAGAGAATAAGCAGGACATTTGATACCATAAGATCACAATGATCACCAAGAAATAGAATGGGCTAGATCTGTATGGGAAATACAAATACCCGCCTGCTAATTATCCAGTATTTTCCCAGCACGATACGGCAGACATCATTATCCTCTTTAGTATATTACTGATCCACAGAGGAACCATAATCATGCCAGCTTTTCATGTACTAATTGCACAGATTAATTATATTATCTTCATATCGCTACTTTTAAGGTAGCTCAGAATGTCTGCAAGAGATATGATTAGATTATATGACTCACGATTTCCTGGAGAAGGCTCTGCAATGATCAGTTCAGTCTGTTAGGCTTTAAAGGGCATCTGTCAGCAGATTTGTACCTATGACACTATCTGACCTGTTACATGAGCAGCTGAAGACATCTGTGTTGGTCCCATGTTCATATGTGCCAGCATTGCTGAGAAAAATGATGTTTTAATATATTCAAATGAGTCTCTAGGAGCCACGGGGGAGTTGCCATTACACCTAGAGGCTGTGCTCTCTCTGCAACTGCCATGCCCTCTGCACTTTGATTAACGGGATCAGGTGTGATGATGTTATCACTGTCAGGCCCTGCCAAAGTGAAGATGGAGTGGCAGTTGCAGAGAGAACTGAGCCTCTAGGTGTAACGGAAACACTCCTGTTGTCCTACAGGCTCATTTACTATTAGTAAATCTCTCTCTGTTTAGAAGACCTAAAATGTTTTTCTTGTGATTTACTTACTTTATGCTCATTGATATTAGTGATAATTCTTATTTGGAGAGACTGCAGAATACTCTTGGTTCTCCTTATGTCTTTTTTTTTTATATATAAATCTGAGCATTCTGTCTCCATAGCAAACATCAGATTAGGCCCTCTATTATGCTGTCAGGTTTCCCCAACCAGGACAGAATAATCCGGTGTTTGTTTCCCCTCCACTGAATCTTCAGTACCCTTGGCCCAATTCCCCTTTTCTGCAAAGGTGCAAAGAGGATAGAGGCAACCAGCACTGGACCTCTTCTGAGCCACAAGGGCTACATCTGTTAAAACGAGGCTTGGTCTCCAAAGAGCATGATAATTCAAATTACAGTATTTTTCACCCTATAAGACGCATCCCCCCAAAGTGGGGGGAAAATGTCAGTGTGTCTTATGGGGTGAATACTAATGAGCGCTTCCATTATGTTGGGGGTCTGATCTAAGGTCTGAATAGGGGGTCTTATTAATATGGGGGGTCTGATCTGAGGTCTCATTGGGGGTATCATCTGAGGTCAGAATAAGGGTCTTATTAATATTGGGGGTCTGATTTGAGGTCTGAATAGGGGTTTTATTAATAAGGGGGGTCTGATCTGAGGCCCGAATAGGGGTCCTATAAACATTGGGGGTCTGGTCTGAGGTCTGATTAACATTGGTGGTCTGATTGGGGTTCTGAACTGAGGTCTGATGAAGAATATTTTTTTCTTATTTTTTCTTCTCTAAAACCTAGGTGCGAAAAATATCATAGTTTGCTGTGGTATAAATCAGCAATAAAAAGGTTGTCCAAGATTAGAAAATAAATGGCCTGCCGTCTTCTAGAAACAGCACCACATCGGTCCGTAGCCTCATCCAAATTCCAGTGTACGGAGCTGAGCTGCAATACCAGGCAGAGCTCATAGACAGCGCTGTTTCTGGAAAAAAAATGTATAATTTTTTTAATGTTGTACAAACCCCTTTGATACTTGATATTTCATGAGAAATCTCAACATTATACTTCAGAACCAGCAGAGTCTACAGACAGCATAATATGATGATGGATTTAACCTGGGATTAAATTGGTCATACAATGCAGTCAGCATGCATGTTTTCTGTAATCATATTTTTGATTTTTGAGTGTGCGTTGCATGATCCCTGGACATACAATATCTGGCTTTAAAGAAGGTTTATATAATGAGGACTCGTTATGGTTATCTATTATTATTCTTTAAGTTCCATCCCTGATGCCAGAGATCATTATGAAGACAATAGACAGATTTCATATTAGATAGATGTGAAAACTGACTTATGAAGAAAAGCAGACATGCATGAATATAATTTAGGACTGGCAGTATTTTAATTAAGTCATGTATAAAACGTGTACTTTCCACATAAAATGTGTTTTATATCTGCTGTGTGATATCTGCTCAAAATATCTTGTGGGCAATAAGGAATATGTTGCACATAAGAACATTTATGACAGCTTTTGGTCTTGTCTTGTCAAAATGTGTCTTCCTTTCTCAGCTTTTATATATTTATATTTTTATGCAGCCATAAAAAGGGGTTGTGTGGAAAACTAATTTTCATATACCCTATTAGGGAATTGTGGATTAATAGAGGAACAACCTACTATTTAGAAGCATTGTCTATTAACCTCAATAGGGAGCGACTGGAGGACACAACATGTCCATGCATTATGTGGACAGCTCATTGATTTCAATAGGAATAATGTAATGCTCCATTTCTCCTGTGGTGGCACTGCAGCGTAGTAACCGAGCACTTGTTGCCAGGTTCTCCCACAGTTGATCTCAGGGGTTCTACTGGCAGGACAACTCTTATTCAGCTTTTTATTGGGGATTTGACAGTGCAAAAGAAAACTTTTTAAATATTAATAAATGTTAAGAATACTAATAACTGCATAGTGGAAAATATTTGTTCTCAAGCCCTGATTCATAAATTGAACACCTAAGAATTTGTAGATGCAGCCCCAAGATCAGTGTGTAGGAACCATTTCAATTTTATATCTTTGGAATTATAATTACCGTATTTTTCGCTTTATAAGACGCACCCGATGATAAGACGCACCCAAGGTTTTAGAGGAGGAAAATAAGAAAAATATATTTTTCATCAGACCTCATATCAGATCCTCAGTTCAGACCCCAAAAATATCAGAACATCGGATCAGACCCCCATATCAGGACATCACATCAGACCCAAGGGAGTAGCTATAGTGGGTGCAGAGGTAGCAGTCGCTACCGGGCCCAGGAGCCTGAGGGGGCCCAAAGACCCTTGTGACGCATAAGAAGACACTGGTATTATAAAAAGTGCATGCTGGTCAAGTTACATCGCTGGCTGGAAGGAAGAGGTTAGGTAAAAAATTTGGCATGGAAGGGGGTGCCATTTCAATTTTTTCCTCAGGTAGCACAAAGGATACGTGCTTCCCTGCCCCTGGCCACAAAGTACTGAGGGAAAGGGGGTGGCCCAAGCTGAACTCTTGCACCAGGGCCCATGAGCCATTAGCTACGCCCGTGATCAGACCCCTGTATCAGAAACCCATCAGACCTCAGATCAGACCTCAGATCAGCCCTCAATGTGAGACCCCTATCAGACCTCAGATCAGCACTCATTGTCAGACCCCCCCAGAGTTCCTTGCCAGACCATAGACCTCAGATCAGAATAAAAAAAAAAAAAACTCCTTTTACCTCTCCTGCTCCGCGGCTCCTCTCCATCACTGGCAGCGCTCCAATGTCTTCTCCGGCCGCCCTGCTCTGTCTGTGTGCAGCATCGGGTCATAGTGCTCGCAGGAAGACCAGGGAGGGTGAGTACCGGAAGCGCTCACTAGTATTCGCTTTATAAGACGCACAGTCATTTTCTCCTCACTTTTGGGGGAATAAAAGTGCGTCTTATAAAGCGAAAAATATAGTAGTTAAAAAGAATCTGTCACCAATGTGATCTAGCGTAAACTACTGACAAATACCCTGAGCAAAAACACTGAATTGCACCAGGAGACCCTCATATTCTATAACTCGTGGCAGTTCTCAGTCGGTGCTAATTGATAGCTCTGTTCCTACAGCATTCAGTAGTGGGGAGTGGGGACAAGTCAAGAGCTCATGAATATGAGGGCTTCCTAGCACATGGACTGTATGTAGCAGACTCCTGTGAATGGCTCGCGCTGAAGCTGCTCAATTCAGATTTTAGCAACTCAAGAAAGTAACCCAACTTTTTACTCAGGGTATCTTCCATCAGTTTGTGATGCATCCATACCTTTTCTGTTAGAAAAGCCCCCCAAAAATAAGCTGATCACAGGGTACACTGCATATGAGATGCCCAGTGAACAGCTATAATTTGCCGAAGAACCTAGCAGTACGTGTTCAATTGCTCTACAGCTCCACTGCAGGCAAAACAAAGCATTACATTGGGACCGTTGAAATGGGCTGTCCATGTAATCCACAGATGTGCTGGGTCTTCCCTAGATTGTGAGCCCCATTGGAGACAGTGTGATGCTAATGTCTGTAAAGTACTGCGGAATATGTCAGCGCTATATAAGTGAGTATAATAAATAAATAACTGGATTTATAACAGACACAACTTGTGCTAAATGTATCATTTGTTCATGATATAATTTGTTAACGCAAAATACATAATTATATCTGTCTGTCTGCCTATTATCTATCTGTCGATCCATCCATAACTGACATGTGACTGACACTGCACATAGAGGAGAGGTTATTGAAGGGAAAGAAAAGAAGCGCTGTGAGCATGTGCATCCTGTATTACAAGGCTCCACTAACAGGACGTAACCAACAGCAACTGAAATAAAAACTGATTTGCCAAAGGGTACAATTGTAGATTAATAATTTTAGAATAAGGCTAGTTTGACGCTTAGGATCCAGCAGGTTGTTCTGCCAGGGAACAGGATGCCGGATCTCTCTGAATTCTGGCATTACTGGATGCTTAAACCTCGCTGTCCAGCCCCTTTAACTATAATGGGGACTGGTAGAGATCCTGCTGGAACAGTCTGTTGGATCCTAAGTGCTAGTGTGAAACTAGCCTAAGGCAATATTTAGGAAAAGTGATATAACAGCGATATCTGTTGGGCAGGATACATTAATATTAGTGGCACAACCCCTTTATGGCCTTATACAGTTACCGTTTTGTATAAATTCCGTGAAATAAATGTACATTGCTATCTTTTTTCATTTGTATGAAACACGGACTATGCCTTCTTATTCAAAGAGCCAGCACAAAAAAACGATATCACATATATTTTACAACTGGAGTTAGTAAGAGGTGGAGACCTTTTGGGCAGTGTTGAATCATTTATAACCAAAAAGAATTAGATAGTACACAAAAAGTTACATTTTAGAAATCCATATAAGCATGTCACGTGTAGCCTAGGGATAATCTAACGATAATAAAACTACCTTTATTCTAGGTCCGTAGACGGGTAGACATCGTATATGTACATGTGAAATCAATATCCAATTTATAGGACAAAATAAGGACCCGATATTTATAGGTGACAATATACCGTGACTTGAAGGCCACAAATAACTGTCCCTATGTAACCCTAGATACTGGGCTCACCCCAGGGGTCTCCCTCAAGGGTAGGGATCCCCTGTCCTCGTGCCTATGTACCTGTGTCAGGCCCTATGTATAACCTACATATATAGATAAATAAAACACACCAGGGTATCAATCCACCACTAGATAAATATATTAGTGAATGTGGACCCTGGTAAAAATGGAGACCCCGACACTTTTCTCCAAACAATGGTTCATCAGGGGGTGATATGTTGAATCATTGCATTCTATTCATTTTGGGCTAAAAATAATTGTTTCACTTGGTGTTTATTAAAACTTTTCAACAGGTTTTCCTGTACCGCTTTCACAGTCACTACCTCTCCAGACTGTTGCCTCCCCCTCCATGGCGAATCCATCTGAGAACTGCTCTGACAGCTCGATCTGTAGTCCTTAGCACTGGACTCCTGCCAGCTCATAAACCCTCATTTATGCTAAACACTTATCAAACTGCTATAATGAGTGTTTGTGAGCTGTTAGAAAAGATAAGGGCTACAGAAAACTGCCATGTATGATGACAAATCTGCCGGGGCCATTTGCCAAACCCATGCCCCCTTATCAGAATGTGGTGAAGGTATGAAAATGTTTGTGCAAACGGTGTTTAAAAGGTTGGAAACCCAAACATAGTGATTTTATATATAAATTCAAACATTTGCAAAAAGTGCAGCGCCCAAACCTACAGTATTTTTCCCCCGTGCAAACCCTTTCTACTTTTGTTAGAGAAAAACAAGAATTACCCATGAGTCATTGTTTGCATTTAGATTTAAACAAAACTCGGACAGAACAGTTCCAGCAGCTGAGCCATTTCCTTGCCAATCATTATGACACGTCTTTGATAAGTTAAAGAGCCGACCACATCCTGCAAGGATGCGCTTATTTTTCCCATCCCTGAATGTCTGTTTTTGAAATTAACGACAAGCCCCTTGAGAGGCATAAGACGACTGAGGCGCTGTAAATGTATATTTGCTGCCTGAGAGTGACTGACGATGGAAGGAGAAATCTCTTACATACAGTCAGCCTGCCCTAATCCTATAATGGGTGCTGTAGACGGCCTACTACTGTGATTGCCCAGGAAGCACTCATTCCCACGCTCTGCCGTTTTATACAAAGATTGTGTCCTCAATTTGTCCTCTGTCCCAGCATTCTCAGTAAATAAAGTGAGGGAACGAATTACCATTTGT
Organism: Rhinella marina; assembly: GCA_900303285.1. Lineage (NCBI taxonomy): Eukaryota > Metazoa > Chordata > Amphibia > Anura > Bufonidae > Rhinella > Rhinella marina. Next base: position 334,418 of record ONZH01005910.1, on the reverse strand, counting down.
GAAAACTTCCCACTTCGCATAAATTGTGATGGAGATGAGGCAAGCGAGGAAATAATAGTCCGTGCGCCCCTCAGCTTTAGACTTTGCAGAAATGTAAGTTCTTTTATATTGGCCCCTGGAAGTTCAACCAAAGGGTAACTGTGTAGGTATAAAATATAAAATATAGAATAAAGTCTTTTGTCACCACGGAAAGGTATTCTAAGCTGGTGCACCGCTAAAGTCACTCTAAAATCACAGGTAAGTATAAGTCATTAAGTTGTCCTGTTTTACCAAGTTGTTAGTCCCTTCCACGCTATGCCAGACAAATACATTGTCGTAAGCAGTTCCTTAAAGGGGTTGTCTCACTTCAGCAAATGGCATTTATCACTTAGACACAGTTAATACAAGGCACTTATTAATGTATTGTGATTACCCATATTGCTTCCTTTACTGGCTTGATTAATTTTTCCATCACATTATACACTACTCGTTTCCAGTGGTTACGACCACCCTGCGATCCATCAGCAGTGGTCATGCTTGCATGCTATAGGAAAAAGTGCCGGCCTCTTTGGTGGCCAGTATCGCAGGGTGCACATCGCTTTTTTCTATAGCAAGCATGACCACCGCTGATGGATTGCAGGGTGGTCGTAACCTCTGATAATAAGCAGCGTATAATGTGATGGAAAAATAAATCCAGCCAACAAAGGAAGCAATATGGACAATCACAATACACTAGTAAGTGTCTTGTATTAACTTTCTCTACATGATAAATACGCATACAAGTTCCTTACGTGATGGTATCTGACTCCTTCCAGACTCAAGCAGATTTATAGTTGTACATCTGCTGTTTGCTGGAGATGCCAGGTTCAGGTGGGATCATTTATATACATATGGTGGTCTTGCCCCAAACTTACAAAGTTTTGGAGTGATGTGTTCCCAAGATTACAGAGCATCTGTAGGACATGGCTACCGATGGATCCTGAAATTCTGAGCTCCTAAGGGCTCATGCACACCGTATGAAAAAACGGATCTGCAAAAAGATCTGCAAAAAAATGATAGCGTCCGTGTGCATTGCGTATTTTGCAGAACGGAAAAGCTGTCTCTTAATAGAACAGTACTATCCTTGTCCGTAATGCAGACAATAATAGGTCATGTTCTATTTTTTTGCGGAACGGAAATATGGACATAAGGAAACGGTATGCACACGGAGTACCTTCCGTTTTTTTGGCGGACCCATTGAAATGAATGGTTCTGCATACGGTCCGTAAAAAAAATGGAACGGATGTGGAAAGAAAATACGTTCGTGTGCATGAGCCCTAAGTGCATTTACTCTTGTCCCCAGTGCTTGAATTCTTTTTCCTTATGTCTTATGACTAATGCCTTAGGGCAGTGAGATATGTCCTGACATCGGCAGGTCATGTGACACTAACCATGCCCCTTGGTCTTACCAATGACACTTGTGCGTGCTACATTTGAAAAACTCCATTGCAGGACGTAACCTATAGCAACTGAGTATCAAACCAGATTTGCCACATGGAGTAATGCTAAGCTAATCACTTTAGAATAAAGCAGTTTTGATAAATGGTGGTATCTGGGGAAAGTGATATAATAGCAATATCTGTTGGGCAGGATACATTTATATTAGTGGCTTAACCTCTTTAAAGGCTATGCATTTTTTTATTATTGCATTGTACTCATTTTGAGCTAAAAAATTTTATTAAAAATATGGCGTCTTTTTTTCAGTAGAGAGCTGAGATGCTCGCTAGTAGCACGCTTTGGATTTTCTGTCTTTTGCCATCAGACCAGGAGCTGACGGACTCCTTATCTTTGCTGTCTTACCTCCTAAACTCTCATTATAACTCTTGCTATAGTTTTTACCTTACTGATAAAAATGTGGCTTAAATAAGTGTTTATGACTCTTAGTAATTTAGAGATAAGGTTTATTAAATGACTGACGCAAAGTAAAAGTGAAAGTACCAGTCACATAGGTAGAAAAACTGTCAACCCCTTGTGACAGAACAGCTCAATATTTTTAATAAAGGCCAATTGAAAAAATGATTTTTAGCCAAAAATCAGTAAAATGTAATCTTAAAAAATGCCTTATACATTTACACCATGTTATGGGCAGAGTAATATATAGCTTTGTGGAAAAGATTCAGCCTTTAATTCATTTAATCCCTGATTTTTATGCTCAGGAGTCCAGTGGGTGGTATGCTTACTTGTATAAATAAGGCTATCAATCACTAGGCAGGACCATCCACGTGACTTTTAAGCATAGAAAGAGCAGAGAGTTAGTTCCTCCATTATCCCGAGTGTGCACGCCCCCTCCCCTTTATTGACAGGGCCGGGGTCATCATTGTCCTCTTTCCTGGCCCTGTAATCCCATGCATGCAGTATAGATTCTATAACTGGTGCATGTGTTGTACAGCGTACAGTAGATTAAAAACTATGATATCTCTGGACTGGCACATGGGGTTGTTGTCACATAGACATAGTGGCAATGAGCATTATAAATCCCAATATGAACTATGTCTACTTTAATAGGGTTGAGCCTGTCAATAAATCCTTTTAGGCATAGACAGAGGATATCTTACACATAGTTGTCCCTCTTAGTTGTTAATGCGCTGCCTGATTGTGTACACAATTTTACTATTATTTCTCAACTTTTTTTTTTGTAAAGAACCCAAAAGGTGGGTAATAGTGTCATCTATCAATTGGCATAGTGGAGAACTCAGAAAGTAAAAAGAAATCTATTGTTTCTTCCCCTCACAAAATGAATCAATGGTGTTCTTGACAAGAGGACAAGAGGACCTCCTCGGCCTCTGCCCCTGCAGCTGACACTATGGCTTTGGTTCTCAACTACAGGCGCCTCAACTATTGTTTGACTGCCTGCCTAAAATTCCTCTAGTATCACTTTATTGCCTGCCAAATAACATAAAGCTACTATTATTTAACTGCCTGCCTCATAATGTATTGTCACTGTACTGCCTGCATGTGTCAGAATCTCAGCTATTCATTTGCTACCATCATTATGACGCACCTCTGCTAATGCTTCACTGACTACTTAATAATGCATCTCTGCTAATACTTCACTGCCTGCCTAAGGGTACGACCACACGGTCAGGTCCTCTGATGCAGTTTTGGAAACCAAAATCAGAAGTGGCTCATAATAGGAGAGAAAGTATAAAGGGCAGATACGACTTCCAAAACTGCATCAGGAAACCTGACCGTGTGGCCTTACTCTAATATTAAACTTATATGGTTACTGCTTGCTATCTATACATGCTTGACTGCCTGCCTAATAATAAGCTGGTTTTGTTGTGTCATTATCTGCTTGTGTACACATCCCTACGATTGCCGTATTTCCCGAATCATAAGACATACTTATTCCCCAAAAAGTGGTGGGAAAATGTGGTGCGTCTTATGAAGAGAATACTAATGAGTGCTTCCATTATGGAAGTGTTGACTAGTACACATTAGGACCGGGGAGCTGTGAATACAGCACTCCTGGTGCTGGGTTTGTACACACTGTTCCCTGAACTTCTGCTGGCACCACTCGCTGTAATCTCGCGGTATGAAGTGACATTGTGTGGCATCAGGTCACGGTGCAGCATGGTGCTGGCAGTACACCAAGGAGCACTGAGTGCTGGAAAAGTGCACTGGATCTGCGAGCAGTGGCACCATCTGGAGCAGGAGAGGTAGGTTTTATGTCTGATCTGAGATCTGATGAGGAATGTGGTCTGATTTGGGGGTCTGATCTAAGGTCTGATGAGGAATGGGGGTTTGATTCCGGGGTCTGATCAGGTCTGATTAGGAATGGGGGTCTGATCTGAGGTCTGATGAGGAATGGGAGTCTAATTTGGAGGTCTGACCTGAGGTCTGATGAGGAATGGAGGTATGATCTGAGGTCTGATGAAGATTGGGGGTCTGATTTAAGGGTCTGATGAAGATTGGGGGTGTGATCTGAGGTCTGATGAAAAAAATATTTTTTATTTCCCGCCTCTAAAACCTAGGTGTGTCTTATGGTCAGGTGTGCCTTATTGTGAGGGAAATAAGGTAATTTACTACCAACATTGTGATAAATCTATACTATTAATATACTGACTTTATAACGGTACACCTCTATTCTGACGTCAGCGCCTTCCATCTGAATTGAATAAGCATTTACTATTACATACAGGCTGGCTGATCAGTTTAGTGCTTGCCTACTTCACCATCTGGCTTTACTGCCTGCCTGATAAATCTTGTGTCTAAATACCCTGGCCAAGACAATTACAGCCCCCAGAGCACATATTTTACAAGACAGAATGGCGCATTATGAGTTCTTTTTTGTTGCCAACCATTGTTCTACCAGAGAATAGTGCATTAGATCTGTTTTATTTCTCTACGTAGTGACACAAAGATATAGAAAGCGATTTCTGTTTTTACAGTATATTGCATTTAACTATGATTCTCTGCCAGTCTCTGTTGGCTGACAGTTGTCTTTGGCATCTGACAAATTTATTTTGCAGCTGTCCTAGCTGACCATTTGCCTATGCACATCTATAGCGCTATGTAGAGAATTGCTGTCATGCCCAGAATGAGAGGACACTTCCGTCATTCATGATAAACATGGCATTAAAATTAAATTACTGCAGCCAAATACATTTAAATAAGGAAAACATGAGATGCCACACTCCATTAGACAGAATGCAAAGAGGGGAGATAATCGTGTAAAGGCAATGTTCGCACACGGCAGATCTCCTGTGGATAGTGGGTATGGATTTAGGACTGAAAATATGCAGCAAAGTACACTACAATACAAATAAAAAGGGATTTTCTAAAATCTGCTCAACCTGGAACCAGAGCAACATATAATTCTCCAGTAGAGAAACCATGTTCCATTTAATATAAATGTATGTTTCATGAGACAATTAATATTTGCAGTTGGTAAGTTCTGGACAACTAGGCCATGCCCTGGGAACGAGCAAACAGTGTGGGACCGCAAATTTATCTGCAGAGCTTACATAAGTCCCATCCATTTTTAGTCTGGGACAGCCAAAGTTTAAAGGGACAGTCTCTGAAAATTAGCGACAGTGCCTTCAAATTCTGGACTGTTGTTACCTATGTTATACACTTTTATACTATATGTTTTTTGAGGTGCTGTCTGGTTATATGATTAACAATTTAAATATTGTAAATACTTTGTTAAATACTAGATTCCTGAGAAACACATCATGTGAAAAATTTAAGGGGAGAAATTAATGAGAAAACCAAACTCTCGGTTTGGGAAATGTTGTCAGCGTTGTCCAAGGCAATCACTCCGATCACTTCCTTTGTTTTTGACCATATTTTGAAAATTAAAGCTACAAAGCAGTTTTTTTTGCCATTGCCAACACTAATAGATTTGTTAGATAAGTTTTCAAGCAAGGGGTCCCCTATGTAACAGAGATTGTGCGATGTCACATTTATGTCTATCTTGTCATCTGCAGTGACATCACCAGTGCGTTTCAGTGATGTCAGTTACTGGGACATCACAACTGAGCTTTAGACAGGTGAGCTACTGCGACATCACAAGTTAGTTTGAGTCAGGAAGGTTGCTGTGATGTCACATCTTTGTCTATGAGGTTGCCTGCAGTCACATTACAAGTGCATTTCAGTCAGGTGAACTTCTGTGACATCACAAGGAAGTTTCAGCCAAGAAGACTGCTGTGATGTCACACTTGTCTCTATCTCTTGATTTGCAGTGACATCACAAGTTCATTTCAGTCAGGTCGGCTACTGTGACATCACAAGTTAACTTCAGTCAGGTGAACTTCTGTGACATCACAAGTGAGTTTCAGTCAAGAAGGCTGCTGTGATGTCATACTTGTGTCTATCTGGTGATCTACAGTGACATCACAAGTTAATTTCAGTTAGGTCAGCTACTGTGATATCACAACTGAGTTTCAGACAGGAAGGCTGCTGTGATGTCACATCTGTGTCTATCCAGTAATCTGCAGTGACATCACTAGTGTGTTTCAGTGAAGTAAGTTATTGGACATCACAAGTGTGTTTCTGAAAATTAAACAGCCGCAGCATTATAAGTATAATTTAGGGTCTTATTACATGTAAGGATGATTTTGCAAATTATTGGGAATGAAGCAGACGCCCCCCTTTCACCTGATGAATGAGTGTTCGCTAGTTCATTGGTTGATTGCTGGCACCTTTTACACAGGCAGATTATTGATTATTTTTACAAATGCTCATCTGCGATAATCTACCAGGGCATCCGTCCATGTTAAAGGACCTTTAATTAGGTGAATTGCTGAGACATCACAAGTGTGTTTCTGTCAGATGAGCTGCTATGACATCACAATTTATTTTATTCAAGTGAGCTGCTGTGATGTCATAAGAGTGTTGCACTGAGGTAGGGCTGTCATTCCACACATTGGTGACTTGATTCGTGACCCTCCTCTCTGTACTTTCATGTCTACTCATGAACTCCCCATGTGAGCTTAAAAGGATTGTCCCACGAATAATATTTTCAAACCAGCAGCTGGATCTGAATACTTCTGTAATTGCATGTAATTAAAAATTTAGCATAGCCACTGAGTTATTCAATAAAATATATCTGTATAGCGCCACCTTCTGTTTGTTTTTTTCTTATTTCTTTGTCCTGCTAACTAAGATGGCCGCCCATGCTCAGTTTCATCCTTCAACTGCATCCTGAGTTGTGATAGGGCGAGGAACAGGGCTGGTTGTAGATTTGTTAGAGTAATGTAGTATATGATGCCTGACTTCATTTTTTACATTAGTCATGGAATAACCCCTTAAGTGAATAAATATAGGCTACTTGAAGCAGTGGTAGAAGCACCTGCAAGGCAAATAATAATTAATTTTTTTTTAACAAAATCAGAATCACTCCATCTTAGAAATTATGTGGAGTGATAGGAAATAGTTTATAATACAACCCCTTAATATACAGTTACAGATATCAGGTTTTCCTTTCTACTGCACTGAAATCAGTGGCACAAAATGCTGCAAATCTGTGACAAAACTGCAATACTTCTGGTTGTTAATCCTTGCCTTCGTTCCTATTATGGAGAATGGATGTGGAACCGCTGTGCCATCTAACCAGTCTGATGTTGGGCTAGCCCTGAGGGCATTATCCTGATGGTCCCCTGGTTGAACTTCAACACCTATACAGGTATCTGGACTTTGCTACAGGGAAGCAACCAGGCTGCCACCTCTAGGAAAATTCCCAGTGTAGTTGGCAACTTACACACAGAGGTCAGAGACTCCAGTGCAAGGCACCAAGGAACAGGCAACAAACACAGACAGTACCAGGTGGAGATTAGGCTGGCAGAGTACATGTGAGACCACAGACTGAACAAAGACAAGGTCAGAGACATATAAAACATACAAATCCATGGAACAGACACTGGGGAGTAGAAAACAGAACCTGGGTCACAGGGGCGGACTGGAAACTTAAAGTGGCCCTGGAAAAAATACTAAAAGTGGCCCCGTTTTGTAGTTGGGTCCAAATTGATGTAAGGCAGGACCAGCAATACCATATTGTGGTACATTATACCGCCCAACAGAGCCAAATACCACAGTCCATCATAAAATACTGCCAGCAGCACAAAGTACATGCACCAAAAACTTCCACTGTCCGATGGTGAGGAGGGCTCAGGCAGCCCCCTGGGCATCGGCCCACCAGGAAATTTCCCTGTAAGGTCTATGGCCAATCCGCCCCTGCTGGTTCAGAATTCAGACACAGAACAAGCAGACAGAATCTGAACAGATACAAACAGAACTTGTTGCACAACCAGAGGCAGGACACACAACTGAGAATATATAGCAGAGCAAATTAATACATAAGACAACAGGTACACACACAGTGGCAAACAGAAGCGTAGCTAAAGACTCAAGGTTCATCTTGGGCCCCCTTCCCTCAGTGCTTTGCGGCCAGGGGAATACACAGCTTTCCTGTTGCCTGAGGCAAAAATTTAAATGGCACCGCCTCCCCCCCATGCCAAATTCTTGACCTATCCCTTTTCCTCCAGCCAGAGATGTAACTTGACCAGCATACACTTTCTATAATATTGGTGTTTTCTTATGCGGCACAAGGGTCTTTGGGCCCCCCTCAGACTGCTACCTCTGCACCCCCTAAAGCTACGCCCCTGTTGGCAAATTTGAACTGCCATTAAACACAATGGCCCAAGTTCAAACCCACAAGAAACCGGTGCCTTCAGGCATGGAACAATGGCAACACGTGAAATGCCACAGAAACAATTCCTAACAGCCTGACTGCCCCACTGTAATGCAGTGAGAGAGTTGGTTTTTTTTCATCTTTTTCACTGCTCAGAGTAAAAAAAATACATATGCTGGAATGTAAATCACCGGAATGAACTGTGTTCAGGCACTGAACCAGCCATAGAGAAGATTTCAGCTCTGAAGCTAGCAGAATTGTTAATGCAGCTCTGGAGTTAAGGATCAGTAGAAAATAATTACTAGCTAGTCTCTTTTTTTTAAATTTGCGTTGTGATCTGATCTGTAAGTGAGTGCTGAATCATGACAGAGAAAGTTGATCGGTGTTCATTTAGTACATTTAAATGGAGCGATTATACTATATGGGGATGAATGACCATCTTTATATGCAGCACTATCACCACTATTACTACTGTGGACAGCCAAGCAGGGGTGCACCACCAATGAGGCCAGGTGAGGCGATCGCCTCAGGCAGCACCAGGAAGGGGCAAGAGGGGACCATGGGCAATGAGCACTTTCATTGTGGCAAAGAGGTTAGGTTAAGAAATTATCATGGGCGGGGGGAAGGAGAACACCCTTTCATTTTTTTTCCTCTGGACGCAGAATGGCTAGGTGCACCCCCGCAGCCAGGACCTAGGCTGGGATTATTTTTAACACAAGTCTCAACAGTGTAAAGTCCATCGGCTGGAGTGTGTCTTTAAGCATGATGCATACCTTTGCAAATACTATCAATGTCATCAATGGATAGTAATTTAAGACAACAAGCTCTCCCTCATCCCCCTGCCTGTGGAGAATTAATGGACGTGTGCCCTGCAGTGTCAACAGAATCCTGTTTGTGTGGCATCTAATGATGAATGCCTCTTGTTGAGATCGACATTATTGGATTTTTGTCAGTAAAAGCTAAATGATCACATTTGTTTTCATTAGTTACCTCCGGTAATTAGTGACTGTATTAAGTCTACAAATCCTATGTAATATAGTTACTGTATGTGGACGGTATCAAAAGCAGACATGCACGTATACAAAGACATACTCAACTATTCTTAAAGGAAATTTGCCACCTATATTTTCAGTACCAAGTAAATCAGTTAGTGACACACATGCTTTTTTCTAATCTGTTTTATTATCTTTAGGTTTTAAAAATTCTGTTTTCTGTACTATGATTATGGGAGCAGCCATCTTGCTTGAGGTGCTGAGCATCACTGAGGTTGGCTTAACAGCAGCCACATGGACTATAGATGCCATAGATAGGAGATATTCATTGGTGCCTATGGGAGAGTGTTGTGGGCATGCTCTGGGACCAGGGCAGAGGTCATTATGCAGGGAGGGGGAGGTGAGTTGTGATCACTTCTTGTGAATGGTGGATCCTGCGTTATTTATACAAAGTCGTTACTTGTTATTGTAATCCTGCCTGTGATGATAGTGAAATAACTGCTGAAACGTTATCTGTACAGAACATGAATTCTCAAAATATTATTAGGCTTAGTGGTCAGTGCAAAAACTGCAAGATTATTTTTTTTTAAATAGATAGTGACAAGCATATGTGAATAAATGTGTATGAGAAGTGGATGGCCAACTTAAAGGGAACCTGTCATCTCCGAAACACCCCCTGAACTAGAGTAAGTGGTGTATAGTGTAAGTGACGTCGAGTCTGGTTATGTAATTTTTATCTTTATACTCACTTCCATTCTGATGTTGTGCTCCCACAAACCTGCAGTAAAATGCACTCAGTGGACTTCGGTGCTCACTCACATAATGGAGAGGACTCAAAGAAGAGTCCTCTCAATGTATTTTACTGCTGGTTTGTGGGAGCACAGTATGAAGATAAAACTTACATATTCGGATTCAGCATCACTTACACTATACACCGCTTACTCTAGTTCATGGGGTGTTTCGGAGATGACAGGTTCCCTTTAAATGGAACTTAAAGTGGCCCTGGAAAAAATACTAAAAGTGGCCCCGTTTTGAAGTCGGGTCCAAACTGATGGAAGGCAGAGCCAGCAATACCATATTGTGGCACATTATACCACCCCAACAGAGCCAAATACCACAGTCCATCACAAAATACATCCCCAAAAACTTCCACTGGCCGGATGTGAGGGGCCCAGACAGCCCTTTGGGCATCGGCCCACCAGGAAATTTCCCTTTAAGGTCTATGGCCAATCCGCCCCTGGGCATATTGCTAGGATATGCCCCCAAAGTCTGATAGGTGCAGGTACTGTTTTGACTACTTCTGTAAGCACCATAGAAGGTAATGGAACAGTGGCTGAGCTTTGTCCCAGAGGGTGAGACCCAAAACTATCAGACATTGGGGGTCTATGACCCCAATGTCCAAGATGGGACAACCCCTTTAAGGTATAGCGGACATAATTTAATTTCTGTGAGTCTGCATCTCTTAGCAGACGTGTTACAGACTTGGATATGCTCCTTCTACTATATCTTTGGATCTTATATGTACCATTATCACCCTAAAGAAATAAGGCATAACTTAAACTACCACGCAGTGATATTTTGTAACTATGTGCAGCAGTGGCGTAACTACAACTAACTGGGCCCCACAGCAAATTTTTGAATGGGGCCCCCCCAGAAACTTCCTCGCAACCCCGAACTCACATGCAACCCTCATTCTTGTGGCTAGTCAAGACTGAGCTCTCCCAGACAAGGCCCGACAGCCGCTCCATCCGCTTTCTATAGTGTCACTATATATAATGTCATTGTATAATACTGTTGAGGGGGGCCTGACAATAAAATCTTTTAGTCTCCCTCCTGAGGGGGCCCCTTGTGGGTCTGGGCCCCAAAGCAGCTGCTTCCCCTGCTTCCCCTATTGCTACACCCCTGATGTGCATGGCTTATAACACTGCCATAGAGTTGCCAAGTAATATTGTTACACCAACAGGAAATGCCCTAATAACAAAAGGATAGCCCCTTCATATACTTGTCAAAATAACAACACAATAGCACCTCCATATACCGATCAAATAATGCTGCCATATAAAGCACAAATAAAATAAAGTTCCTACATTTTCCAGATAGATAATACAGTGCCAATATATTTAATACTTGTACTGCTCAGAGTGCGCCATATATTTCTCATGCCCATATAGCGCTCTTCAGTGGCTTTATAGTACATATAATGCCAAAACAGTGGACAGATTATACATTGCCTATAATAACACATACAGCAGTCATAAACAGGAGAAGGCTAAAGTTGGCTATAAACATTAGATTATCAGTTGAACCTGACAATTTCGGGGTGATCGCCCAACCACCTAATGTGTATGAAAGTGTCCTAACTTTTCCCCAGAAGTTGGTGGAAAATGGATTGGACTGTGTGATTTCAACATGCCGATCCTTTTGTTCTTCAGGAAAACTAAGCTGCCGACAGAGGAGTCTTTGGTTTACTTCCCTCTACCCATTCCGAACTTCTCAGGCCAAACTGAGCAGCATGTGCATCTGGAGTTGGGAGGGATGGCGATCAGCTAAATAATGAAGCTACAGGTCTTAACCAAAGACCAAGGGCCATTTACTTGGGCCGATACACAAGGCAAAGATGGGGAATGAACCGTTCACTCCCAATTATTGCCTGCTCGTTCAGCTGCATTTACATGTTGCAATAATCCCCTTTGTATGAGGATGAATGGCCGCTACTATGACTATTCGTCTAAATACTGTATACAGGCTCATTCCTTATTGGCGGCACATCCCTGTTTATAGAGGGAGATGTGCTGCTGACAAACAATAATTTTATGTGTCACATACATGAAGCATTTTGCTTGTTTGTTGGTGGAGCATTTGCATGGGGCAATTCCCTAGGCGTTCCCTATAATTAACCTGATTCTTGGCTCATGCAAAAGGGCCTTTAGGGTAATTTTTCTTTGTAATGAATAAGCCTATTAGTAAATGATACAGTTATCATTTCAGGTATACATTTGAAGCCTGATATGAGCTGTGAGGAAAGGCTTCAATACATTGCACGTTCAGTTGGATTCTATTACACAATGTATCAGAATGTGGGGTTCATTTCATTACAGCTCAATGTGTACAAGACTTTTTGGGACATTTGGATCATAAGACCAGACTTGAGCCTAATGTGCTCATCAGGAGATTAGGTGTAATAGTATGTTCCCCACATCATATCCCTTGGATAGCACTAGAAAGAACACATTTAGTTGCCCTCTGTTCTGGAGAGGTCAGCTCACTACCTGATTACAATGATGTCAGGATATTTTTAACATTTCGCACATCGACCAGCATCCAACACAATTGTACTCACTGCTGACTAAATGCAGTCTCTTGGGGGTCCCCAAAGGAAACGTTGAGGAAGCTCAGAGATTTCCTTCAGTCTTAACGCCATTATTAGGAAGTGTGCTTTTGTCCTGGACCAGAAGAAATCCACAGGCGAGGCACCAAAGCATTGGCCCATGACCTGCATATACTGTACATTAGTCAATATATTTACTTAACCACACCATACTAATCACCTTGTGTAAATAAAAAGATTTATTTCTTCCTACAATTTTTGGGGGTAGATTTTACTCCTGGGGATCGTAAAATGCAAGGTATTAATCCTATTATATTAACTGGACATAATAAAGATATAGCAAATACAATCAGATATTACAATAATGCATTTTTAGACCACAAGATAAAATATAAAATAATACAAATAGGCACAATGATCATAAAACCAAAAAGTCGCTTTGGATGGTTATTACTTCTCTAGCTGAAAATGCACTAAGGGGTTTTCCCAAGATTGTGTATATAAAGTGTAAAGGGTTAATATAGTTTGGAGGACCCTACTCCATTAGGGTACGTCCATGCAGTGGTGCTGTGCGGCAGTACTGTACAGGAAACAAATTGCTTATTCAATGTTCATTGTTAAAGGGGTTGTCCAGGCTTTGCAAAGTGATGGCCTATCCTTGGGATAGACCATCACTAGCTGATCAGCAAAGGTCCGACACCCCTGCTGATCAGCTGTTTGGGAGCAGTGCTGCAGAGATAAGCTCTGTACTTCAGGGGCCAACTTCTGGCAACAGAGCTACACCCAAACGGCTGATCAGCAGGAGTGAGGGGTGTCAAACACCCAATCAGGTAGTGATGATTGACTTTAATGTTTAATCACACATCCTTGTTTTTACACTGACCATGGTTCAGTGGAAACTATGGAGACATGCAGTTCCTTCATCCATGATTTGAACCAAACTGTAACGAGTGGCCAGCAGCGCGCTCCCTCTGTGCGGCGCCGCCGCCGGCCTCCTCTGCTGCAGGCGCCGCGAGGACGTGGGGAGCGTCCTCGTCGCCATGGTGATCAGGCGCAGAGGACCCGGCACACTTCTGGGTCTCGTGCGGCCGGCGTCCTCCCCGCCACCTAGCATTACTTAGGAGGCAGCCATGTGGTGCTGATCACACCACATGGCTATTGCTTATGTTGTGTTTTGCACTTGTTATTTGGAGCCATGTGGTGCTGACCACACCACATGGCTAATTGTCATTGTTTTGAATTCGGGTCGATGCCCTGTTTGCATCACAGGTCATGTGACGCTGGCCACGTCACATGACCTAGAGGTGGGCTATTTAAAGATGGCAACTGCCAGGGCTAGTTGCCTGTTATTAAAGTCCTTTCTTTGCAGTGCTGTGCATTATTGACTTGTGTCCTTACCTTGTATCCAGACCCATTGCTTGTGACCTCGACCTCGATTCTGATAATCCCTCGGCTCCTGACGTACGCTCCCGGTTTGACCTTGCTAAGCTGACTATTCGTATTGTGTTTGTTCGTGCCTGTGTTTGTCTTTTGTTCCTTCCGTTCCCAATCCCTCACGTATACAGAGTAGGGATTGTCATCCAGTTGTCCCCCTAGGACCGTTAGCCTAGGGTGAGGCAAGTAGGCAGGGACAGTTGTGGAATAAGTCAGGGCGCACCTTATCCCAGTGTTCCCGTTCGTGACACAAACACACCGATTGCAGACTGTGGGTCTATGAAAACCACTGAGATGGTTTTCATTGACCCTTAATAGGAGATGCTCTGAAAATACCTCTTTGGAATATGGATGAAAAGATGGACACACAGACCAACAGTGGACCCTTCAAAGCAGTGGCATACATAGAGAAGTAAGGGCCCCATAGCAAGGATCAAACCAGGCCCCCCACACAGGACAGAAGGGTTTCTGTGTAAACCCCTTTCAATGACCCTTGGACCATTTTTCCACTGCCTTATTTGCTAAAGTTGTTTTTTTAGAGCAGGGGCGTAGCTATAGGGGGTGCAGAGAGTAGCAGTCGCTACCGGGCCCAGGAGCCTGAGGGGGCCCAAAGACCCTTGTGTCGCATAAGAAGACACATAAAGCACTGAGGAAAGGGGGGCCCAAGATGAAGTATTGCACCAGGGCCCATGAGCCGTTAGCTAGGCTCCTGCTTTAGAGGGTGGAGTCCTGACCAAGTTTCACCCCTAGTAGAAGAGGAGATGATCCCAACTGGGCCCCCTCTTGCCCTGGGCCCCATAACAGTCACATGGTCTGCCGCTATGGTAGTTACGCCCCTGCTTCAAAGCCATCTCCACACATTAAACACTGACTATCTTGTCATGGATGCCGTCACAGATGTGTGAATAAGGCATTAGAGGTTCCAGCACTTTTTGAAAAAATTGAGCAGGTCCTGGAAAACCCTAAAGGACAATAAAAGAAAGTAATTACCCAAACATGATATATTTTTTTGTAAGCATTCCTGTGACTAGAAGATAGATTCTCTCTAGCACAGTGTCTCAAGTTTCCATAATGTATGAATATCTCATCTCTAGAATACATCTCTGATCGCACTTTGTGTTACTATTATAGTTACTTGGCTCTATATTATTGTATAGCTTTGTCTTAAGCATACGAATGGTTTGAATGCGTTTCAGAAGAAATAGATACTACCAGTAAGTGGACAGTTATAAATAGCCTATACATTTTAATGAGGGTTCAGAATGCATTAATGAATCGATACAAAGGAGGTTACATTACAGCACAATATATTATGTTTATTTAATTCTCATACCCAAATAGTCATAAGGGACATATAGAGCAGCAGCAGATTAATTATGTGACCGAGCAAGAGTTGTCATCTCAGCATGTACAGTAGCCTCTTAGGGACGCAGGATAGCATGATAAGTTATGTAATACATGAAGAATCAGTCCCTGAAAGTGCCTAATATGTATTGGGTACAATAGTGTACTTTTTTATTAGCACATATTTTGTCTGAAAATTTTGAAATTACTAGAATTATATTAATTGCCAAAATGTTTGTGTATGCAGACATATTTTCTACCAGTTCACAAGCTATACCAAGGCGGTCTATGATCCAGAGATTGTCTACTAGCTCCTTAAAGGGAACCTGTCAACACGAAAATGCAATGTAAGCTACAGACAACATGTTATAGAGCAGGAGGAGCAGAGCAGATTGAGATATAGTTTTATGGGAAAAGATTTAGTATACACTTGTGATTTATACATTTATATTCCTGCACATGCTGGGCTTTGGAGTCAATGAGGCGGTCCTATCATTGATTGACAGCTCTGTATACGCAGTCATAGAGGGAAGAATGTCACTGATAGGACCTTCTCCCTTTTTTTTTTTTATAAAATACAAGTTTTACCAAAACTCTTCCCACAATGTATATATCAACCTGATCAGCTCTTCCTGCTCTATAACATGCTGGTTGCAGCTCAAACACAATGTTCAATGTTACAGGTTCCCTATAAAGTGGTATTCCCAGGATTTTAATATTGATGGCCTATCCTCAGGACAGGCCATCAATATCTGATCAGCAGGGTTCCGACAACTGCACTCTGGTTAATCAGCTGTTACTGAGTAGCTCTGGTACCAGAAAGACACACCTCTGGCCACCGTGTAGCAGATGGAGCTGGTTACTGCAGCACTCCTCCCACGGGGGATCAGATATTGATGCCTAATACTTCATACTTTCTGGAATGCATTAACAATACCCATGACTAGGTGAACTGTGATCCACCAGAGATATTGGATCAATGGTGAATCATTTCCTGAACAACCAAGAGAGAGGAGTTCTATGGTGGACCCCATACTTTAAAACTTAAAGGGGTTCTCTGGTAATTAAGAAAATGAAAATACCTAAATAATACTTTATTATAAATATATTTCCAAATAACTTTCATTAGTTATATTGGCTCATTTTGTCTGGGGAGCAATCATTAGAAGAAACAAAATGGCTGCTGTCCTATTAGTACACACAGAACCTGTCCTAATCACACAGCAGGACAAGTTACTTCAGAACACTGAGTTAAAGATCTGTCTCATCCTCCTCTCCTACTTGTCAGGGATTATGATCCTGAATACAGTTTAATATGATCTTCAGCTGAATCTCTATAAGAATGGAGTCCATGAGGAGACATGAAGCACAGAGAGGAGGTGGAGATGCACTTGGATGCAGTCTCCAGCACTTGGATGCAGTCTCCATTACCACAGCTCCACATTACCACAGTCTTTCCTGTCCGTACTTTCTGTACTTCATGTCTCCTCATGAACTCCATTCCTACAAAGATTCAGCTGAAGATCTTATCATCTGTATTCAGGATCATAATGCCTGATGAGCAGAGAAGAGAGGAGGATGAAGCAACTCTTTACCTCAGTGTTGTGAAGTAACTTGTCCTGCTGTGTGATTAGGACAGGATTTGTGTGCACTAATAGGATGGTGGCCATTTTATTTCTCCTATTGATTGCTCCATAGACAAAACAAGCCATTATAACTAATGAAAGGTATTTGGGAATATATTTATAATAACGTAATATTTAGGTATTTTTATTTTCTTAATTCCTGGTGAACCCGTTTGTTGTTGGAAATCAAAGGGCGCACATACTTTCTTTGCACTGGGGTCATCTGTGAATCAAATGAGCTCCATATCACCTGATTCCATCAGTGGTCCTAAAAATACATTTTGGATACCTACCTGGATTATGATCTCTACCATGTGCAAACACATCTGCTGTTACTTACCAATTACTTACTGTATTTCTTTCAGTGGAGGACTCTAAAAACACATAGATCATACTAAATATTTTCATGATTTTCCAATTCGTAGGACCCCATGGCGTGGCATACAATACCTATGCCAAACCAGCAGATTCCCACAGCTGACGGAAATGTGTGGACTTTTTTAGCTTTGGTACATATCACCGGTTATGCAACTATGTTTTAATACATACCGAATACTTGCCAGGTGGAAACTATTTCCTAACTGGCAGTAGTGCAGTTACATTGCCCACACTGTCATATTGGTTCAGGATCCAGCAGAACAGATAGTGATAAGATAGTAATAGTTTTGTTTCATAAATGATATTTGGAAGTAGAAAAACCATGAAATACCTGGAGAGGAAAAAGTTGCATTCCTCTGCCATCTGTTCATACCCACTAGCCTGCAGTGTTCTGTCTGACGAAGCCCTAAAGAATGAAAAGGTTGAGAATAATGAAACATGCCCTGGCATTCTTCCAGTGTTTTCCCTAAACTGACGAATACTCCACCCTACGGCAGGATGCCCTGCCCGGCCATGCAGCCAGGAAGCCAGAAACGCACTTGTTTTCCAGTATAGACCTTTAGAGGAAACATGTTTAATATCCATTGTGTTTTTAAGGAGCAGCGCTCAAAGCCTCCTCTAAATAGTCCCTTCAGATGATTTCATTTGAGAGTCCCAGTCCTTACAAATATAGTCCTTAATGACTGCAGGATGGGTCTGCTAATTTACAATATAAAATAAGCCCAACTGATAACTATACTATTCTGAAACGGTTTCTAATTAAAAACATGAAACTTTTTTTTTATAATTCAGAATTTTCAGCTGAAAGATGTAAATTTTAGACATTAGTTTTGTATCTTATTTTAATTTTTTTCCTATGACACAGCTTCCTGTCTGACAGTTATTCTGTTTCTTTCAGTCTCGACCACATTTGCCTTTAGGTTAATATTCTCACACTAGTGCCTCTGTTGTTCACCCGTTATTTCTCCAGGGCTCATGCACACATAGTGTATAATGTGATCAGGCTCACTTCATCTTTTTAGATAAAAATCAAAGGAAAACAGAAGGCACAATTAACTATGTTGTTTTCATTGGGAATCATTTGTGCCCACTGCAAAACTAACCTGCATTGGGGTATATCCACATGGGACGTAGCAAATTTGTGTTCGGCAAATCTGCGTTGGTTTACAGCAGGGTTGGGGAACCATTTTGCTGGCGAGGGCCATTTGGATATTTGTAACATCATTCGGGGGCCGTACAAAATTCTCAACTTAAAAATTTGAGTGCTATATTTAGTCAAACATATAATTGACTTAGGGGTAAGTTACAGAAATTCTGATTCAATAAAAAAAAAACCTCTAGAGCTCTGTATTTTTGCAGCACAAAATGGCACCTGCACTATATAATATCCCATCAGACCTCCCAGCCTCAGATCAGACCCCCATCAGATCCTCCCTATCCAGCTCCAGACGTCGCTGCCACTTGGCAGATTCACTTACCCTCCCTGGTGTTCTTCCTGCCGCACTGTACTGCGACCTGACAGCCCACAGCGTCAGATCATGGTGCACACAGTGGGGCCTGAAGAATACGAGTGCAGTGCTGTTCTCACCTTCCCGTGCCTCTCTCATGTTAATAACCACTTCCATAATGGAAGCAGTCATTAGTATTTGCACTATGTGCTCTGGCAGGGGACCAGGGGCCACATGAAATGACCCTGAAGGCCATATTTGGCCCCCGGGCCTGAGGCTCCCCATCCCTGGTTTACAGTAATCCACAGTGCAAAATGTCAATTTATGCAGCGGATTTCCACCACATTTTTCACCTTTTCCCTTTTGCAATGTATGGGGTAAAATCCCCCTCAATTCCACACCAAAAACTGCATGCAACACGTGCAAATTTTGCTGCAGATTTGGTGCAGATTTTTTTTCTGTGGATTCCTCCCTTGTCAGTGTACTCTTAGGCCCCATTCAGACGGCCGTATTTCACGGCCCGATACGGGCCGTGAAATCCCGGCCTGTGCTGCCCCAGAGGACGGGAGCGCACGGCGTCATTGGTTGCTATGACGCCGTGCGCTTCCTGAGGCCCGCCGTACAGTGAAACATTGTATACGGCGTGTACAGTGTTTCACTGTACAGCGGCGGCCTCAGGAAGCGCCGCTGACATGCCTGTTTTAAAGGGATATTCCGGTTATCATAAATATAACTTATGTTTTAGACTAATTCATCATCAATAATTACCTAATATAATGTCAATTTCACATATTTACCGTTCAGTAGTTATAGAATTAGTTTTGTTCCTCTGCTACCTACTGTGTTTCCTCATAAATTACCATGGCAGCGACCTGTAGTTCTGAGCCTTTGTTAGGTTGAGCATGCTCAGTGTGTTGCTATGAATTCTCTAGCTAAATGTTAGTGTGCTGCTGATTACTGAGTAGAGGGGGCATGACCGGACTGTACATTAGACAGCCAATCAGTAAACATCAACACTCACAGCAGGAAAGCTAGAGATTGTGGGGATTGTAGTTTTGTGAGGGAAGATCAGGAGCCATGATACTGTCAGTGTGTTGCAGGCTCACACAGGAGCTAGACAAATGGATTGCAAGGTAAATTGAAGCTCTGGTTATATGTATTGGTATGGGTTCTGGTTGGGTCACAGCTTGCAGCCTTAATGCAGTTTTTCAAAAAAATTAAGCTACTTTACCGGAATACCCCTTTAATAGCTTCATGCATAACAATTCTGGAGCATCTATTCTTATGACTCTATGTTGTTTTATTCCTTTAATATTTCTACTAGAAGTTATGAATGAATTGCTAGCAGTCTGCAGTAAGGGTACAGAGGGGTGGTAACCAGTTGGGGGTGTGTACCTGCACAGACTGACTCTATCCAATCAGTGCTGCCATGTTCAGAATGTGCAGGTACACACCCCCAACTAGTTACCTCCCCTCTGTACCCTTACTGCAGACTGCTAGCAATTCATTCATAACTTCTAGTAGAAATTATTTTAGGGATCACACCAGCCCTGATCTAAACACAAATGAATTTTACCAGGATACTGTGATTTTAAAGGCACTCCCATCTCATTATTTAACAGCCAGAGGATGAATATAACAGCCGCCTTTGTTACAATAGATATGCCCAAAGCTTCTTTGTGATGGGATTCAGTACAAGTGGGAGTTTCAAAGCAATGAAGCATTCTCTATAATCTGTACAAAAATAAACACATTGCTACAATGTATGTTAATGAATCTTATGATGTACACCCAATAATAATAATAACCAATCAGATGTATGCTGTGATCTGTGTATCACAAGGTAGATATTGCTGGAGGCTGGAACACCTTGCATGCTTTATATTGTTTTTCTCAATAGAGCAGGTCACCACAAGAGTGAAGAATTACCACATTTTACCAAAACTATAGCTTTACTACTACCAAGACAAACACCCATTCATCTTCTTATTTATATACTGTCAGTGGCGTACATAGAGAAGTAAGGGCCCCATAGCAAGGATCAAACCAGACCCCCCCACAGGACAGAAGGGTTTCCACCTAAACCCTTTTCAGTGACCCTTGGGCCATTTTTCCACTTCCTCGTTTGCTAAAAGTTGTTCATTTAGAGAGTAGAGTCCTGACCATGTTTTCACCTCCAGTAGAAGAGGGGATGATCCCAACTAAGACCGGACCCCCTCTTGCTGGGGCTGCATAGCAGTCGCATGGTCTGCCGCTATGGTAGTAACATCCCTGTATAAAATGCATTAACAATATTTGGCAATAATATTGTCAGTGTCTTTTACAAATGTGGGGGTGTAGCTAAGGAAATCTGGAGAGGGACATATGTCTCAGGTGCTAGAGAGAGTGAGGCGTGCTTCTGGATCTGTGCGGCCGCACCACCAAAGTTAGAACATGTCGCTACATGCAGATTGCTGACCCATTGAAGCCCAAATATGTCTGTTGGTTAGCGACAGATGATGCATCTAGTGGGCAGGAATAGAGATTCATCATTTGCATATTCATGAATAACAAGCAGAGATGAGGGAATTAATTCTGAATAAATCAGATTCGATTCACATTTTGTAAAAATTTGAGATGCATCTCAAATTTTGGGGATCTGATTTGGGCAAATTTTGGAGGGAAGAGAAAGAGAGACAAGAGGAAGCACACAAAAATAATAAAAAAAAAAATAAAGAAAAAAAGTGAGAAACTTGAGGAGACCTCAGTGGGTCTTACACAAATTTCCAGGTCAACATTTTCAGGTAGAATCGAATCTGACCCGAACTGAATCGGTCAATTGATTTGAAGGATTTGGAGTGATTCGTTCATCCCCAATGACAAGTGTTCATATCCACTACCAGTATATTCAGTTTAGTTATAGATAATGGGATCTGTATTAAATAACCTCATTTCAGCAGTTGTCACTAGGCCACAATATGTACAAGACAAGCTGTGCTGCACTTGAATCTAAGGCTCTGAAGGAAAGCATCTGGATAGTTGTGTTATCCTCTCAAAGAGTATTTGAAATGTACTAACGTTACAAATAAAAAGTGGTGATTTGTTTCACCTCATATATCAAAAGGCGCACGCTGCTTGTAAAATGTGACTTTTTTTAAAATATATATCTTAATTATCCGCCTACTTCTCTCAATTTGCGACATGTTAGCACCAATAGCACTAAAATGAGACTTTTTTTAAAACTGAAATGCGCCATTTCAGCCACCCCTGACCAGGCCACACTTGCTACTTTTGAGATATATTTTTGTGACTTTTCAAGCATATTTGCAACATTTTCAGTGGTAAATTGCGACTTTTGTCTCAGACTCACGACTTTTTTGTTAAATGACAATTTACTGACAGAACCCTGTTATTTAGCTCATTTATATCGTCCAGTTTTAATACTTACCTATCACTTGTTCCCACTACAGGTTGGTTTTTCTTTTCATATATGTGACTTTTTGACAAAAAGTTGCATCTTTATGCCACAAATGCGACTTTTTACACAAATACCACCACTTAAGCTGGCTTAATTGTCTGCAACAATTTGAGCCATTTCTGCCCATAAGAGGATGATAAATGAGGTGTAATATGCACTAATTTGATAGCCACGCCCACTTTGACATTTATAACTAATTTCTGGCATAATGCATTCTTTATGGTGAAAATTGTGCAGTTGATATATTTGGTGCAAATGAAAATGCCATTCTTTTTGGAGAATTTCACACCATAATTCTGGCGAACAATGCTTTGTAAATGTCCCCCATTGCGTATTTTGTATGTGTAGAAATTGACCTGTGGTTCGGCTTTTAAAACCCAGAGCATGTCAATTGTTTGTGCACCTCCATGGCTGATGTATTGCATTGTCCCCATGGACTTCAATGCTAAACAGTGTGGCTCTATCTGCAGTGTTTACTGCATTCTTTATGTGATTTTCATACAGATTTTCTACATACAGATTGGCATTGTGTACAGGTACCCTCTAGTTTGTGGTCCAGCTGCGACTATCTCCTATAGCTACCACCCCTAATCCTACTTTAGACATCACAGAAACACAATAATTTTATAGAATGGCTGATAGTAATAGGCTCAACCAAGCTTCTCACCGCTTTACTAGAAGCTCCATTTCTAAAGAGTTGTGACCAGTGCATTGAACATATTATCCTCTTAAAGGTCAGTAAAGAATCCCATGTCAGCACATTATGTGATTTATGGCTCATAAAACTGTAGCTTTTCAGCAAGTCGACCTTATTTTCCAACAAAAGAGAAATACAAAGTTAAGTTTTTATTACCCAGCCTATTTTATTAGGGAAGGCTTGTCACCTGCATGTAAAGCTGACATAACAAGCAATGTGCTGTCCCTACCATGGAAATGGATCCTACATCTTTCACACTGAGTGATCTGGAGATCAATGCTTCTGTGGAACTAGGCAGTGGCATAGCATAAAAGGAGGTGTGAAGGTTGCAAATGCAATTGAGCAAGAAGCCATGCAGGACCCCTGCCACCATCTTTACAGCCAAAAAGAGATGTGTTTATGCTATAATTATCTATCATAAGATACAAATAAAGGGTCCGTTATTATAGTGTATAGCAGTACTATGCAGAATGATGTCAGAATAGATGACTGCACAGTGCAAAGTGACATACAGGGGTATTCTCTGCTCAGTATTAACACCACTTGTCCTAAATTTGAGCTCCTGCTGTAGTGTAACTATAAATTATTTAAATAAGCGCCATGTAAGGCCTCATGCACACATCCGTGGACCACGTGAAAACCCGTCCTGTCGTCCTGCTGAGTGCATGAAGCGCACGGTGTCATAGCAACCAATGACGCTGTGCGCTCAACAGGACAGCAGGACGGTTTTTCACGGACCGTGGTCCATGGATGTGTGCATGAGGCCTAGTACATACCTCCCAAGTGTCCCTCTTTTGGAGGGACAGTCCCTCTTTTTGACCTAAGTCCCTCGATCCCTCTTTGATGCTTAAATGTCCCTCTTTTTGACCTGGAGAATTAATGCATAAATGTGCATTAATGCATTTACAAAATTTCTCCTTACTAAACTATCTGTATGGTTACTACCTGTATATTAGACAATAACTTCATTATTTGGTGCAATTTGGACCTTAAAATATCTATAATATGATGATTTATGTGCTAATATTTATATGGACATTGAAGCGCAAGAAAAAAAAAAGGCCGCATGGGCTCCAGTAATTATGATTTGGGCGGAGTTAGAGGTGTGGCCTAGTATGAAAAAACTGCCGTGTCCCTCTTTGTAATTTTCAAAAGTTGGGAGGTATGCTGGTATCACTGTTGTCCCCAGCTTCTGCCAGGAAAAAACAGCTGATTGTATGAATGGAGCTGAGCTGCAATACCAAACACAGCACAAGTGTGGCACTGTTTCTACCAACGTATAAATAGTCTTTAAATGGGTTATCTACTCCTTTTATATTAATGGCCTATCGTTAGGATAGGCCATAAATATTTGATTGATGAGGGTTTGACATCCTGCACTCCCCTCTGATTAGCTGTTTTGATTTAGCTCTGGCACTGGTAGCCAACCCTAGAACTCCAGCTCCATCCATTGTGTGTAGTGAATGAGGCTGGTCACTGCAGTGCTGCTCACTTTGAAGGGAATGGCAGCAGCGCTGCAGTAACCAGCTGTGTCCACTACACAATAGATGGAACTCTGTAGTTCAGGCACTGACTTTTGGTGCTGGAGCTACTCCAGAACAGGTGATCATCGATGATAAGCCATCAATATAAACTGGACAACCCTTTTAAGTAGATGTATCTTAAAGGGGTTGTGCACAGTTTGGGGAGAGGTCTTGGCAAACCACCCCTTCCTCCTGAGCAGAACTGCGAAGGGGAAGCACACTTACCTACTTCCTAGTGCTGGCTCCTGGCTCCTTCACATTGGCTGCTCCACTGCACTCCCTGGATGTAAGCTTTCTGTCCGATGCCACTACAGCCAATTGCTGGCTGCAGGGGCAACATGACAAATGGTCACGTGATGCAATGGGAGCAGGTCACTGCTGTGGCCAGCGATTGGCTACAGCAACGTCAAACAGGAAGTTTACCTCCAGGGAGTATAGTGGAGCAGCCCAAGGCTGGAAACAAAGGAGCCAGGAGTCAGTGCCAGGAAGCAGGTAAGTGTGCTTCCCTTTGCAGGTCTGCTCAGGAAGGGGGGTTTGCCAAAACCTCTCGATAGGTGCACAACCCCTTTAAAGTGCCAAATTGATGGAAGACAGGGCCAACACAAGTAGGCTGTGAGGGGGGTTCAGGCAGAAACTTGGGCATCGGCTCACCAGGAAATTTTCTTGTAAGGTCTATGGTCAATCTGCCGCTGTACACCTTCAATAACTGTCAGCCAGACAAGCATTCTATCTCCAATTCCCAATACATGTTTGGCTGATTGTCTGAATGTTTTCTATGAGGAGAGAGGAGAAAGTTGCTACTAGAAACTTCTGAGAGAACACAAGGATGGGGTATTGAAATTGCATAGACCCGATCCTTCTCTCCCCCCACAGACGATGAGTCAGGAGCTCCCCATACACATTGGGGGGAATGTAATAAGACCTACCTCTCTTACCATTTGGTCAAAAATACTTTATTCTGTACAGGGGCCTTTACAGTCTCTTGATTCCTCCCAGATATAGTCAATACACCTTTGGTTAATAACTAAATTTGCATCATAAATATGATCTCATAATAATTGACATGCAAAGTTTTATACTTGGTAATGTGATGAAACAGAAGACTTGTACTTATAAGTAGATCTCCATGACCCTCTTCCCATTTCTCACATGAAACAAAAATAAATCCATTTTTTGTGAGACAGAGGTTAATGTCCGCTGCTGTTTTTCTGAAGCTATTGAGATACGAACAGGACCAGTAATGCATGAGAACACCTTCTGCTGTGTTACACTGATCTAAGAAGTGGATGACCACATCATTAGTAAAGCAGAGGGTGAAGGAGACTCCAGTGACTCCACCACAACAATACCAAGCTTACATGTTCGCAGCTATTCATCAGCTTTAAAGATAGATCATATTACCTTCACATTGTACAGCTAATGTTCTCAGGGGAAGGGTCATGTACGAAAGGGTCAAGCCCAAAGCAAAAACTAATGGATGGATCTGTGATGATTTGTTGAAGGCCTTCTGTTTTCATCTTGGCCTGTGAAATATTGCTGCACTAGATGGAAAAACTCAGACACAACAATTCATCTACAGTAAAGGTTTTAGGTTGAGATAAAGGCGGGTTTAGACAGGCCCAGGGGTGTAGCTAAAGGGGGTGCAGAGGTAGCAGTCGCTACCGGGCCCAGGAGCCTGAGGGACCCCAAAAACCCTTGGGCCACATAAGAAGACACCGGTATTATAGAAAGTTTATGCTGGTCAAGTTACACCTCTGGCTGGCAGGAAGGGGTTAGGTCAAGAATTTGTCATGGGGGCATTGGAGGGTTGGGGGGGTGATGTTTTAATTTTTGCCTCAGGCAGCATGAAGACTATGTGCTTCCCTGCCCCTGGCCACAAAGCACTGAGGGAAGGGGGACCTCTTGCACCAGGGCCCATGAGCCTTTAGCTACGCCCCTGGACAGGGGGCGATGGAGCGGCCGAATGTCAGGAAGGAAGCGTTCCTTCCCAAAAGTTGGCTGCTCACTCTGCCTTTACATACAGCGATCTCCTTCACATTATGAGGACGAGAGATCTTCCCGATACAGAATCATTGTTTCTTGGCAGCAGATCGCTGTTTAGACCGCACTATCTGCTGCCCAGAAACGATGATTGGTGGTGGCTGCATGAACAACAGGATCACCCAGTGAACAAGCGTTTTGCTCATTTATCGGGTGATCGGCAGAACATTTAAATGGGCAGATTATTGATTACGAGCGTTTGCAGGAACAGTCGTTCCCAGTAATCTGGACGATTACGAATCCACATTAACTTGAAGCACTTGGCCCAACACCAAAATCTGTTACAAAACATTACACGAGACTCTCTTTTTTATATATTTTGATTTGTATGCCTCCTTTCTTGTGGGACATAAGGTCCTTTAGACTCCTTAAGCCACAATGGACTTCTACACCCACTATAGTTATGCCCTTGGATAGGAGATTTAAAGGGGTTATCCAATCCTAAAAAAGCCCCTCCCATATGCCGAGTCTCCCATGCTAAATATACTTATCTGGGTCCCCGCTCCCTGTGCCGCTCCTGGTCCTCATACTGCCGCTGCTGCTTCTCCCCAGGGGGGCTTTTTAAGGATTGGATAACCCCTTTAAGGTGTCACTCGAACCAGCTATCTTTCCTAACTCCTCCATACACATACACACTTGGTTTGGCCTCGTGCATTGTATTATCTACCAGGAGAACAAAAGGATCAAGAGCTGAAATTCAAGAAGTTCCATCCTTCATTCCTCTGACATGATCGGCTTGGGTAAGTCCTATATATTACACCAACGGATTATCTGACCAATTTCTGTCCAATCACACCAATAGTTGGTGTGTATAACAAAAGATCTGTGCGTGTAAACGGTCCTCTGACCAATGATTGGTCAGAAAATCTGTAAAATAATCTGCTGGTGTAATACAGAAGTCTCCATACACAGCTTGGCTCCTTAAAGGGATTTTCCAGTAATAATTATATTTTATTTTATGTAATTTCCCCAGCCTGCCAACTGAAAATTAAGCTTCATATTTACCTGCTCAATGCCACTTCAGTCCTCCGTGCTGCCTCCATATTCCGCTCCACGCACTGTTTTCTTCTGGTGGTGCATGGGCATGGTCACATGCACCACTGCAGCCAATACCAGGCTTTAGCGGTGACATGCTGCTTGTGGCCACATCCCCCCTGAAGTGCATGTCTGGAGAAGTGCATGTTACCATACCCATGCACCACCAGAAGAAAACAGTGCGGGAATGGGAAGATAGAGACAGTGAAGGTAGCGCAGAGGACTGGAGCAGCATGGAGCAGATAAGTATGAATCTTCTTTTTTCAGGAGCCAGGCTGCGGGCATTACATAAAATAGAATTATTACCTGAAAACCCCTCCACTTCAAGACCAGGCCTAATTTTGCAAATCTGACATGTGTCACTTCATGTGGTAATAACTTTGGAACACTTTTACTTATCCAAGCCATTCAGAGACTGTTTTCTCATGACACATTGTACTTCACGTTAATGGTAAATTTGAGTCAATATGTTTTACCTTTATTTATAAAAAATCAAAATTTACTGAAAATTTTGAAAAAAAAAAATCACAATTTTTTAAATATGAATTTCTCTGCTTTTAAGTTGCATAGGGATATCTAATAAAATTGTTATTAATGAACATTCACCATATGTCCACTTTATGTTGGCATAATTTTGGAAATGTAATTTTATTTTTTGAGGACGTTAGAAGGCTTCGAATTTTAGATGTAATTTTTCATGAAAATTTCCAGTAGTTAATTTTAAACGACCTTTGCAGTTCTAAAGGGGCTTAAATAATAGAAACCTCCCATAAAGGAACATATTTTAGAAACTACAGCCCCCAATGTAATTCAAACTGATTTTTACAAAGTTTGTTAACCCTTTAGATTTCCCACAAGAATTAAAACAGAAGGAAGGTGAAATTTAAAAATGAATATATATTTTTTTGCAGATTTTCAATTTTTAATTCATTTTTCCTAAAAGATAGCAAGGTTAAACCGCAAATCAAACCTGAATATTTATTTTCCTGATTCTGAAGTTTGTAGAAACACCCCATATGTGGTTGTAAACTGCTCTGTGACCGGCAGTAATGAGAGGGAGATAGTACAAGCATTTGTGATCGCTTTGACAGCTTGTCAGAGTGATCAAAAGCCTGGAGACCAGGAAAAAAGGTCTCAGGTTAAAACTCCATGTTCTTGGCTGTCAGGGGGCAGCTGAGTCATGGAGCTTCTATGTACAGGTACTGCACACAGGGGGCAAAGCTGAAGGACGTTTATAGTCAATGGGCGGACTTGAAGTGGTTAAGGAGACTAGCTGTTTATGGAGATTTAGTGGCAGTGCTCCATGGGGAAATAAAATGCAAAATGGTATCTCCCAGGGAGAGAGAACCATCTCACTAGCGGCACCTCATGGGTCAAAGTCTGATTTTTTTATCAAGCTGTGTACATGACAAGGCAAAATAGCCATTTTCACACGAGAGCTCTAAGCCTTGTTTTTATTAGCGTTAGTAGGACATGTCCTCTTTTTCTTGTGCAATTTAAAACAGGAGCAGATCCCAAGAGGAAACATAACAAAACTTGGCCAGATCTTTCCTATGGGAAGGTTTATCCTTGTTTGTTCTTCTGGAATCTTCTTCTGTTCTTCATTAACAAAATGAGAAGGAGGGATCAGATCTCTCAAACACTAGGGAGCAATGAGTTTCTCATACACTTACAGTTGTTCCTTACTTCTGGCTGTGCTTCACATTCAGTGCTATCATCACATTACAGCTGAGGCATGATGATGCCCTGAAGAACATCACTTATACTGGGTGGTGAAAATTTCAGATTCAGCTGCTGGCAGCATACAGGGTAAAGAAGGACATTATCTCTAGTCCATATGACAGCTATTGGTGAAGAAAATTATTATCTATCATTACCGTAATGGCCGATTTACACAGGGCAATTGTCAGGCCGATTATACCTTAGTACAATCACTTATTCCTGATAATGGAAACCTTGTAAAGGTGTTGCAGATCACCCAATGAATGAGCAGAACACTCATTCATCAGGTAAACTCATTGTTTATGCGGACACCTATATCATTATTTATGGGCAGCAGATTGTGCAGTGTAAACATTGATCTGCTGCCCAGAAACAATGAATCTTTATGAGGATGACTGATGGCAGTAGTGATCATTCATCCCCAGACAGTGGAGGTGATTACTGCATGTAAATGCAGCTGTTTGCCTTCACAGGCGAGCTGGCAATTATCAGGAAGGAACAGTTGTTTCATGATAATTGCCTGCTCAGTCGGTGTGCCTTAATGCATCTTTCCACGTAACTAATTTAGTATTGTTTATATCTGGTGACTAGTCAAGGAAGATACCTCACCATCAGAAGAAACCATAGATGTAAACAGCGATGCAATGTCCCTTTGACAAATTTGAACTGTTCTACTAAAAAGAAAAATGTTTACCCAGTCAGAATCAGGAGGAGATGTAAGTCAATTGTGATATTTTGCTTGGATTGGGACCATTTTATAAACCCATAGTCATCTCATCCATAATGGTCATAATGGTATCTGTCATTTTTTAGACATGTCCGGTCTAAAAAAGAAAAACTACAAATATACATCCAGTGGAAACAAAGAAACACAAGGTTCCCTCTCTACCACCCACACCACAATTTCCAGTTGTTCTTGAGTAACTGCAGTGATGTAGGTACATGGGTGCAGAGGATGTGACAATGTGATTGTTTGGCCACATTCCAGATATCTAAACCATGGTTGGTGCAAATTTTGCCTTTATAGGATCAGATTCACTGTTGTGACCAGTTTTAAGATCTATCAAGACTGATGTTTGTTACACCAGTCTTGATCTCCTGTGCGATGGTGTGAGATGTGCCTAAACTATTAAGAAGCAGACGCCTCTTAAATTAAGCCTCATGCACACGACCATATCTATTTTGCGGTCTGCAAACCAAAGATCTGCAGAATAGATACTGGCTAAGTACATGCCGCAACCTCTTTGTAGAAATGAACTCACTGCAAAAAGTGGTCTTGAAAGGCAGAAAATGCTCAAAACCATGTATGCTGTTGCGCATTTCTAATCGGGGGAGCAAATCCTGCACCTGTGATCCGTTGCTAACAGCAATCCCCAGCAAAATTGCATACAATGGAGGATGCCGGCAGTGGACCACATGTACAACAGAAACATCCTACACAGGATAACCAAATGTGCAGATGTGGCTAAGTATATAAAACAGAAATTCACAGAAAATGGTACACTACAACGGTAAATGCAATTGACAATACATGGCTAAACCTGCACACTGATGTTAAAATGAGAGTTTTCCCAATATATTCTTATATCCCGGAGCCTGCATACCCCAAGGTCAAGGTATCTCAAGTGTAGATTTGTGGAGCAGCTGCACAGATGCAGACAGCTGTGTGTTGTCTGCTGTAATGTAACGGGAATTCAAAAGATTTGAGAATTAATAAGTTTACACAGCCTAAGTGAATGAATATATTTACTAAGTGTAATTAAATATAAGATAACACAAATTATAAATATAAGA
The DNA here is from genome assembly GCA_900303285.1 of Rhinella marina. Taxonomy (NCBI): domain Eukaryota; kingdom Metazoa; phylum Chordata; class Amphibia; order Anura; family Bufonidae; genus Rhinella; species Rhinella marina. The sequence continues at coordinate 303,449 of ONZH01005910.1, read as the reverse complement.
TAATGACAAATGACATACTGAATAATAAAAAGTAAATACTTAGTAAATATATTTATTCACTTAGCCTACGTAAGCTTATTCATTCTCTAATCTTTTGAATTCATGTTATGTTACATCCGCGTTTTTGTGGCCCCATAGAAATGAATGTATCAGCATGCGATATGCCAAAAATGCAGATTGGAAGCAGCCCAAAAATACAGTCATGTGCATGAGACTTAAGTGCACCTCTGCCCCTCCGTGCACCAGAAATTGCATTCTTTGCCAGCTAGGGGCTAGTAGACATGAGCTATAACTTTTGCCAGTTTCTGGTGTAAATTATAGTAAATTTGGCGGGCTAAGGGAGGCAACGCCATGACCCTGGCGGTGGAAAAATTCAAACTTTTTGGTGTACGCTATATATGCACCGTAATTTGCAACTTTTTAACGCCACTTTGGTGGAGCAAAAAATTAAAAAAATCTCCCCAGTTTATTGCTTCTATCTCTCTGAACTGACAGTTCACACATCTGGATGCTTCCTTGGGTTAAGTGGAACAAAGATAAACTCTTAGAAGGTTGACTAATACAAAGTATCGGCAGGACCTATTACAGAAGAACAGACAGTGCTACTTTATGCTTGAACTTCAGATACAATTCCTAAACAATCGGTTTCCTCTTGTTTTAGGCTTATTTAAACAGGAAAACTTGCATTACTGTAAAGGAAGAGCATTCCACTGATGTGATGAAAAACAAATGTATCATGTATGGAAGTGTACCCACTATAAACTCACGAAAAAAAAAGTGGTCTCAAATGGCAGAACATGCTCAAAAACCCCGATGCTGTAGCGCATATATAACCGGGGGAGCAAATCCCGCACATGTGGCCCGCTGCCGAACGTAATCCCCAGCAAAAAATGCATACAATGGAGGATGCCTGCAGCGGACCACACGTACCACAAAGACATCCTACACAGGGTAGACAAATGTGCGGATGTGACAATCTACATAGAAAAACAATTCACGGAAAATGGTGCACTACAGCGGAAAATGCAGTTGACAATATATGGCTAAACCCTCACTCTGATGTTAAAATGAGACTTTCGCCAGTATATCCTTATATCAAAGACATACCGGAGCCCGAGCACCGCGTCAAGGTATCTCAGTTGGCACGGGACCTAACGCTATCCCTACTATGGTATAGGTAATGACAGATAGGTGCATGAGGTCCGAGACACAGCGACCAGCTCCCAGTCACCTCCAGTGTGTAGTATACTAATGGGTAACATTCAGGTGCACCTGTGCAGCCTGGGTCACATGACGTCAGGGCAATGTGGGAAATACAGCCTCCGCCCCCCCTCCCACCGTATGTGTGATTTCACGCTGGAGGTGACTGGGAGCTGGTCGCTGTGTCTCGGACCTCATGCACCTATCTGTCATTACCTATACCATAGTAGGGATAGCGTTAGGTCCCGTGCCAACTGAGATACCTTGACGCGGTGCTCGGGCTCCGGTATGTCTTTGATATAAGGATATACTGGCGAAAGTCTCATTTTAACATCAGAGTGAGGGTTTAGCCATATATTGTCAACTGCATTTTCCTGCTGTAGTGCACCATTTTCCGTGAAGTGTACCCACTATACCCTATAAGTTCAACAATGCCATATAGACACAAACAAACCTCTGTCAGTACATTCACAGCATTTATGGCAGCTTCTACCATACAGTGTAGCGATTAGATGAATGTGACCTGTCCAGGGGCGGATTGGCCATAGACCTTACAGGGAAATTTCCCAGTGGGCCGATGCCCAGTAGAGGTTTTTGAGGATGCATTTTGTGCTGCTGGCAGTATTTTGTAATGGACTGTGGTATTTGGCTCTGTTGGGGTGGTATAAAGTGCCACAATATGGTATTGCTGGCCCTGCCTTCCATCAGTTTGGACCCAATTACAAAATGGGGCCACTTTTAGTATTTTTTCCAGGGCCACTTTAAGCTCCCAGTCCGCCCCTGGACCTGTCATTGTGATTAGTATTATTAAAGGGGTTATCTAAGTTATAATTATTGATGACAAGTGTATGGGAATGAGCCATCCCATTGAAATGAATGGTGCGGCTTGGGTGTAATTACATCTGCTCACTGCTACGTATGTTACGGCGAGTAGGTAAACAATGAAGAGGAGGCAGCACTGGTACGGCGCGCACCTCCTCTTCAAACAGCTGATTGGTGGGGGTGTCGGACCCCCGCCGGCCTGATATTGATGACCTATCCTGAGAATAGGTCATCAATAAATATAACTTGGATAACCCCTTTAAAGGGGTTCCTCGGGATTTTGATATTGATGGTTTATCTTCTGGATAGGATTAAAGAAAAAAAAAAAAAAACATGCTTGATCCAGTATAAAGTATCTTTATTCTGGATAGCATATACTGTATATATATATATATATATATATATATATATATATATAGCCATGAAAAAGGCAGCACTCTCCAAAAAGTTAGTGTGAACAAGCGTTTATTTACCCATGTGGGATGCAACGTTTCGGCTCCATGAGCCTTTCTCACTGCTTGAGAAAGGCTCATGGAGCCGAAACGTTGCATCCCACATGGGTAAATAAACGCTTGTTCACACTAACTTTTTGGAGAGTGCTGCCTTTTTCATGGCTAAGTTTGGAGCCTTGTCGGGCTGATGGCTTGCACCTCCTCCTTGCTTTTTTATTGTGCTGCCGTATTTTTTCATTGTATATATATATATATATATATATATATACACTTAGGATAGGTCATCAATATTTGATGGGTGGGAGTCTGACTGCTCGGACCTCCACCGATCAGCTGTATGAAGAGGCTGCAGTGTTCCATGAGTGCAAAGGTCTCTTCCAAGGTCAGGTGACATCACGTTAATCGGTCACAGGGCTTAGGGCTGCTCAGTCCCATTAAAAGGGGTTCTCTGGGAAGGATTTAAAATGGCGACCGTCAGCCTGTCCTAGAACGTGAACAGGACTAGGAGGGTGAGGGGACAGGGCCTTACTACACATTACACTCTGGCACTTGTATATACTACATATTGGTGAGTTCTCCTGTCAGGCTGCTCAGCCATGATAGCATATCATAGGCAGGATCACATCATTACCATCTATTGTAGAGCTGTGTAATGTGCAGTGAGGCCACACACCCTTAACCCACTGGGCAGCTCTGCAAGTGGAGGAAACCAGTCCTGCTTACAATCTAGGACAGGTTGCTGGTGGCCATTTTAAATAAATCCCAGTGAACCCTTTTAAGTGAGTGGGGCTGAGCAGCCCCATGGGCTGTAGACACAATGGTCAGGAGGGGACCTCATTGACTTCTATGGGAGAGTTTTCTATTGTGAATGGAGGATCCTGTCCTATCTCTACACAGAGGTGCTATCATTACAGGTAGGATTAGAATGACAGATAAGCAGATAACTGTAGTAAAGTGATCTATACAGACCAAGAAGTGGCTCCTATTATTATTCTTAGTGGCCAGTCGCGAAAACTGCAGGATTTTATGTTTTTTTTGTTATATATATATATATATATATATATATATGGAAAATTAAAAATAACATTATCAAAAATTGTTAAAAAATATGTTAAACATAAAAACGTTATTTTGTGATGACACATTCCCTTTAAATAAAAGGAAAATTTTTGAAAAAGAAGCCTGAGAATAGAAAAATTGGTCTGTTCTGATTTGCAAATCCTTTTTACTAATCCTGGAAAACTTTCTATAGCTCTTTTGGAAGGGTCTTTATGGTGTTTGTGCTTTTTTATATATTATCTGAAGGTTATGTCATAAAATACTCCATTAATGCAGCTGTCATGCCTCTCACAGTACATCTGATACGCTTTCCATGCTGTAATAAAGGAGATCTCGTTACGGCGTTGGGGTCACTGGGTCAGAAAGCATAACCACACAGCGGACTCCTTGTACAATAGATGTTCCATTATCTCAGTGTCAGCTTTGATATTACAGATGTACAGAGGAGAGATGCGCCAGTCCAATTTCATTATTCACTGGAGCATGTGAACGGTCAATGTCATGGCATCTCAGTGTTTCCACAGAAAACTAATAGAATAATCCCACAATCGTTTCACTTTAGAAATAAGGTTTTATCAAAATGTCGGCATTGAATATGTGAAAGGGCCAATGTCATATGCACCTGTCTGTATTTAAAAAAGAAAATGAGTTTGGCTTATAAGACACTAAATCGTTTTTTTGCTTAAAGGACCGCTCCGGTCAAAAATGAAAAAATCAGCCATCGCTTGGAATATATATGTATTCCCTACTTTTAAATTGTTCAACCTTGCATCGTCAAATCACTGCCATCTCCATGACTCCATACTTACCAATTAGTTGGTTAAAATTGGGGCATATAAGCTCCGCCCCTGGGAACCCCACCTCCACCCGGGAACACCCACTTATGGGCCGAGTTTGTTTTAGCGCTGACTATTTTCAGCCCAGGACATTGCAGATTTTCCATGGCTGTCTCTGAAAATCAGGGATACTCCCGTCAAATTTGGGACACTTGATAACTATAATGACTCCAAGGCCATACTTACTAACGTTTCAGTTAGTAAAATTGGGGCATATAATCCCCATCCTTGGGAATGCCCAGATCCCCCCCAGGAATAAGCACTTATGCGCGCGACCATCAGAGACAGTCCCACCAAATTCGGGACAGTTGGTAACTATGTAAGGCTAGTAACATAGTCAGCTGTATAGCAGTTACTTCTCAGTACATAGATATCATACGATACAATACAATACACTTTATTGATCCTGAGGGAAATTTCAGTATCGGTGGACACAACTAACAGAGGTGAAAATATTAACTGGTAGCTAGAAACTATAGAGGGGGGTGGATTTATCAAAACTGGTGTAAAGCAGAACTGGCTTAGTTGCCCAAAGCAACTAATAAGATTGATTCTTTCATTTTCCAAAGAAGCTCTGAAAAATGAAAGCTGGAATCTGATTGGTTGCTTGGGCAACTAAGCCAATTTTCCTTTGCAGCACTTTTGATAAATCTCCCCAAATGTTGGTCTGAGAGCCATAAAACTGAGGTAATTTCACAACTGAATTTTATCCAAGCTCCAAGCTCCCTGGAGTCCACTGATGGGTGGGGTCCAACTCCCGGCATCCATACCGATCAGATGTTTGATAACTCAATCATTGGTCACGTGGCCTAGTTGTAGCTCAGTCCCATTCACGTGAATGGCGCTAAGCTGCAATACCAAGCACAACCGCTACACAATAGACAGCACTGTGCTTGGTCACCCTCGAGGAGTACTGCAGCCTCTTCAAACAGATCATTAGCAGGGGTGCCTTACGATCAGATACTGATTACCTATAGGTCATCAGTATTAAACACTGGAATATCAGACCTCTTCTATTTCCCAAGGTCAACTAGTGCTGTCTTCTTAACCCAGTCTAGTCCAGTATCTCATCCCAGTGGACTACAGGCCAGCCACTCAAGGAGATAATCTTTTTTTAATGGCTCTCCAATGGGAACCCACCTCTCTGAGCTTTATACTCATATACTGTAGTAGAATATATGAAAAAAGAGTTGTCATTGCGTGACAACCAGGGGCGGTCTTGGCATTTCTGGGGCCCTAAGCGAAGTTATGTCCGGCCCCCCCCCCCCCAATGACGCGTCACGTCCCTGATGACACGCTCTCTGATGACACGCCCCCCCAATGACACACCCCCAACGGGACACGTGCTGGGAGTGTAGAGATGAGCGAGCATGCTCGGGTGGAATTTGCGTGCGCTTTTTCAAATCTGCACGCTATTTCATACGCATATTTTAGTATGTCCACTAATGCGTATGCATTTTATAAATTAGTACGCATGAATTAGTGTGCAGATTTGAAAAAGCACACGCATATTCCACCCGAGCATGCTCGCTCATCTCTAGCTGGGACACTGACGCGCAGCCGCAGAGTTTGTGTTCTGCTGTGCGGACCGGCCTCTCTGAGCTTCCTGCTACACTTCCGGACTTGAGAGTGAGCGGGTGCAGCGCGCGCAGCCGCAGTGAGGAGCCGCGGACAAATGCAGTAAGTGACAGCTGGGCGGGCGGTCTTGGGCACCGGCACAAGAGCGGAGTGTGGGGGCCCTCTTGGACGTTGGGGGCCCTACGCAAATGCATAGGATGCGTGGTGCCCAAGACCGCCCCTGGTGACAACCCTGCCTATCTATTTACTTATCCTGCTAATATTATGTTCTTACTAATATAACATTATGAACATTATGTATTTCACTCTTATTTATGTATTTTCCCTCTGAGTAGCCCATTGCATACTTCACACATTCCAGCAGCATCAAAGGACAAACAGATGAATTACAGAATTATAGAAAGGCCAAAAAGGGGCATAGCTCAAGAGAGTGATGCTTGAGGGGGCAGCAGATGAGCAGTTACAACTGATTAATAAGAATGTGAGACCAAACTGATCACTGGAAGGACAAGACCAGTGTGAAAGCCTGAAAATCTATCTATCTATCTATCTATCTATCTATCTATCTATCTATCTATCTATCCAACTATCTATCTATCTAGCCATCCCTAATAATGAATCCTCCCCAGTGTGTCCTGTGAACATAGAGAAAGGAGCATCAGTACATATCTGCTGTTGCCTCTGACCAGGCAGGCCGTCCACCTGCAAAGGAATGAGCAGCCCTGATAGTGTCTGGTGTTTTTATACAAGGGCCATCATTGTGATGTCATGGAATGCTGTGATGTCATGGAATGCTGTGATGTCATGTGCTCATTTGCATACACAGTCTATCTTCTATCTTTCCATCCATCTCATATCTTTCTTTCTGCAGAATATGTTGGTGCTATATAAAGATTATTTTTCTTTCATCTATTTAATCTATCTTTTCCTTCCCTCCGTCCATCCAACTCTTTCTTCCATCCAACTCTTCCTTCCTTCCTTCCTTCCTTCCTTCCTTCCTTCCTTCCGTCCCTCTTCACCAGAAACAGCACAAAATTTCTAAGACATACATCCCTTTGTCTTGCTTGGTATCAGCATTTAATAAATGACCCCCATTATCTTGAATCTTTTTTTTTAAAGAAGCAGCATATTTATCTGTCCCTTTGCAGGCGCTTCCCGGACCTTCTCTGTCCCTGTCTTAGGTTACTTTCACACTTGCGTTGTTGTTTTCCGGTATTGAGATCCGGCAGAGGATTTCAATACAGGAAAAAAAAATTTCCATTTAGTCCTCATGCATTCTAAATGGAAAGAGATCCATAAAGATGTGTTCTGTTCCATCAGCCTTCTGCTTTGTGACTGGTCTGCAAGCTGCGGTTTTGTGTCTGGTCTTGAAAAGTGTCACGTATTCAGGGGTAAGCACAGCTCCCCACCTCTGACCTTGCCTACTTGCATGGCCCGTCCTATGCAACGGCGTACAACTAGTTGATGTTCCCTAACCTAGGTACGTGCTGGGGTGTACAGGGAAGGGAAACAATGGGAGAAAACAATAAACAAAGACAGAACTCACACAAAATACGAAGATCGCCGAGCCGAGGTCAAACCAGGAAGTCACGTCAAACACCAGAGGATCAAACAAACCAGAGTCAAACACACGAGCCGAGGTCAAAACCGAGAGGTAGCGAAGTACAAAAGGATGAGACACAGACGGAGTCAAATTCACAAGTCAAAGCACAAGGTCACAGTGGTTCAAATTGCAAGTTCCAGGAATGAAGACCAATCACAGGCAACCTGTGGCCAGCAGGCTGCCTGTTTAAATAGGGCCAGCAGATGGGTCACGTGACATGGCCAGTGTCATGTGACCCAAATCAGAAACCTCAATACACCTGAGCACCGACTCATGGGCATCGGTGCTCAGCTCCCCTGCTGCTTGTAATCCATTGGATGGAAGACTCTGGCCGCGCTTGTGAAGCGTGTATCACCGGGTCCTACCCTCCCCTAGGTTGCTAGGGATACGAGGACGCCAGCTCCCAGTTACAGTAAGGTTACTTTCACACCAGTGTTTTTGCTGGATCCCTCATGGATCAGCAGAAACACTTCCGTTACTGATAATACAACCGTCTGCATCCATTATGAATGGATCTGGTTGTATTATCTTTAAAATAGCCAAGACAGATCCATCTGTAAAACCATTGTGTCAGAGAAAAGGGATCTGTCCCCATTGACTTACATTGTGAGTCTTGCTCCGCATCTCAAGATACACTCAAAAATGCTGCTTGCATCGCTTTTGTGTGCTCCATGGTAACGCAATGAAACGGAACGGAATGCATTATGGAGCACTTAGTTCCCTTCAATTCAGTTTTGTTTCTATTGGCAATGGATGTGGACAAAACTGAAGTGTTTTCCCCCACTATTGAGATCTTATGACAGATCTCAATGGCAGAAAGGGAAAAACGCTGGTGTGAAAGTAGCCTAAGTCAACGGTGACGGATCCGTTTTTTATGGAACCTCAAAAAACGGATCCGTCACCCATTGACTGTCAATGGATCATTTTTTTTCCGTTTTGATTTCACACAACCACATCCTAACGGAACGGATGCATGCTGATGTGCAAAATCAAAAAGGATCCATTTAATTCCGGTATTGAGATCCTCTGCCAAATCTCAATACCGGAATTAACAACGCTAGTGTGAAAGTGGCCTAAGCCACTACTCTTGACCACCCAGAGAGCTCTTGTGTTTTTTCTTTTCTCCATTTTCAGTGCATTTCTACTACTACTACTCTGCTGTCCTATGAAGAGCTGGTTGTGTATTTTTTGTAGTATATTTGAAATATAATACACACCACATACAATATACTCATATGTCATGAATATTGTTTGCATTTCATGTAAATGTGACGCTGAGCAGAAAACCACAAATGATAACGATGCTGACAAAAGAAGAAATAAGACTAAATAATAAACTCAAGATTACAAAAATAGCAATCCGCAGTAATTAAACATTAAAGGGAGGAATGACAATGTATAGTTCTCAGTAAGCAGAGAACAAACCACAAGATGAGATACGTCTGAAGATTGCTGTCCTGTGCAATAGCCAGAAAAGCAGGGAAATGTAAAAGTATAAAGGCTAGACTACACATGAAGGGAAAATGCTGATACAGGCCAACAGTGCACAAGTGAAAATTACCAAGCAAGACAAAGGGAAGTATGTCTCAGCAATTCTGTGCTTAATTTCCATGCACACCTGTATGGACTCGTGAAATGAACGTTTCATGACCTGACTGGCTGAGGGTGCTGCCATGCGTTCAGGATTTGTGATGCAGTTTTTGAAGGCAAGAACTGGGGTGGATGGTAAAAAGAGAGAAAATATAAAGGACAGATACGACGTCTCATCTTTTTTTAATTCACTTGTGGTTTGGCCTCAGGAAACCTGAACATGTGGCCATAGCTTTACACTGATCATACATAATACTATTAACTACTTCTTGACCTGTTCTGGGTGGGACCTCAAATATGGCACCAGCACGCGAGCAGGGAAGACGCCATAGCCGCTGGGTGCCTGCTGTTTTAAACAGCAAGCACCTGGGACTAATGTATGCGATTGAAGATAACATCGATCTTATACATTTAACTCCTCAGATGACATGGTCAAACTTGATCACAGAATCTGGGAGTGCAAAAAACCCTGAAGCACGCACTTCTGGTTGTGCATCAGCTCCCCTGGCGGGGATGTGTGGAGCTGGGTAGTGAGTACGGCAGCCTCTGTGCTCCTAAATAATTGAGGTTGCCACACATCAGTTTCTATGGAGCTCCATAGGAACATAATGTAATCCTCATAGACTCCAATGCTAATGCATTTGAGTCTATGAGAGAAGCAATCTAATGATTGCTGGTTATAGTTCCCTATGGGAACTTCATAAAACTGTAAAAAAATATATAAATGTTTTAAAAAATATAAATAAAAAAATATATACAAATTTAAATCCCCCCCCCCCTCATCAAAATCAAAATATATAAACAATTAAAAAAAAATGGCCTTACTATTAAAATCCCATGTGGCGAACAGTGAAATGGAAAAAAAAGTAAAAATGGCCAATTTATTCTTTTTTTGGTCGCTTCACCCCCCACAAAAAATTGAAGTTACCAAAAAGTCATACACACTCCAAAATGGTATCAGTGAAAAGCAAAGATCGCCCTGCAAAAAAATTAGCCCCTCACACAGCTCTGTACACATAACTACAAAAAAGCTGTAGGTGTCAGAATATGGCTAAAAAAAGAAAAAATAATAATTTTTTTCAAGGTTTTTATTTTTTGCAGTATTAAAACACAAGAAAAACTATACATATGTGATATCTCAATAATCGTACTGACTCAGAGAATGAAAATAACAGGTCAGTTTTACTGCATAGGAAACAGCAAAACAAAACCCAGAAAACTGTTGTGGAATAGCGTTATTTTTTAAATTTCACCCCGTGTACCAGGTACCTGATACTAAGATGTTATCTGCAGATCCTCAGTTCTATAACTGGTAATGTGCAGCCTCCGTGGATTTGTTTATCCAGCACATCCCACAGATGCTGGATATGATTGCAGGCCAGGTCAACACCTTGAACTCTTTGGTCATGTTCCTTAAAGCATTCCTAAACCATTTTTGCATTGTGACAGGACACATCATTCTTCTGAAGAGTCCACTGCTATTATTATACAGTGCCCAAATCTCATTGCTCAAATAGCACCACCCAATCTAGTTTCCTTAGGTTCCCCATCAAGTGTAGGATTCAAGCTCGTCACAGTTAATACTCCATCACTCCTACCATCTGTAGATCAATGTTTGGTTACACTCCAGCTCTGTGATGACTGGTCATGGTCAAATCACTTCTCTCATTCTATAATTTAATAACACAGCCAGGAATAAGTGACTTCAACAGAATCAGAATGTGACCTCGGAGCTCATCCTGGCATATCAGGAGTGTGCAGACAGATAAGACAACATGTGTGAAAACAGTCTGCAGACAGATTCCTGTAATAATACAGCAAGGTTCGTGAGAATTACCAGAGAACGGAGGAAATAAGCTGAATATTTTTTCTGTATTGTACTCCTTGTCATTTCTTGCTGTAAAACATACACAAGTGGTTATTTAGAAAAGGAAACACATTAAATTCCGATTTGCGGAGAGTTTTATACTGTGGTTATTCAATCACCTTATAGATATTTCCAGCATAAAATATCTATAAGGTGCCAATCTATATTTCATGTTCCATGCCTAAAAAGGTCTATTCAAAATAATACATTTTGACAACTATCAGTTGCTTGTAATACTGCAGCGTTGATGTTGTCAGTGGCAAATTATGTTAAAAGAAATCAGAAGAGCAGAACAAAAATGTTGGTATTGGCGGGCAATCTGCTTATGCGTTTCGAGCAGACACTCTTAGTGTAGGCTATGACAAAGGGCAGAGTCAGGGGCGTAACTACTATAGCAGCAGACCCTGCGACTGCTATGGGGCCCAGGGCAAGAGGGGGTCCAGTTGGGATCATCTCCTCTTCTACTGGAGGTGAAAACTTGGTCAGGACTCTACCCTCTAGAGGAGGCAGTGGATAAATGGCCCAAGGGGTCATTGAAAGGGGTTTAGTCGGAAACCCTTCTGTCCTGTGTGGGGGTTTGGTTTGATCCTTGCTATAGGGCCAGTGGCGTAACTACAACTGACTGGGCCCCACAGCATATTTTTGAACGGGGCCCTCCCAGAAACTTCTTTGCAACCCCCAACTCACATGCAACCCTCACTCTTGTGGCTAGTCAAGATTGAGCTCTCCCAGACAAGGCCTGACAGCCGTTCCATCCGTTTCCTATAGTGTCACTGTATATAATGTCAATGTATAATACTGTTGAGGAAGCCCTGACAATAAAATCTTTTAGTCTCCCTCCTGAGGGGCCCCCTTGTGGGTCTGGGCCCCAAAGCAGCTGCTTCCCCTGCTTCCCCTATAGCTACGCCCCTGTATAGGGCGCTTACTTCTCTATGTACGCCACTGAGCAGAGTGTTTGCTCAAAACACGTAAGCACAGCGTCCCCTGATACCGATATTTCTGTTCTGCTTTTAAGAATGTTTTTTACATAATTTATCAATAAAGAAGGTATTTTTATTCCAAAAATGTTGCTTTGCTTTTGGCTTCAGGAGTATTGCCATGGACAGGAGGAGATGAGCCAGCTTTTCTGATCTCTTTATAAAAGAAAGGCTCTATGGCAGCTACGTGGGCTGCCCACACTTGGTTGCTACAAGCTCCTGCTTCTTTGGCTCACACTTGCTTAGAACCAGAGTTTTGGACACAGGCTCGGATTGGCCCACAGGGGTACAGATGAATCCCCCCAGTGGGTCCCTGAGCAAGGTGGGCCCCTAGTCTCACACCCCCTGCGCAAGTGGCACATAACACAGTAGACTTACTGCACTACATACATATATTCATTGTACAGCACCTCAACCAGCCTATGTTCATATAAAAAAACTAATAGATTATTACAGAAACTCCCCAGTTTATTATTATAGACACAATCAGAGCTGAGATGATTTCTAGGTCTAGAGGAAAGCCACCAGTGTCCTCTTCTCCCCAGGACCTGCCTTCTCAAAGTTGCTGCAGGGACCCCCATATTCAATCATCTGGTAGCATCTCGCTGCTGTGTGAGCAAGTAATATTTGAATGTATCTGTACGGTGGGCCCCCAAAATAAATTTTACTGGTGGGCCCTAGGCACCCCAGTCGGACACTGTTTGCACAGTACTACCCATGAGATTTTTCTTCATAGGCTTACTTCTCTTTTACATGACTACCACGTTTATGGTGTAGGTTTGCTCTCTTTATGTTCATTTGTGCTTTTTATTATTCAATAACTGTACTGCATTAGACAGCTACATATTATTGCCTTATGTCAGCGGTGCAATTCATGTTGTGGCTATGACGCCTTATAAAAAAATTGCTTTGTTCCAATTTCACATTTTACCTCTGCAGATGGGCTGGATCACAATGTCCTGACACATGACACTTCAATGACGGGCGTGGAAGTAAGACACATAGCATGAACATGCAGTAAATACTCAGTAAAGGCTACAGGCTGCTACATGCCAAACATCTGTCATGTTTTACTCCACCAATGTCTAGTCGGTGGCTCTGAAGAGAATTTTATATTTGCCCATGGCTTATGAAATGTTCCGGAAATGCAGATGTGTAAACCATTAACATGCACACACCTATGGCAACAATCATAAACCTCAAAATGTTTATCCCCGGGCTTGAATAATGCCTTCTTTTGCCTACTCAGGAATTGGTCACCTACAGCAATACAAATCATACACACACCCTTATATGAGTCACCGCTAACCTCGTATAATCATTCCATACCTGTGAAAGTGCAACGAGGCGTCTGGTTGTGTAATATTACTGTCGCTACTGATAATAATGTTACATTACCTTCACGTCCCAGTCGAGATCTGTCCTTTTCTTATCTCTAGACATTAAAGGGGTTTGCCGCATGACAGAAAGGATTGCTTATTCTCCAAACAGCTAATATGATGTACCCTTTATTATGCTGGTGTGACAGAGGTAGTTTTTTTGGCCACCAATAGGCCCTTTGGTCTGTTACCTGTGCACCCTCTATAGCTAAAAACCTGGGGCTTATGTTTTCTGATCCCAGAAATTAGATTGTCATAGGCAGTATTCCTACTGTCTGGACAGGACACTGGTTGAGGCCTCTTTCACACTAACGGCAGCACGGATCTGGCAGGTGAAGGGTGCCGCCGGATCCGTGCTGCTGCAAGTACATATGTGGGGCCCGGAACAGCGCTCTGGCCCCACACATGTCACACAGTACATACACACAGACACACACAGACACATACACATACATACTTACATGCTCCCGGCAGCTCCGCGCAGCACAGTACAGGAGGAGGACAGGGCGCACATAGGACGATTCCCCACAGCGCCCTCTGCTGGGCGCTGTGGGGAATCGTCCTATGTGCGCGCCGTCCTGCTCCTCCTGCGTTGTGGAGACCTGCCGGGAGCATGTAAGTATGTATGTGTATTTGTATGTGTATATGTCTGTGTATGTTTATGTGTATGTCTGTATGTGTGTATGTATGTATGTGTGCAGATGACGGATCCGTCATTAACTCCATTGAAAGTCAATGGAGGACGGATCCGTTTACCATTGTGTCACACCAAACGGATCCGTCCCCATTGACTTTCATTGGGGGTCATGACGGATCCGTCTTGGTGCGGATGCCTGGACCGGAGAGCAAACCGCAGCATGCTGCGGTTTGCTCTCCACTCTGAAGACGGAATGGAATGCTTTTAGGAGCATTCCGTTGTCTTCAGTTCAGTTTTGTCAATGGGGACAAAACTGAAGCGTTTTATTCCGGTATTGAGCCCCTATGACGGAACTCAATACCGGAATTAAAAAACGCTAGTGTGAAACTAGCCTGATCCAATTAGGACTACAGTCTTAAAGGGAATCTGTAATTAATATTTAGTCCATATAAGTAATGCTGCGGTACTGTTGTGCTCTCAAACATGGTTTAACAGTGTCGTAAGTAGAACTGACTGGGTCTCACAGCACATTTTTGAATTTGCCTCCCTTGATCCCTTTTTCTTCTCCTGCAGGCCAGGACAGACTGGGAACTTAAAGTGGCCCTGGAAAAAAAACCTAAAAGTGGCCCCATGTTGTAGGCAGGTCCAAATTAACAGATGGCAGGTAATACAAGTAGTTGGGGGTCAACAATATTATAGAGCAAAATACCCTCCCGGCAGAACCAAATAACACAGTGTAGCACAATATACTGCCCCAAAAGCTATCCTTCTGTGGTGGCCATCAATAGCTACCGTCTTATGTTCTCCCCTTCCAGTTGTTTATGGAGCAGAGGCTTAGGGGTTGAGGTGCGGGCCAAAGTAATTGAGGAGGGCATGTGCAGTCGCTGGCTGAGTACATTAATACCTGGTTCTCACAGCGTTAATTACTGTTGAGAGCTCATTATGTACTTGGTCAGCGGCAGAGAGGGGGACTTTGGTGGCCCCCTGGAGCATCGGCCTACCAGGAAATTTCCCTGTAGGGTCTATAGCCAATTCGCCCGTGCCTGCGGGTGCCTCTGCTCTTTTTGCAGCACTGTGTCTAGGCACGGACTACACTGTGACCCAACATTGCACGTGCGTTCCTATGCACACTACATCCCATCCTGAAACTGTGCACTGCCAGGACTTAATGCTGCACAGGTGCCCGCAGAAGAAAAACAGGGAGCAGTGAGTAATACCAGTGCTAGGACTAGAAGCACCATACCCTCCTGGGCCCCTTCTTGAGTTTAGGCCCTGTAGCAGCCGCTTCTCTTGCTTCCATGGTAGTCACACCCCTAGTTTAAGACATACCTTTGGTATTCTTTTGTGCATTTGCTATCATCAGACAATTATATTTGTTTGATACGCAAATTAAGCACAAAGTGCCCAGCAGGGCATTTCCAAACTTTGAAAGTCCATCTATTCATTGAGCCAACCCGCAATGACCCCCAACCCCACCCCACTGTATGTACTGCACATGCGCAGTGTTGCTGGCCTCATCACTGTGCATATACCAATGGTATGTTTTAAACCATGTTTGGGTGCACAACATTATCGTAGCTTTACTTATATAGTCCAAATATTGGTGACAGATTCCCTTTAAAGCTAACAACAGACATATTATTTTATGATGAATATGGCAAATACAGTGGTCCCTCAAGTTACAATATTGATGGGTTCCAGGACGACCATTGTATGTTGAAACCATTGTAAGTTGAGTAATCAGTTCCAAAGCCCCAAAATGTCATCCAAGATAAGAGAAAATGAAGATTTAAGAAAAATAAGCAGATAACTAAGACAGAATAAACAAGTCCTTACATATAACAGTCAGGAATAGCTGCTAACTAGCAACTAATACAGTGAGGTTACCAGAGAAGTCATCTTAATTGGTTGTATCTGGGTCTGAGACATTGTATGTTGAGTCTAGTTTCAACTTATGTAGGGTCAGAAAAGACCATTGTATGTTGAAAATCTTGTATCCTGAGGCCATTGTATCTTGAGGGATCACTGTATACGGAGGACCCAAAGATGACAGAGTGTGCCATTAGTCCTTGGCTATCCCTGGCCTTGATTGGTTGGATCCCAGTCTGAGACATTGTACGATGGGTCAGAAAAGACCATTGTATATTGAAAATGTTGTATCTTGAGGGAGCACTGTACTAAACTATTGTAGCAGTAATATAAATGAAAATTTAAACTGATTGACAAGAAAATCTAACAGACGTGAATACAAATATAGATGTCTGTAAATGGGTATAAGGCCTTGTGCACACAACTTTTTGAGCCTTACAGATGGTGTATAGGCTGGGAAAAGCTCCCAACGTATATATCAATAATATCCATTGGGATCCATTCACCTGAAGGAAGCCAAAAGAGTATTCTGGGGGTATGTGTCAGCATAGGTATGCTGTCTCTAATACCACCAGATGTAAGGTAGCTTTCTTATAAATCAATGTTCAACCTTTTAAACTGGCCGTGAGACATAATTTAGGACTATAGCTAAGCCAATACCTCATCTGCAGAAAGCTGTATCAGGTTGATTGCCCTTCATCAGTGCAGAGCAGGGAGAACTGTCTTAACTGGGTAAGAGGCCTTTGTCAGGGTTTGAGGTTACTGTTTCTACTTGTAAGCCAGCATACTGGCTTTCCTAGACAAAGGGCCACTGAAAAAACATACACCGAGCCATGGTATGACTATATAGTGTTATCTGCCAGAGTCTTCCAGGTAATCTTCTCAACATAAGTTTCCTTTGTGGGCAATGCAAATATTGTTTTCTAGCTACTGCAAACCAAAATATCTTCATTTACACAGTGGTCTAATCTTCTAGACCAGGGATGCTCAACCTGTGTTCCTCCAGCTGTTGCAAAACTACAACTCTCAGCATGACCTAATAGCTGTAGGCTATCCAGGCATACTGGAACATGTAGGTTTGCAACAGCTGGGGGGCTGCAGGTTGCGCATTTGTAGTCTAGATCAACCCAATAATTAAAAAAAATAATGCAGGCTACACAGTGTTATCACTCTATACAATGAAAAATGTCAAACGATGCAACGGCATACAAGTACCGCAACAAAACTATATGGCTGGTTTTATAAGGCTGTAATTTTACGGTCCCTATTATGGCCACAACATCTGGATACCACACAGTTCTACTGAATGAAACAGATCTCTGATGAACATCTCATTATGCCAGAGAAAGGAAAAAAAGACAAAGGGAATTTTTATCCCTTTCTAAATTTTGTCTTATTTTTCTTACATTATAAAATGCTTTTCTCACGACGATCCAGCTATGTCCAAGTAGTCTGTTGGCTCTTAGCAGAAATCATAAGTTGAAATCAAAGAGAACCAACAGGGTTGACAACTATATAATCAGTCGTAATTTAGGTTTAAATAATGTAGTGCTCCTCAGTATAAGAAAAACACAACTTTTTGAAAGCTGATTTTCCCATGCCGAGGTCATTAATCCTGTCTATAAAATGAGACATGGCTTTCTTAAAGAACAATGCCACCCTTCTCCTCTTCAAGTAACGAGCAGAAGGGTGAGAACAATGGCCGGTCCATCTTTTCCTGGAATTGGATGAGGTACTAGAAGAGGGAGCCTGTGCTGATTTTTGCTAATAGTACTAGACTAACAGATTATACGTACTCAGTGCTGGTACATGATGGTGTTACCTTGATTCACGATTGTGCCTTTGGCAATGGGTGGTGGGCACCTTCTTACTTCTCCCAGCTTAGCTACATCACTAAAATGTATGGAGCAAATTGTACAAGGGCTACAGTGCATTTGTAATATAGTGAGCCACAATATACCTATATCAGAGTGAGACATATCACCAGCAGGGGCGTAACTACCATAGCGGCAGACAGGGCCGGCGTCAGCACCCGGCATACCTGGGCAAGTGCCGGGGGGGGGGGGCCCGGGAGCAGCAGTAGGGGGGTGTGGCCTTCAGGGCCCTATTAAATTCTTTTCTTCTTTAATTTGGCTATTCCGCTGCTGGTGGGGGGTTCCTACTACTGCGACTTCTAATGAAACAATAGGAGAGGGGAGAGAGGGATTCTCCTACCTCTCCTCTGCGCTGCTGCACTTTCTTATCTGATTGGTGGAGCAGCAGTGGGCGGAAGCTGCTGCTCCACCAATTGTTCAGATGGACCCTGGATGTGCTCTATCCATCCCGCCCTTCCGCCCAGCTGCACATTTGTATGGCCGCCCGCTTCTCACCCAGTCACCCTGCACGATTGAACGGCTGCTAGCCCTTCCACCCCGCCGCACGTTTTTACACCTGCCCGCCAAGCTGCAGCTTTGAATTGAGAACCGCTGAGAACCACTGCTGCCTGACTGCAAGCCAGAGCCAGAGCCCTCCTGCTTCAGACTCCCTGCCAGCTTTGGCGAGTCTGATACCCTGGGCTGTGCCCCCGACCCTGGAATGTGGCCCACTAGCCTGGACTGTGCCCCCCCCAGCCTGGACCGTGCCCCCCCCAGGCCCCTGGACTCTGCCCCCCCAGTCTGGACTGTGCCCCCCCCTAGCCTGGACTGTGCCCCCCTAGCCTGGACTGTGCCCCCCTAGCCTGGACTCTGCCCCCCCTAGCCTGGCCTCTGCCCCCCTAGCCTGGACTCTGCCCCCCCAGCCTAGACTCTGCCCCCTTAGCCTGGCCTCTGCCCCCCTAGCCTGGACTCTGCCCCACTGGACTGTGTCCCCTAAACATACACTGGTGGCAGCACAGTACAAGGGTATAAGGGGATCCACCTGTATTGTGCCTCCTAACATCTACTATGCCCCCTTATACGCTATAATGTGCCTCCTACCCTGTACTATGCCCTCTTATACCCTCCATTGTGCCCCCTTACCATACCCTGTACTGTGCCCTCTAATACTCTATACCAGTGATGTATACCTTTTAAAGACCGAGTGCCCAAACCGCAACCCAAAACCCACTTATTTATCGCAAAGTGCCGACACGGCAATGTTACTTGAATACTACAGTCCAATATAGTATATCTTCCATGTACTTTATCATTTATCTATAATACCCTCCTATATTCAGTGCTCTGCCAGTGATGTTCATAGTGCGCCCTGCGGGAAAAGTGTAAGGTATATTGGTACACCATAGACTTTTTCCAGGATGCAGGTGCCCACAAAGAGGATTCCGAGTGCTGCCTCTGGCACCAGTGCCATAGGTTCACCATCACTGCTCTATACTGTGCCCCCTTATACCCTCTATCAAGTCACTGTGTGGAGGTGTTATCCGGTCACTGTATGGCGATGTTATGCAAAATGGTGGTGTTATCTGGTCACTGTATTTAGGCGTCATCCAATCACTGTATGGTGGAGTTATCCGGTTACTGTATGGCGGCGTTTTCTCCGGTCACTGTATGGTGGTGTTATCCGGTCACTGTATGGAGGTGTTATCCGGTCACTGTATGGTGCTGTTATCTGCTCACTGTATGGAGGTGTTATCTGGTCACTGCATGGTGGTTTTATCTGGTCACTATATGAAAGTATCCAGTCATTGTATGGCGGTGTTATCCGGTGACTATATCATGGTGTTATTCAATAACTGTATGGCAATAACTGTATCCCCTGCCCACACCACCTTTTTTATACCTGGCACTAGCGGGGAAAACTTGCAGATTGCGGTGCAAAGGACCTGTGCGCCATAATCTGTGTCAGAAATCCGCCTAGTATAGATGCATTTCTGTTTAATAAATGACCCCCTAATTGTCTTATTATTCTAGGGTAGAGCTGATATCTTTATAGTATATAGATTCCAGTGTATTATACTGGGCCCTGTATTTCCCAAAAGATAAATGCTGTGGGGGCCACTGGGGGTCATTATTCTGAATGGGGTTGACTGGGGGTCATTATTCTGAATGAAAGGCCACTGTGGGGTCATTATACTGTGTGGGGGGCCCACTGAGATTTATCGCCCAAGGGCCCACATAAACCTGGAGCCGGCCCTGGCGGCAGACTATGCGACTGCTATGGGGCCCAGGGCAAGAGGGGGCCCAATCTTAGTTGGGATCATCTCCTCTTCTACTGGGGGTCAAAACTTGGTCAGGACTCTACCCTCTAAAGGAACAACTTTTAGCAAATGAGACAGTGGGAAAAATGGCCCAAGGGTCATTGAAAAGGGTTTAGACGGAAACCCTTCTGTCCTGTGTGGGGGCCTGGTTTGATCCTTGTTATGGGGCCCTTAGTTCTCTATGTACGCCACTGATCACCCCAGTATATCCTCTTCATTAGGCCACTTTCACACGATTGAGTTTTCCATCCGGATGTGATGTGTGTAGCGAACGCATAGAATCCGGACTGAATCCTGACCCATTAATTTCAAAAGACCTGTGTACGTGAGCGTCATTTTTCACGCTTTATCTTTGCATTCAGGAAAAATCACAGCATGTTCTTTATTATGCATTTTTCACCCATAGAAATGAATGAACAGATCCTAACACAATCCGTAAAGCTAGTGTGAAAGAGGGCTTAAAGTGTCATGGAGGCAAATGACACCAAAAACAACCCTAAAACTTAACCATAAATAAATAAAACTCACAAACAACGATTTTATGGAATAAAATGGCCGCAGTGCTTTATTATGGGTAACCATGTTACCATATTAAATAAATCAATTGAATCAATTAAATAATTCAAACCATTAAACCATAAGAATAAATAGACCAATATTAAACCATCCATATAGACCAAGATCCACTTAGCATCAGCTGAGCGATACAGACCCACTAATAAAGCAATGTGACAAAGGAATTTTAATATTAGGGGAGGGAGGGAAGGCGGGCGCCGATCAAATCTTCTTCAACTGGCCCTGAAGTGACGGCGAACCTGAGAATATAAAGGGGAGAAGCTTCCCGCCACAGGAGTGAAAACAAATCAGAACCCTGGAAATCTCCCCCAGCAACGGATAGCAACCAATCAGAGGCTGCGCTTGACCCTTGGTAATTCTTCTTCTGCTGGCCACCAAATCCAGCAAAAACCGGTCCAAACTGGCTTCTTCAACTTCACCTGAGGTAATACCTGTAAAATAAAGGCGGGAAAATTTTCATGCGTGTGATAAAAAACTGAAGGTTTACAAACAACATCTCTTGCCAACCCTCAGTGAAAAAGAAGATTTGCTTCCGGATGCAATTCGTTTTTCACTGAAGCCCCATTCGCTTCAATGTGGTCAGGGTTGCGTGAAAAACGCAGAATATAGAACATGCTGTGATTCTCACGCAATGCAGAAATGATGCGTGAAAAAAACGCTCGTGTACACAGACCCATTGAAATCAGTGGGTCAGGATTCAGTGTGGGTGCTATGCGTTCACGTCACGCATTGCGCCTGTGCAGAGTGTGTGTGAAAGGGGCCTTATAGTCCCCCCCATAACAGCCCTAGGTGGGAGGAGGCAGACCTTATTAATTAAGAGTGCTCCCCAATATCACATCTTTAAGACTGAAACAAAGAAAGCTTGTAGAATCTGAAGTAAAATAAATCTAGAATATCGCAACAACATGGGTGTTGGAGATACAAGATAGTGAACGCTGCGCTGCCGTCATGACAGCAGTTAGTTCTCTTTATGTTACTTTCGAACAATCGAAGGTTATCGGCCCGCCATGTTTTATGGAGCTAGTTCAGAAACAGTCGCTTGTGCAAAGGAAACAACTGCTTCCTTATTCTTTATTAAGATTTGAAAGCTTGTTTTCTTTCCTTATCTAGTGTACACAGCATCCTCTATATTTTTATTAATACTTTTATCTCACTTTTAGACATGGCTTGGCTTTCCAAAAGCGTTCAGAATTCCCCAAACATTTGACTTTAGCGCTCATGTCATGGTAAAGACTAGAGAGACAAAACATTGTAGATATTGCTCCAATCGTGTTGTTACAGGTCATGGGAAAGCCCAGAGCACCTCAAACATTTGGGCAACTTCGTTAGAAACATTCACATTTTACTATTTTAGCATTTTTATTTCAAGGTCCCATCAAACGTCTGTAAGAATAGGCTCATTCTTCTCCCGTCTCTGCGGCCTTACTTTATGTGAATACCCCTACTGTTTTGAATGGAAAGAAAGGTGCACAGAGGAGATTAGTCTGTCTGGGGGATAACAAGAAATCATTGAGACACGGGTGATGCAGTATGCAGGTAGAATCCAAAGATGAGAAGAACATGGATGGCAGTTTTTCTTACATGGAGACACATCCTTTGGAGATTGATGTCAGTAAACAAGTCTCTAGTCTCTAACATATAGTAGAGGAAGGAGGATGCGGAGGATGGCCCCTTTTCTGACAACAGGCTACATGGGATGTGGACTGAAAAGGTGACAGCCGTTTCATGCTCTCCTGCACCTTGGCCTGATGAAGCACAGGAGTGGACAAAACACCATCGACACACTTACCTCCCCACACTTCAGTAATGTCTGTAAGCACTAGTGGCCACCGAATCAGTCCGAGAAGAGAGTGCCATACTTTAATCCAGTTATGAGCTGCTGCTGGTACCAGTTATAGCGGTTTATACCCTGAATCTTGCTAATGTCTATTGTCTGCCAATTATTAAAGGGGTTGTCTCACTTCGGCAAGTTGAGAAAGCTACTACAAGGTACTTACTAATGTATTGTGATTGTCCATATTGCTTCCTTTGCTGGCTGGATTCATGTTTCCATCACATAATACACTGCTAGTTTCCATGGTTATGACCACCCTGCAATCCAGCAGCGGTCGCCGTGCTTGTACACTATAAGTAAAAGTTTTGGCCTCTCTGTTGGCAAGACTCTTAGGAGCGCACTTTAGCTCGTGTTTTTTTTCTATAGTGTGGCTGATGGATTTCAGGGTGGTCGTAACCATGGAGCAGTGCATAATGTCATGGAAAAATTAATCCAGCCAGCAAATGAAGCAATATGGACAGTCACAATACATTAGTAAGAGCCTTGTATTAACTTTCTCTACATAATAAATGCCATTTGCTGGAGTGAGACAACCCCTTTAAAATTTGGTATGATCCAAATTGCTTAACTATTCTATTAATATATGGGACTCCTCTGTACTTCTTCTGGATTGCTAAGCATTTTTCCTGACTTATGAGACTGCTGAGATCCCCTTCAGTCAGAAGAATGATAGTCCTGAGCCCCCAGTTCTGAAGGGGTTTGAATGAAGTAATGGTCAACATGTACACTGCTGGGAGCACCGATGGAGTGATACAGCCAGCCCCCTCCCTCTGTCTAACCACTTAGGTGCCAGGGTCCGCATTGAAAGAGTTGTCAGCTGTATAAAAAGGCCGGTGGTCACAAGTGATGATGCAGACACAGCTCCTGCGCCCGCTCTATCACTGCAGTGTAATAATTCAGTGGCTCATAGGAATTGCATGGTGCTTGCGGCATACTATAATGGCTCATGGTGGGAAGGGGTTAATTCTATGTGTAATTTAGAATGAATTCATTTATGTGACTACCTTGTAGCTCTTTACTCCTGTAGTCCAATAGTGCTCACTCATAGTCTCTGCCCATTGTTTCTTGTACTCGCTCGGATATGTTTGGTACTCTGCACACATACGAGAGTACGCTGCACATGCGTGGTGTGCTCTCCTTCACTTTGGGGCCCCATTCTGGTGATAGGAGAATCTATCTGACATTGATGGCATATCCTATAACGACATGCCATCAGTGTCTAAGATGGGAATTGTAACGGGGAGCTAGTGGCGCGCTCCCTCTTTGCAGCGCCGCTGGCATCCCACTGGTGAAGAGGGAGGAGGAGCCGGCGTACGACGCAGCCGGCGTCCTCATCTATCTGGTAAGAAGGGGGCAGGGAGAACCTGGTGGCGCACGCTTCATCAGTGCGGCGGCGTCCTCCATTCTCTAGGCAACGAGCTGCAGCAGGTGCAGGAATGAGCGCCTACATGTATGAGTTGGCGCTCAGGTGTGTGGCTGGGGCTGACGCAGGCTCACGTGACGCTGGCCACGTCACGTGACCCTTCACTCTGGCCTATTTAAACAGGCAATCTGCTGGCCACAGGTTGCCTGTGATTTGTCTTTTGTCTCACTAGCGTACCTTTGGATTTGTCTACATTGTTATTGACCTTGGCTTGAAATTTGACCTCGATTTTGTGATATCCCTTTGTACTGACGCGACCTCCTGGACCTTGACCTCAGCTTGAAATTGGAGTTTTGACTTCTCGGTATCTGACCTGGCCTGGTAACGGTTACACATCTGTGTTGTCTGTCTTTTCTCTGTTGTTTTGACCTATTTTTACCCTTCACTGTAAGCCCTTGCACTTATGTAAGCTAGGTACTGCTGTCCAGTGGCGCACCGTCAGTTAGGACGGTCTGTACAAGTAGGTAGAGATAGTGGTGTGGGTGGAGTTCAGGGCTGCACCATTCCCTACCTATATCATGACAGGAATACTCCTTTAAGTAATCAAACACGAAAACCCCATCTGCTAACTCATCTCCTGAAGCTGCAATGGCAGGGTCTGGTCTCCATTCATGCTCATTCAAGCAGATTGTTGTAAATATAGGGGTAACTATAGCCATAGCAGCCATAGCACTTGCTATGGAGCCCAGAAGTTTGGAGGAAGGGCCCTATGAGGTGCAATATGGTGACTTTTTGCTATAACGTGGGTTTTCTGATTGATGGTGCTATTATACATACCTTTGATTATTGCTTTTTACGCTGCTTTTTGGGGGACTCATCGTATTTTGCCATGGGGCCCTATAAATTATAGTTACACCCCTGGGAAAGCAATATTTGTTATGCATTATTTGCATTGCTCCAATGTTTTTATACTACTATGCCCTAATTGTAAAGTGCTGTGGAGAATGCTAGAGCAATAGAAATGCAGGTGGTGACGATGATAAATGATGCAGAGTCCTCATACATAGTCATGTTCTTCCATCTAAGTAGATTTATGTCACATCAAGAACTATTTTGTCTTCCTTTACATTACTGTTTCTGATGCTTCAGCAGAATGAATTGAGACATACAGCATCAGTCCTGCACAGACCTCTATTGTCTACAATGGCATACTCCTCCGCAACTTTCTAATTGAAGATAATGGCTTGCTTGATTCTCTAAGACCTTACTGTCGTGGGATAAGAACGAAGAGCTTTTATCAAGGAACATCTAAATGAAATGAAGGAAAGTCATTTAATTACTAATCTTCAGTACAAAGTAAGCCGGCACCAGTAGAAGACTAAAACCCAAGATGACTCATTGCCTGTTACATTGCAGGAGCTTTATAGATATGGACAGTTATCCATATATGTATTCAGGTGTTACCTTCAATAAGTAGATGCTTCTGCCTATAGCTGTCCTACTGAGTTCTTTAGAGGAAGTAATTTCATTTAGTTTCAGAATTTCTTAGTAACATATTTTTAGTAGTATATTCTTATGAGCAGTGGCAGAAGACTCTGTTAGGGGCAGGGCAAGATCTCTGCCCAAGACAGGGGTTTTGGAATGTTCCTCCTTCCCACCCTAGGTCCCATGAACATGCAGCCGCTAGGACAGAGCATCCAGTCAGTTTTACAAAGACATTTAAAAGCAAATCGTTTTTATTTAAAATCCCTCTCATCCCATCAAAGTGAATGGGAGCCCCGCTGCAGTTACAAGCTCTGTCCACTGGACACAGCTGTGTAGTTCCAGTGCCAGAGCTAGTGTGAAACAGCTAACTGGTGAGGGTGTGGGGTGCAAGATCCCCACCGGTGAGATATAGGTGGTCACCCTCCAAAATATTGCAGTGCCCCTTAAAGGGAGCCCGTCACCTGTTTTTCACCAATATAACTAAGAGCACTGCCCCACAGAAGATTGCAGACACATCCCAGACATAACTGTGTGCACTGTGTGTCTGTTTTACATGTCACATCCCAGACATACCTGTGTGCACTGTGTCTGTATTACATGTCACATCCCAGACATACCTGTGTGCACTGTGTGTCAGTATTACATGTCACATCCCAGACATACCTGTGTGTACTCTGTGCCTTTATTCCATGTCCAGGAAAAGCACTTTTATTCTGCAGGAAAACAGCTCCCAAGTGCCCAGCTCTACTGCTGCAAGTGCCCACAAGAAACCAGACTGAGGAGGGGAGGGCTGCTTTAGTTGCTCATATCTTGGGATTGGTAGCTACTAGAAATTTGAACCCGACCTTGTTTGAAAGCTGGCAACCTTCAAATGATACCAGTATCACAGCATTATATCCAGTATATCAGAAGATATAGCTGTTAGAAATCGAGTCGGGAGAGAAAGCTGTTTTTACTTTCACTTTCAGCTGGGCACTTGGGAGTTGTTTTCCTGCAGAATAATAGTGTTTTTCCTGGACATGTAATACAGACACACAGTGCACACAGGTATGTCTGGGATGTGACATGTAATACACACACACAGTGCACACAGGTATATCTGGGATGTGACATGTAATACAGACACGCAGTGCACACAGGTATGTCTGGGATATGACATGTAATACACACACACAGTGCACACAGGTATGTCTGGGATGTGACATGTAATACACACACACAGTGCACACAGGTATGTCTGGGATGTGACATGTAATACACACACACAGTGCACACAGGTATGTCTGGGATGTGACATGTAATACAGACACACAGTGCACACAGGTATGTCTGGGATGTGACATGTAATACAGACACACAGTGCACACAGGTATGTCTGGGATGTGACATGTAATACACACACAGTGCACACAGGTATGTCTGGGATGTGACATGTAATACACACACACACAGTGCACACAGGTATGTCTAGGATGTGACATGTAATACACACACACAGTGCACACAGGTATGTCTGGGATGTGACATGTAATACAGACACACAGTGCACACAGGTATGTCTGGGATGTGACATGTAATACACACACACAGTGCACACAGGTATGTCTGGGATGTGACATGTAATACACACACAGTGCACACAGGTATGTCTGGGATGTGTCTCCAATCTTCTGTGGGGCACTACTGTTAGTTATATTGGTGAAAAACAGGTAAAAGACTCCCTTTAAGCTTATATTAGACGGATAGATCATCCAGCTATGGGGGATATTAAGACCAGTGTCTAAAACGCCGGTCTTAATAAATGACCGCCTATATGTTTCAATATAGCGGTCCCATCATTTGAATCAGTTCTATTACTGGTCAGGACCGTTTTCATACATGGCCTCCATAAAACTATTTTATTAGCTGTCCCTTAAATCAAGGCAAGCACTTTTCAGATTTAATAGGCAGAACAGGTGCAGTCCTTATTGCACTAGGTGAAATGAATTCTATTGAGCGGTATTATTTAGTGCAATGATTTACTGCAAGGCTGCAAATACTTGTGATGGGGGAAGGCAAGACCTCACTTCCCAATAAGCATTGATTGATGCAAGGTATGAAGGATGGATAAGTGTTTGCTACTTAATCCGACCTTTTGAAATGACAGGTATAGAAGAGGCAGTCTGCGCCTCCCGTCAGGACTACCTCACTTAGCACACAATATCTTACAATACATACTACCCCGGGCTATGTCTTTACATGTAGAGACAAATCACAAAAAATCTGGGCGTTGGCTCAGAACAAGTCATGGGAGAGAAATTTTCCTTTAAGTCAATTACTTGTGTCATTCGTGAGTCCCTCGGTTTAAACAAGTATTTCTGCGTTTATATTGGATCCCTTACATAAAGAAAATGGTTCTTGAAAGATTTTGCAAGTATACAGCCGATCTCCTTGGTGAAAAAAAACAACTGATGCATGCGATGGCTACAGATGTTGTAGTGTCATTATGAATACAGGCTACGGCTAGGTTCTCAGCTGTTTAATGGGGTTAAACCTCTACAGTCATTATTTTAAATCTGTAGGTTATATTTGTATGTTGAAAAAAATCACTCATGGGATATAGAAATGGTCTACTCACTTCACAGGGGGTTGAGACTCAAGGTGTGCAATAAACACCTGTGTCTCTATACCCCCTAGCTGGAATCGCCTTTCAGGTTTGAAGAATTGGTGACGGCCTTCAAAAACTTCTTGTCAAAATTCTTTAATACAGGTCCAGTAACACTCTCATACAGATCCGGTAACACTCTCAACGCGTTTCGGGGTACTTAAGTAATCCCCCTTCTTCAGGAGTAGTAAACAGTATACATAAAAACAGACAGATACAAACAAATCTTTTTTTTTATTTTGATAAGAAGTTTTTGAAGGCCGTCACCAATTCTTCAAACCTGAAAGGCGATTCCGGGTAGGGGGTATAGAGACACAGGTGTTTATTGCACACCTTGAGTCTTAACCCCCTGTGAAGTGAGTAGACCATTTCTATATCCCATGAGTGATTTTTTCAACATAGACAATAAGTGATCCTGGCTAGGGGGTTATGAGGCATAGGTGCTGCGATCCCCACCTAAGCTTCTACCCCCTGTGAAGTGAGTCATTATCTGTATTGCTTTGACCACTATTTATGCTGATGTGTTTTCATCTATACAATACATTGGTTTAATCTCCAGTAGTTATCTGGCGCTCCAGTAGTACTTGGCGCTACTATAAGGGATTTTTAAAAGAGTAGTGTGCCGCTCACCGATCTTCATCTTTGACTTTGCTATAATTCTCTCTTTGGTTACCCAAAAGGAGCTCCCTTGTAGCTGCCGTCCTACCTGGAACTACACTGATACATCAAATATACCATTTGAATTGTTAGCATATATAATTATTATTAGTTGCACCAAGTGTGCTACTTTCCTTCCATTTTGTACTAATACACTATCAAACTCCACTAGCGCTCCTCACGTCTAGTATCTTGGGGAGGACTAGTTCTCCCGTAAGATCTACTAACCCTCGCCTCCTACTTTTTCTTTTTTTCTAACCTAGGTTATATTTGTGCAGCACATGTGACATCGGAAATGTAAAGTTTCTTGGCCCCAATGCAAATCTGTAATAGAGCCCCCACGTTCCATATACCTTAGATTTATAGAATAGATTTTCCAGATTTGTTATTACATGGGGAATGCAAGTAGTTACTAAAAGGGACATGTCATGAGGCGACTGGTCCTTTTTAAAAGACATCTGTCAGCAGATTTGTGTACCTATGACTCTGGCTGACCTGTTAGGCCTTGTTCACACATCAGTTATTCTATCAGTTATTTCCATCAGTTTTTGTGAGCCAAAACTAGGAGTGGAGGCTCCACAGACATAAGGTGTAATGAAAAGATTTGCAACTGTTCTGTGCTTTTGGCTCACAATAACTGATGAAAATAACTGATCAAATAACTGATGTGTGAACAAGGCCTTACATGTGCACTTGGCAGCTGAAGACATCTGTGTTGGTCCCATGTTCCTATGTGCCCGCATTGCTGAGAAAAATGTTTGCTGCCTGTATTTACCACATAGGTGAACTGGTTGCAGACCAACAAGAGACAGCACTGTTAGGGGTGCTGGCAGGGTATGTGTCCTGGATGCTGGGTGCCAGTGGGGGCACCAACAAGCCACTCTGCTTTGGTTAGGACACTTAAATACAGAGCTAGGGCAGCAAACTTAATCTGTGCCCAACTTTGGTTGAGATTGGCAATGCTGTGGAGGGTGTAATGTGTGGACCTCGGAATCAGCCCATAGCGAAGCTTAGCACTGGCATTAACCCAATAGCATAATGCATTTGTTTAGTCAAGGCAAACATTTAGGGAGTCATTTACTATCAGATATATGCCAATTTTCTGGCGTATAACTGTCACAGATTGCGATGCAAAGGTTATTTGCGCCGCAATTTGCGACTTTTCCCTGCTCACGTCAGGGCTAAAAAAGGGGTGTAGTGTGGACAGGGAAGGGGACTGGCTGGGAGGGCCTGTTTTAGGTGTAGAAAATGGTCTAAATGTAAGACAGGGGCTGTTCAGATGGCCGTGTTGTTGCCGATCTGCAAAAATGTGGATCCTCAAAAACACGGATGGCGGACAGTGCAATTTGCGGAACACACATGGTCGGCAACCCATACAAAATGCTTATTCTTGTCCACAACTGCGGACAAGAATAGGACATGTTTTTTTTTTTTTTTTTGCACAGCCGCGGCTGTCTGCGCTCATTGAAATGAATGGGGCCGCATCTAATACCGCAAAATTGTGGAATAGATGCGGCCCCATTCACACGGTCGTGTGAACGGGCCTAGACTGGCGCTGGATGCGCCAAAGTTATGTAGAGGCCAGCGCCTCTACACAACTTCCGCAGATCCACCACCATGGCAAGGGGTTATTAATATAAATGACCCCCTTACTATTAGAACCCCTGCATAAAATAAATCCTGGTCGTCAATCACAATACATTTATAGTCACTGCTACAATAAGATAATATATGTATTATAATTAATGATTTACTTCTCTGTGTTTAGATTTCATTTTGTGACATGTTTGATACAATGTAATCCTCGTCTGCCTTGGTTTTATTTCTCGGCCATTTGATTCCATCTGTCTGCAGTGTGGTATTCCAGAGCAATGCATGGTATGAATAACTTAAATACGTCAGGCACTGCAGTGACAAATGTCTGTGAATTCACTATTCATATGAACAATGTCCCATTTTTGTTGCACTGCTGAGATCCCACGCACTTAATGTATTTCTCAGCTCATAAAACGGTTGTTGAATATGCATACATACATAAAAAATAAAGAGCTCTTACCAGCAAGTACTTACAATAGTGATTTGCAGGGATATTCATTTATGACAGCAGAGTCACCCATAGAAGAGTGGGAGCACCAAGGCAAAGATCACAATGGGCCACCATTATGGTGACATTTTTGACACTCATAACTGAAGGGGGTTGTTGGTTTCTCCCTCTACTCCCTTCCCATAAACCGTGGGTTAATACCCTAAGCCTCTGCATAGTAGGTCCTCTACTCTATAACGGTGTTCCCCAACACCAGTCCTCGGGGCCCACCTGAAGGTTGTGTTTTTAGAATTTCCTTAGTATTGAGCAGGTGATCTAATTAATGTCAATACATACACAGGTATTCATTCTGAGGGACATTCTCAAATAATGAGCGGTAGGTGGGCCCTGAGGACTGGAGTTGAGGAACACTGCTCTAGAATAAGGAGTCCTGCTCAGGTCCTTGCTACCCAATTGCAAAGGGGATATAACCAACCATGGCAAAGCCTCCTATGCCCAAGGACTCCAGAGCAAACTTAAAGGGGTTCTCCGAGTTATATATATTGATGACCTATCCTCAGGATAGGTCATCAATATCAGATCGGCGGGGGTCCGACATCTGGCACCCCCGCTGATCAGCTGTTTGAAGAGGAGGCGCTCGCCGTATCAGCACTGCCTCCTCTTCACTGTTTACATGCTGGCCATAACGGGGTAGTGGTGAGTAGATGTAATTACACCTCACCGCCCCATTCATTTAAATGGGAAGAATCGCTTCCATTCAAGTCTATGGAAGCGATTCTTCCCATAGAAATGAATGGGGCGGTGAGGTGTAATTACACCTACTCACCACTAACCCGTTACGGCCAGCATGTAAACATTAAAAGGAGGCAGCCAGGGGCGTAGCTATAGGGGGTGCAGAGGTAGCAGTCGCTACAGGGCCCAGGAGCCTGAGGAGGCCCAAAGACCCTTGTGCCTCATAAGAAGACTCCAGTATTATAGAAAGTGCATACTGGTCAAGTTACACCTCTGGCTGGAGGGAAGGGGTCAGGTCAAGAATTTGGCATGGGCGAGGGGGGGGTTACATTTAAATTTTTGCCTCACGCAGCACAAAGGCTATGTGCTCCCCTGCTCCTGGCCACACAGCACTGAGGGAAGGGGGGCCCAGGCTGAACCCTTGCACCAGGGCCCATGAGCCTTTAGTTACATCCCTGGAGGCAGCGCTGATACGGCGAGCGCCTCCCTTCAAACAGCTGATCGGCGGGGTTGCCGGGTTTCAGACCCCCGCCGATCTGATATTTATGACCTATCCTGAGGATAGGTCATCAATATATATAACTCGGAAAACCCCTTTAAGTTCTGGGACTGTACTCCATACACCTTTCATTAATGGCCCTCACAAATGAATCCAAACAGCAGTATAAGGGAAGCTCAGCACTCTCAGGTCTTTAATTCATTTTTAGTTTATTGATCAAAAGTGCAACGTATTGACCACCACAGTCTTTTTGAAGACTTGAAAAAGACCGTTTTGGTCAAAACGTTGCACTTTTGATGAATAAACTAAAAATGAATTGAAGACGTGACAGTGCGCGCTTCCCTTATACTGCTGTTTGGATACTTGGGGATACTTCAGACTGGTATCCACCACAGCGGGCACCCCCTCTGTATGGACTAAACCTGTAAGTGCTGCTACAAATCTTCTTTATGTGTTCCTTGCCTCACAAATGAATATCACAGTAATAAGTTTGATTAGATCACCCATAGATGATATGGAGTGGAAAGTGGTCCGTTTCTCTGTCAGCCTCTGTTGGTTGTGTCTTTGGCCCAATATACTCATCATTAATGACTAATGTTGAGCGAACTTATGTTTTCAAGTTCGGCGTACAAGGTTCTGGTTATCTAAGAATTCCGTTATGGATTCTGCTACCACTGACCATAACCCACTACCAGTGCAGGGGCTTATTAAGACCGGCGTCTAAAACGCTGTTCTTAATAAATGTGCCCCATTGTGCCCCATCATGCTAATACCTTACAGTTTGAGGAGAGCTGGTCTTCACTTACTACAAAACCTTGTATGGAGATATTTACAATTCAGTCTTGTAAAACTCACTTTCTATTCCCTGAGTGTAAATGTCACAGTCATTGCGCAGCTCATTATATAGTGTAAGTGCATTCTGGGGACATGACATTTAGAAAACATTTGACTCCCACCGAACCACTGTTTGCTGACAGATGGGAAAGTAATTATATCCTTGCCTTCTGTCTTCTAGTCTTGTGGGGTTTACACCCTTTGTAAAATTCTCACAATGTAAAGCTCTAGATGGCCCTTAAAGGGGTTGTCTCACTTCAGCAAGTGGCATTTATCATGTAGAGAAAGTTAATACAAGGCACTTACTAATATATTGTGATTGTCCATATTGACTCCTTTGCTGGCTGGATTCATTTTTCCATCACATTATACACTGCTCGTATCCAGGGGTTACGACCATGGCTTCAGCGCAGATACAAGGTGGTCGGGACAGGAGCTGCTGCGCATGTATGCTTATGTGCACTCCTACGGTCCCAGCAAGCAGAGAGGCCAACGCTTTTTCCTATAGTGTGCAAGAACGACCACCACTGCTGGATTACAGGGTAGTCATAACCACTGGAAATGAGAAGTGTATAATGTGATGGAAACATGAATCCAGCCAGCAAAGGAGGTAATATGGACAATCATAATACATTATTACCTGCCTTTAATTAACTTTCTCTACATGATAAATGCAATTTGCTTACATGAGACAGCCCCTTTAAGGCTTCACCATGCTTATAATAATAGTGTTACTGAATGAACAGATTACACGCTGCTTGGGGCTTGTTGTACCTGAATGTATAGTAAAATGTATGCAACCATATTTATATTGATACATTGTAACATTATATTTGGCACAGCAATCTGTGGGTGTGGAACCACTGTGTCAACCAACACATTTGGCTTTGGGCTAATCCTAAGCAGTCCCATAGTATTCATGCTTTCACCCCTGTACAGGGATCTGGATATTGCTGCAGGAGAGTCCTCAGGCCGCTACTTCCAGGAGTAGTCTGTGTGTGCTAGACAACTGACCCATGGTGGTCAGAGACGCTGGTGCTGAGCATCAAGGTGTTAGGCAAAACCATAGTTAGGGACGGGCTGAGGTCAAGGCAGGCCGAATATAAGCAATCTGAGGTCAGGACAGGCAGTAAAGGGTCAATACAGTGGTCAGACACAGTTCATGTCAGGCAACAGAGAGTTATAATCCATTAAACAGGCAGAAGTTGGTACAGGGGCAGAAAACAGAATAGACACCTTTGCAGGAACTAGCAAGCTAGGAACCTATTGCTCGGGCACCGTGGCAAAGATTAGGGTGTGTGCTGGCCCTTTAAGAGCCAAAGGGAGGGCATGCACCCCACAGAAAGACCTTACTGGCAAGGATAGAGCAGACCCTGCAGCCAGGACTGTGGGAAAGAAGACAGAGGGAGGTGGACCAGGCGGCCAGGAAGCTGGAACCCGGGACTGGTGAGTGAAGCATTAGCATCGCTGTAACATATACACTATTAGACAGGTAAGGATTAGAGTTGAGCGAACTTGCTCGTAACGAGCATTGTAGCACTCAGCTCCCCTGTGGTGGAATGCCCGCAGGCATCTGGATCCGTCCTCACCTGACTGTAAGTCAATGGGGACGGATCCGTTTGGTATGACACATGAGTGTGTCATACCAAACGGATCCATCCCCACTGACTTTCAGTCGGGTGAGGAGGACGGATCCGTTTGGTGTCACACACTAGTGTGTGATACCAAACGGATCCGCCCCCATTGCCTTACAGGCAGGTGAGGACAGATCCGAATGCCTGCGCAGCGGAGCGCAGGGGATCCGAGCGCTACAGTGCTTGTTACGAGCACATTCGCTCAACTCTAGTAAGGATCTTATGTATCTGGAACTACAGCGTAGCCACTTCTGTTTGGGTGCTGATAGTTTGTTGGCATATGCCACATGGGCAGTCTTTTTTTCTTAGGCTACTTTCACACTAGCGTTTAAGTTTTCCGGTATTGAGTTCCGTCATAGGAGCTTAATACCGGAAAAAAACGCTTCCGTTTTGTCCCCATTCATTGTCAATGGGGCCAAACGTAACTGAACAGAATGGAGTGCTCCTAAATGCGTTCCGTTCCGTTAAATTGTGTTCCCAGACTGGAGAGCAAACCGCAGCATGTTGTATTTTGATTTCCATCATGGGATGCGGAGCAAGACGGATCATGATGGGGACGGATCCGTTTTCTCTGACAGAATCTGGCATTATAGAAAACGGATCCGTCCTCCATTTGACTTTCAATGGAGTTAATGACGGATCCGTCATGGCTATGTTAAGGATAACACGACCTGATCTGTTCATAACGGATGCAGACGGTTGTATTATCAGTAACGGAAGCGTTTTTGCGCATGTGTGGAAGTAGCCTTAAACATTTTTGTTCAGTTTTAAATTCTAACAATGCAAACAGTCAAATCAAATAAGAAGAATCACTGACATACCATCAGGGACAGAATTTCCATTAGACACAAGAGGGCTGAGCCTATAGTCCTGCAGACAAGGATACAAAGTCCTCAGGTCAGGGCTGCTCCGCAGGTCATATACTGAAGGTTAATGTAGCGGTCTTTTCTCAGTTCATATATGCAAGTAATGGAGCTCTATACTGTAATAGCAGCATTATATCGGAATCCAATCTATCACATGTAAGGGACTGAGCTAATGACTATTATCGCACAGAATTACTGGTGGATTGACAGATATAAGGCAGATAAGCTATTTGGGTGCAAGGGGCCCACATACTGATCTAGCACAGGGGCCTTGTACTGTCTTTGTCCACCCCTGGATTACTTACAGTACAGCACTCAGCCATCTTATGTCAACATTAAGGCTAGTTTTACACTAGCACTCTGCACTCTACTCTAGGATCTCTGCACGCAGTGATTTTTGTCCTGACGATTCTCGGCACTATTTGCCAGGTTGTGGCCAGATCTCCACCGATCCTCATTATAGTTAATGGGGACGGAAGGTGAATGCAGAGAAATCCGGAAGGCTGTTCCCTGCCAGAACAGCCTACTGGATACTAAGCCTAATGTGTAGACCATTACATTTACAATAGGTTCAGCCGGTGCTGCATCATTCTTGCCAGAACTGCCCAGGTCATTAATGTTGAACTTCCATACAACTCCTTTGATCATAAGAGAACAAAGGTAATTGTGATTGGATTGTAGGGTTCACTGGAAATATAAGGGGCAGGGGTGCCATAAATGTCTGATACACATGGGTATAGCTTCCAAGGTTTTCACCTACCTCCCCCAATCAGCGATCAGAGACGAGGAGACCATGCAGAATGTGGCTATCTCCATAATGGGTGTTGCCTGCATTTCACAACTTGCATAAAATACATACATCTCTGATGTATATACCCATTTGTGGAGTGCCAAGCAAAAATCAAGTGTCCCCATTCTCCTGATACAGTGGTCCCTCAAGTCACAATATTAATTGGTTCCAGGATGACCATTGTATGTTGAAACCATTGTAAGTTGAGTAATCGGTTCCAAAGCCACAAAATGTCATCCAAGATATGAGAAAATTAAGATTTAAGAAAAATAAGCAGATAACTAAGACAGATAAAACAAGTCCTTACATATAACAGTCAGGAATAGCTGCTAACTAGCAACTAATCCAGTTATTTTACCAGAGAAGTCATCTTAATTGGTTGGATCTGGGTCTGAGACATTGTATGTTGAGTCTAGTTTCAACTTATGTAGGGTCAGAGAAGACCATTGTATGTTGAAAATCTTGTATCCTGAGGCCATTGTATCTTGAGGGATCACTGTATACGGAGGACCCAAAGATGACAGAGTGTGCCATTAGTCCTTGGCTATCCCCGCTCCTGAGCTGTATGCCGCCCATCTTCTCTCAGATATGGAAACTACATGTGAGAAGCCACACACAGACAACAATTCCCGTGTCCAGATCTTTAGGGGCCGCACAGAATAGCATTGCGGGCTGCAGGTTGTGCCGCAGTCCATAGTGTACTATGGATTTTATTGAAGAAGGATCCGGCAGGTGAAGGGTGCCATCGGATCCGGACTGGCGCAGGGACATGTGTGGGGCCAGAACCGCGTTCCGGCCCCACACATGTCACACAGTACCATATACACACATACACATACATACACATACACACAAACACATACATACTTACATACTCCAGCCAGGCAGGCAGGCCGCACGTCTTCACTCCCACTTATTATAAGAATGCAGGCCTTTCTGTCATTTATTTACTAAGAGGAATAAGTAATTACTTACAAAGTGATGGACACTGGTGCAGAATTCTTCTGCTTGGGTTTAATGTATAAATTACTTTGGAAGCTAATGTGAAACAATAATGAAACCATAAAATGACCTTAAAAAACAGACCTGACCTTAAAAAATGAAGTATTGCACTACCCTGCATTTGACAACTTGGCTCTACTTGGGCTGAGTTATGATTAATATGCTTTAATCTACATTCACACGACTGTAGTGTTTTGAGGACCCGCAAATTGGCACGGATACTGGCCTGTGTGTGTTCCACAATTTGTGGACTGCCCACGGCTGCCGCTACCTTAGAAAATGCCTATTCTTGTCTGCTATCTATTTTGCAGATTTTTGAGGATTTTCTGGTACTTTCATGGGCAGTGTCGGACTGAGATGCCTAGGACCCACCAGTAAAATTTATTTTGGGAGGTCCACCATACGGATACATTCAAATATTACCTGCTCACACAGTAGTACGATGCTACCAGATGATTGAATATGGGGGTCCCTGCAGCAATTGTGAGAAGGCAGGTCCTGGGGAGAAGAGGACACTGGTAGCTTTCCTCTATACCTAGAAGTCATCTCAGCTCTGATCGTGTCTATAATAGTAAACTGGGGC
This sequence comes from Rhinella marina, assembly GCA_900303285.1. Lineage (NCBI taxonomy): Eukaryota > Metazoa > Chordata > Amphibia > Anura > Bufonidae > Rhinella > Rhinella marina. Next base: position 265,866 of record ONZH01005910.1, on the reverse strand, counting down.
GTTTCTTTAATAATGTATTAAGTTTTTTATATAAACAGAGGCTGGTTGAGATTCTGAGATTCTGTACACTGAATATATGTATGTATTGCAGTAAGTCTACTGTGTTATGTGCCACTTGTGCAGGCGGTGGGAGACTAGGGGCCCACCGGGGGATTCACCTGTACCCCTGTGGGCCAGTCCAAGCCTGCTCATGGGCCAGTCTAGTCCTGGTTACTTGTTTAAAGGGGTTATCCAACACCTATAATGCCCCCCAAAATGCCCGGACCCCTCATACAGGTTATACTTACCCAGCGCCCCAGCACACATGTACCTCCTGATGCCCACACGGCCGCCGCTGCATCTCCCTGACACACGGATCAAAACATCTGGTGACGGGGATAGCAGACCACGTTGGGGGCGAGCCTCCCTAGCATTGTAGGTAATGCTAGGGAGGCTCATCCCCATCGCGACCTGATATTGGCTGCCCCCTCCCCATTGCCAGATGTTTTGATCCACGCAACGGGAAAATGCAGCGGCGGCCGGGCAAGCATCAGGAGTGACGTGTGTGCCGGAGAACGGGGTAAGTATAACCTGTATGAGGTGCCTAGGCATTTTGGCAGGTTTTATAGTGGTTGGATAACCCCTTTAAATTGAAATGATCATGAAGGAATGTTTGTACCTTTCAATGTAAATCACGATGTGTATGGCCATGTTTACCGAGATCTGTACTGAGCTTCTAACGCCCACAAACATGGATGTTTGGCACTGCTAGGACATGTTTGCATAAAAATCCTCATATTTGGATATGCAAAATACGGCATTAAGCGCTGGCAAGTTTAAGATTTCAATCACTTAGAATAGAAACGTAGAAGGTAAATGGAAAACTGTCAGCCAAACGCTTCACTTTCCATGTTGTATCACATGAATGTGTCATTCACAGCTCACATTCCTGCAGCTAACATCAACCATTTAGCAAAGGCAAACTGTGTTTTAGGCGACAGCCCTAAGCTTCCTGTAACACCACACAAGTATCAGTGTATACAGCCACCTCTTAATATAATTACTCTATTCTCAGTACATGGTCGACCTCATAGGAGCAATGTCATTCCTGTATAATTACGAGCATTCAGGGGCCGGCTGTCGGCTTTATGACTTTACAAGCAAATTAATGTTTTCTCGTTGGCTCGTAAGTTATCGAAAGGTCATCCAAGATGGAAATGGACAAATGAAGTAAAAAGTGCATCTTTGAGCATTAAGATATCTGGGCTTCATTTATCAAAATTGTGGAATACAAAAACAAAAAAAAAGTCCTTGTTCCCATAGCAACCTCTCAGAGCTCAATTTTCATTTCTCAAACTGCGTACGGAGGTGCCTGGAGCCGAAGAGGAACAGAGAGCGAGGAGAGGTAAGTAATTAAAGGGGTTATCCAAGATCTATAATTTTCCCCAAAATGCCCGGGCAGCTCTTACTGGTTATATTTACCGTGCTCCTCAGCACCCGTGTAGCTTTTGTTGCCCGTACAGCCGCCGCTGCATCTCCCCGTCACGCGAATCAAAACATTTGGCGACGGGAGGAGGGACAGCCAATAGCAGGCCGCGATGGGAATGAGTCCAGGTGACTCTAGGGAGGCTCATTCCCATCGCGGCCTGCTATTGGCTGCCCCTCCTGTCGCCGGATGTTTTGAACCACGAGACGAGGAGATGCGTTGGACATCAGAAGACACGCTGGTACTGGGGAGGGGCCTGGGCATTTTGGGGGGCATTATAGGTATGGATAGCTACTTTAAGGGGGTTTGGTCTAAGCGCCTGAACTTTGAAGTTTGATCTGGGGTCTGAATTATGTGGTGGTCATCCAGAATTTATATGGCTAACCCCTCCCTTTATATTGCCCCCCCTCCCGTATGTAAGGACAGTATACAGGTTATATTTAGAAAAATGTCTGTGAGCCAAATGCCTACAACCGGACTCCCCCCCCCATCAAATCTGAACCACTATTCTGTCGTCATTGGGTATCAAGTGTGTATGTTCCATATATAAAAAGAAGAATAAAGAGAGCAAGTCAATAGATACATCCACCCCTCCCCACGGACCTGTGAAAGGAAAAAACTCCTTCTTTCCCCTTTGTCTCAGGCTGTCTTCATAGCACTTCAGTCCATACATAGAAACTTTAGGCATAGATGGGGGTCATGTGTACCACTGCAGCCAATGACTGGCCTCAGCAGTGATGTGTCCACAAGAGGCACATGACCCACATGCTGCTTGGGGACACGTCACTGCTGATTCCAATCACTGGCGCTCGTGAGCCCATGTATGCCTGAAGTTTGCATGCAGGTACTGAAGTGCAATGAAGACAGCCCAGGACAGAATCAAGTGGCAAGGAACAGGTCAGTATGCTTCCCTGCACAGGTCTGGCGTGGAAGGGGTGGAATGTAAAAAAAACCTGATCGTAGATAACGCCTTTAAGGGCTCATGCACACGACTGTATGTAATTTGGAGTCTGCAAAAAACAAATCCGCAAAAAATACAGATGATGTCCGTGAGTATTCCGTATTTTGCGGAGCGGAAAACCTGGCCCCTAATAGAACAGTCCTATCCTCGTCCGTAATGTGGACAATAATAGGACATGTTCTATTTTTCTGCTGAACAAACATACGGACATACGGAATTCACACAGAGTAACTTCCGTTTTTTTTTTGCGGACCCATTGAAATGAATGGTTCCGCATACAGTCCTCAAAAAAAAAACGGAACGGACATGGAAAGAAAATATGTTTGTGTGCATGAGCCCTTAGAAACATGCATCTGGTATAGGCATCTGGGCCTTTACAGAAGCACATGGAGGCTATACGGCTCAGTACTAAGGAGCCATAGGGCTGCAGATGCACGTCTATACTGTGTGCATGAGCCCTAGTGCAAATAAAACTCTGTATTACATATCTAACGCCTGCAAGATCGAATTGATTACCAAATGATGTTCCCAAAAAGCCTTGACCAATCCTGATCTACCTGATTACTGTAAGCACATGAGACTGAATACATTGTACATAAACCTCATTGCTGTGAAGCATGTATATGCAGTACAGAAGGCTGTAAAAATGGGTATTTCTGGTGAGATAAGTGTCTGCTCTCCTACACGCTTACACTGTCCCTTTCACAGCAGTAGGTCATGAGTACAGCAATCGAGCCTCTGTGTGAAAAGGGCTGGGTCCCAAGCCGACCTGCTATCTGAGGAATCACACCACACAGTAAGTTTTCTTACATTTTATACACAGCGGCACCTTTGTTTTCACATGTAAATAATATAAAAATACATTTATGTGTCACAGCAATCATGGTATGCTATAGACATTCAAAGAGGACCTTTCACCTCTCCTGACATGCCTGTTTTAATAACTTCATGCATTCCCCATGTAATAACAATTCTGGAGCATCTATTCTTATGTCTCTATGATGTACCATTCCTTTATTATATCTACTAGAAGTTATAAACGAATTGCTAGCAGTCTGTAGTAAGGGTACAGAGTGGTAGTAACCAGTTGGGGTGTGTACCTGCACAGTCTGAAAATGGCAGCACTGATTGGATAGAATCAGACTGTGCAGGTACACCCCCAACTGGTTACCACCCCTCTGTACCCTTACTGCAGACTGCTAGTAATTCATTCATAACTTCTAGTAGAAATAATAAAGGAATGGCACAACATACAGACATAAGAATAGATGTTCCAGAATTGTTATTACATGGGTAATTCATGAAGATATTAAAACAGACATGTCAGGAGCAGTGAAAGGTCCTCTTTAATAGGTATGTCCAGTTTATAGGTACTAGGCTCATGTGGCCAAGTAATAAAAGTCAGGGTTGGTTTTAGGAGGTAGCAATTAGGCAACTGCACAGGACCCTGCTTCCTAGGGGCCACACAATCGTCACAACCTAGGGCTACAGCTTGTATAACCTCTGAACCACAAAGGACCTTATACTTTACCTCTTCACTACTTGGGCAGCATTATTTGGATGGGTTATCTGGTAGTTTTATTTGGATTTTGTATGGTGTCATTATACTTAATGAGTTTTTGAAAGGTTTAGGTAAAAGAAAACTTAGTTACATAAACACAGTTCATGATGAAGCACCAAGGCATAAAATTAAACTGTCAGGAATGAAAGGAAATCCAGAAGATAAAATACGAATGTAGGATTAGTCCTATGAAGGGGCCTGAAATCAGAAGAACATAAGTTATAGCTTCAAGATAAAAGAAAAAAATATCTGAATGTCTATCAGAGGACTTTGGGCGCCATGCAGAAGGTTCATAGAAAAGAGGGAAAGTGAAATATGTAGCTATATAATCTGAGCAGTCATAGACGCGTGTAACATTTGTGAGATTAATGTTATACAGGATGTGACTAATGCCAAGTGATTATCAGATGGGTTGTTCCTACTGCAGGATCGTACAAATATATCCTGGAGAAGAATAGAAACATGAAATGAAATTAGGTCACAAATGGAGAAAGGCCATTGTAAAATGACTTGAAGGATTTGGTCTCCTATGGCGGAAATCTCTGCAATGTCCTATTTTCTTTCCTATTTCGTCACTGTAGGTCATTGCCTTGATGATTTACCTTGTTTTGGTCACTGTGAATTCATCTCAATTGAATTAACAAGGTTAAGCTGTGTTCAGATTTGTGTTGGAGGATCAGCCTCCTTCGTAAATTTCATCAGCATTTTTCTTCTCGTCAAAACGCTGTGATGGTCCCCGGTGGGTTCCATTATAAATCAGGCACTGGTGGTATGGGTCATGTCATGGTTTCTGATGGTCATGTTCACTATTAAAGGGGCACAAACTAAAGCAAGAAAAGTAGACAGCAAAGCTTCTCGTTCTTGAAATATCTGAATTCTGAAATGATATGTGATGGAGAGTAAACAGGGACCAGACTTGGACTTTAGTAAGGGGATGAAACTTGCATAGATGCTGCTTACCTAGTTTGCAGACACAGCATTCAGGTAGGGTTCCTGATTGAGAATGTTTTCTTACAGCTAAGAGTGCGTCTAAAAATCCTTTTAGAAAGGCTAATTTCAGCCAGGAACAAGCATTACCATGATCATGCTTCCCATTTACACAAGCAGATGTGCTGTCGACCAGTGATTGTTTTTATGCTTGCATAAAAGATCCGGTCACCAGACAGACGAGTGTTTGCTTGTTTGTTGGCTGATTGCTGACCTGTTTACACTGCAGAATGATTGGGAGCGAATATTATTATGAATGATTATTGCATCATCGGCCTTTGTAAAAGGACCCTAAGAGATGGAGGATGAAGTATAATTGCCACCATTTGGATTGTGGTAAGGGGCAGACCAGGCAGGGGTGTCACTATGTCAAAAACATCACTGCAACTTCCTGTGCTGGGTCTCAGGCGGCACTATTAGTACTTAGGTAGCTACAGGGGGGCATTATTAGTACTAGGGACACTACAGGTAGTTACTGTAAGTACTGGAGGCACTACAGGGTGCACTATAAGTAATGGGAGCATTGCAGGGGACATTATACCTACTGCAACAGTAGAGGGCATTATACCTACTGGGGATACTACAGGGGTGCACTACAGGGGACATTATAACTAGTAGAGGCACTATGAGGGCATTAGACCTATTGGGTGCAGTATAGTTTTTATTATTATTTTTAATTATTATTTTTACTGAGGGTACTATGGGGGCCTTATATCTATGGGGGTATTAGATGGGCACTATAGTAGCCATTATAACTCCTGGGGATCTACATGGGGACCTTAATACTACTGGGGGAATTTTATGGGGCCTTATTACTACTGGGCACACTTTGGGGAACTTTATCACTACTGGGGGCACTGTGGAGCAGTATTACTATTGAGAGTTCTGTGGAGGCATCATTATTATTGGGCACAATATAGAGGGTATTACTACTAACAGGGGCACTCTCGGGGAGCATTATCCAGACCTCCGGCTCTGAGACTACAGCTGCCAAAGTGGCAACTATACTATGAAAGAGAGACTTTCATAGTATAGAGAGAGACTTTACTGCTGTTGAAAGGATTATTGCCTCCGGCATCCCCACACTTTGAGACTGACCGGCCATCCGCACTGAACATCAGGTTGCCACCCCGGTGATTATTTGGAGGAGCTGCAAAGTATCTTTAGAGAGAGAGGGGCTCAGGGAGTACTACAACTACCATCATTGGTGCTGCCTATACACTAGTATTGAGAGAGAATTACACTGTGATTCATACTTTAGAACTGTGCCTTTTCTTGTCGTATGTATACTCATCCCATCTTCAACTCAGTAAAGAAAGACTTCATCTACTGCAACCAATGGGCCTGGTTATTATCTCAACCTGTCGCCAGCTCTGCATTAGCTGCATTACCTGTTGCCAGCTCCTGCCTTGCACCCTACCAAATACCTAATATCAAGGGCAATCCAAAAACCATCAGGAAAAAGCCCCAGTACCGGGGGTTGCTCCGAGGGAAGAAAGAGTGTACCCTCTATTCATTGCATGGCCTCAGGCAGCTCCAGAGTGGAGACTGACACCGTGAACTGTGAGTGCTACCCCCTCAGGGCCACAGCCACCACTTCTTTCCTCCTGCATCGTCAGTCAGCACTAGTTCTGATGACATAATCTGCCTATGTAAACCTGTGACTTCACATGCGACAGATTTTTTTGTGCAACTGCAAATCAGTTCATTTGAATGGGGTTGTTTTGGTGGGAAGCACATGGATTTCTGCAAGTCTCATTCAGGTGAATGGAACTGATTTTCACTCTCAGAAAATTAGATGGTCACACTTGTTAATACGATTTCCTCAAAGATGCTAGTGGTTAGAGTTAATGATAATACTGCTCAGCAGTGCTTACCGCCAGGTCTCTACTTCTGATAACCTCTGACATGATGCTTTTAACAAATTATATTGCAGATAATCATGTGGCAGAGAAATCATCAGATAATTCAGCAGCCAAGACACTTTGTTAATTTATAATGAGCTTTCAACTGCTCCTAACCTTGGAACATCACATAAAAATAAGCAAGAAGGACATTAAAGTCTGTGGCCCACATTTACTAAGCAGTTTTTGGCATAAACTATGCCAAAAAAATTGCAGATGACGTGACAAATTTGCAGACAAATTTGCAACTTTTCTCATTGCATGCCAAATATGAAAAGTGAAGATCTCCAAAGCAATATAGTTTTGTTATGGAGAAAGCGATGCAAATTTTGGCACAGATATACACCTGTTCATAATGATTTTCTGACCATTAGACAGTTGCAAATGTGCCAAATATATCAAAAGTATTTGACAATTGATGGCCTGTCCCTAGAAGAGGTCATCAGTATCTGGTCAGCAGAGGTCCGACGCTCTGCACTCCTGCCAATCAGCTGTTTAGAATATAGCTCTGGCACTGGAAATAGGCGTTGGAATGACAGCCCCTTCCATTGCACTGATCCCATTGAAATGAATTGAATTGAACGCCATACTGCTCCCATTGAAGTTAATAGGAGAGCGCTGCAGTAACCAGCTCCGTCCACTACACAATTAGGCCACTTTCACATTAGCGGCAGAACGGATCCAGCGGGTGAAGGGTGCCGCCGGATCCGTGCTGCCACAGGTACATGTGAGGAGCCGGAGCAGCGCTCCGGCCCCACACGTGTCACATACACATACACACACACACATAGACATACACACAGACATACACATACACAGACATACCGCCCTCTGTTGGAGGGAGAATCTTCCTATTTGCATGCAGTCCTCCTCCTCCTGTGATGTGCGGAGCTGCTGGGAGCATGTAAGTATGTCTGTGTATGTGTATGTCTGTGTGTATGTCTATGTGTGTATGTGTCTGTCATGTGTGGTGTGCTGTGGACGGATCCGTCATGAACTCCATTGAAAGTCAATGGAGGACGGATCCGTTTACTGAGTGTGTCACACCAAACAGATCCGTCCCTATTGACTTCCATTGGGGGTCATTCCGGATCCGTCTTGGTGCGGATAAACAGTACGGAGAGCAAACCGCAGCATGTTGTAGTTTGCTCTCAGGTCTGGAGACGGAATGGAATGCTTTCAGGAGCATTCCGTTGTCTTCAGTTCAGTTTTGTCCCCATTGACAATGAATGGGGACAAAACTGAAGCGTTTTATTCCGATATTGAGCCCCTATGACGGAACTCAATACCGGAATTCCAAAACGCAAGTGTGAAAGTTGCCTTAACAGAGCTGTGAAGTTTCTTTGCCTGTTTCCAGCACTGGAGCTACTACCAAACAATTGCTCAGAAGGGATGCGGGATGTAGTATCAGATTGGCAGGGTCCAATCAGTGTTTATTTCAGCATTCATATTCTACCATTTCCTTGGACTTGGTGAGCATAGGAATAGCACAGGGGATATGTGATGTTCAGTTTTGATTCTTTTGTTTTTTAACATCGTTATAAGCTCTTTACTAAAAATGTTTTGTTCCACTGCTGGATAACCCCTTTAAAGCTGAGCTGAACAAATCTATGAGTCAGGTAGCCAATGAAATCTAAACATTTTTTATTCATGGCCGTGAAAGTTCCTTTTGCCTATTAGGTTTTCATTAGGATTCTAGTATGTTTGAAAATATATCAGAAACCTCTGACGGTAAGCCTACAATGCGAGTGTGTACAGAGCGTAACCATGAGAGTAAACTCTATAGATCTAGTACTTGCACTACTGGTGCCAGAGACTATTCCTTTCACGTAAAGGTTATGGACACCTTTAGAGGTAATTTTCTCATCACTGCATTTTACCCATTTTTTAATAGGTCTTTATTAAAAATTCTCACTAGTTTTTGTTCTAAAGCCTTCACTTTGAGCGTATCTGCATTACATTTCTTTCTTCTTTACAATGAATCCGTCAGGGAGCTGCTCTGATGGCTCAATGTGTAGTCCTTATCTCTGAACCCCTGACAACTCATAAACACTCACATAAAGGGTTTGTGATATTGATGACCTATTATCATGATAGGTCATCAATATCAGATAGGTGAGGACCCAACTCCCAGCTAGTGTGAGCGCTACGTCTTCTTCACTGTTTAATTGCACACCATCTAGATCGTAGCGACGGTGCAGTGTAACTACAATTGCTTGTCCCGTTCACTAGAAGCAGTTGTAATTACATTGTGCCGCCATCAAGAGCTAGACAGGGTGCAGTTAAACAATGAAGAGGACTCGGAGCTCGCATTAGCCGGGTTGGATCCCCTCCTATCTGCTACTGATTTCTCTAACCTGAGGATAGGTCATCAATATCATCACACCACACAACCCCATTATATGAGTGTTTATGAGTTGTCAGGAGTTCAGAGAAATAAAGGCTACATATCGAGCCGTCAGAACAGCTCCTTGTCGGATTCAATGTAAAATAGAAAGCAATATTCTGCAGATACACTGAAAGGAAGCAAAAACTGCTGACATTTTGAATTCAGAGCAATTGAAAAGATGATCTTTTACGCAAAAAGAGTCAAATGCAATGATAACAAATTGCTCCTGAAGGTGTTCATGGCCTTTAAACCTCTTGACCAAGTACCAGCTTTTTCAATCCCAGCACTCTTTGTGTCTCCTTAGATTTACCACAATATCTTTAGGTTTGCATCCTATACTCCCTGAGGTTTCCTGCAGGTTTTTGTTGCTGACAATGGATGGATTCTAATTAGCATCTTCTCAAAAGGAGGTTTTGTTCACTTTTATTTTCTTGTCCGTAATGATGGATTTTCTTTAAAGCTGTTGGAAGAGTTTGACTCATTGTGAGCTAGGTACTTAGCATTCCCACAGTGACAGAGGAAGATTTACTATTGAAAATGCGCCCATGTTTTTGGTGCATTTTGAGCCACAAAACTGGTGTGCTTGCTTTGCATCACATTTACCAACTATTTTGCACACTTTTCTAAGCTTTTTCTGCCTTGGTCAATAAGGAGGCGTGATTTGCGGGAAAGGGTCATCGCTTTGTGATAAATTGGGGAGTGGCCTAAATACACTCCATGTGCCAAAAATCAGCTAAAATGTTGGCCCATTTTTGGAGTAAAACTACACCATCTTATAGGTATAGATTTGACAGAGGTTTTTTTTGGCACATGGACAGAATCTGGCACAGTATTTACAATTCTCCAAATTTATAAAGATCCATGTGCAAGAATAGTAAATTTGTCTATTATTAAAACTATGATTTGTAATCTTAGACCGTGCTAAGTAACAAACACTAGTAAATCTGCTCCAATATCTTTCGGGGCTATCTCAATGGCAGGCATTATAAGGGTTAACTGTAAAATCATATTTAGAGCCTCCTGTTGTGAAACTCCAAAAACTCTTTTCTTCACAATAATACATTTTATTTAAGAGTGCAGATCCAGTTTGGAACCTCCTTAAACAGGAGCGGACTGGGGACTTAAAGTGACCCTGGAAAAAATACTAAAAGTGTCCCCGTTATGTAGTTGGGTCCAAATTGATGGAAGGCAGGACCAGCAATACCATATACCACCCCAACAGAGCCAAATACCACAGTCCATCACAAAATACTGCCTCCAGCACAAAATACATCCCCAAAAACTTCCACTGGCCGGCCCCCTGGGCTTTGGCCCACCAGGAAATTTCCCTCTAAGGTCTATGGCCAATCTGCTCCAGTCCTTAAATAATTCATTATGAAATGGCACTGAGAGCAATTCCTTATTTTAAAGGAGATCCCCAGAACCCCTCTCATCGTGACTCAGTGAGTGTAGTCTTTATTTCAGTGGTCTTGTTTCTTGCAGTTAATAATCATTCTGTATTTCATGTAAGGAAAATCTGGTCTTCTGACTTCTAGGTGAGCTTTTGCTTATATGTAGCAGCCAATCTGGAAAAGAAGAGCCACAGTGTAAAGCCTAAGGGCTCATGCACACAAACGTATGTATTTTGCGGAACGGAACAGCCAGCCCCTAATAGAACAGTTCTATCCTTGTCCGTAATGCAGACAATAATAGGACATGTTCTATTTTTTTGCGGAATGGAAATACGGACATATGGAAACGGAATGCACACGGAGTAACTTTGTTTTTTTTTTGTGGAACCAATGAATTGAATGGTTCTGCATATGGTCCGCAAAAAAAGAAAACGGAACAGACACGGAAAGAAAATACGTGCATGAGCCCTAAGGGAGGTTAGTGCAGCAACTGATAAGACAGGATCACAGATTAAAAAAAGAGCTAAGCAACCAACCATTAATGGGGAAAGTAAATAGTAGGTAGACCTCTGTCTTATGAAGGGGCAGATCGGCCATAGACCTTACAGGGAAACTTCCCGGTGGGCCGATGCCCAGGGGGGCCACCTGAGCCCTCCTCATGGCCGGCCAGTGGAAGTTTTTGGGGATGTATTTTGTGCTGGAGGCAGTATTTTGTGATGGACTGTGGTATTTGGCTCTGTTGGGGTGGTATAATGTGCCACAATATGGTATTGCTGATCCTGCCTTCCATCATTTTGGATCCTATTACAAAACAAGGCCACTTTTAGTATTTTTTTGAGGGACACTTTAAGTTCCCAGTCCACCCCTGGTTTTATGTAGTGAGTGTTTTATAATCTTTTTGAATCTGAATGACTTAAATTGCAGGATCACACATTCTGATAGTTCTCCTGTAGGGCGGCAGGGGGATTCAGAAATATACCAGCACTTTGTGAACAGAATACAAGCACCAACTGGAGCGGCTTAAAGGTTTGTCCATACGTTGGGGTCATAGTGCATGTTTTATCACAATTTTATTTTTTAATTTAGGCAAAACCGTTATATTCTGTAATATGACTGCAACCTGTGAATGCACCCGTAGGCTAAGATTACATGTCAGATCATCAGATAACAGTCTGATGTGTATTTCGGTGACAAATATCCTAGGCTGAATCTTGGATTTTAGTTGCCCTGCCGCGGAGCCGCACAAGGATTAGCTTCACTGTTATCAATGGGCTTAATCTTTGGGAAAGTTTCTTATGGATGTGAACAGAGTTGCAGGATTTCCATGGACTTGCAATGGAGATAGATTGTCATCGAACGTCAGGATTTCCGGGTCACATTTGACCAGTGTGAACATAGCCAATATTTACAACACGCAGTCATATTACAGTTTTTACAGTTTGAATAGACTGATTACATCATTCGAGCAACATAACAGAGCAGGAAAGAGACTGGTGCTGTTGTGTCTGGCTCACACAGGATTACATATCCTAGATACACTGTAACACACCTCCAGCTGTGAGCAGTAAGAGGTCTGTATAGCGTTTTAACCTCTGGATGTTTGCAGAGAATACTTGCACATATCTATTGCATGTCACCTTTGTTCGGTGCAACTCCTTTTTCTAATGAAAATTCTGCCACTTTCATGCTGCGTTTCGTAGGTAAACGTGCTGGAGTTTATTTGGGAGATTTCAAATCTTTTCATTATAACAGTGATTGTAAGGAGTCTCCCATGAAGGACATCTATCATCTGTCCACAAAATAGAGAATAAGGGGGTCATTTATTAAGACTGACGTGTTAATCCTTATATCTGGTGGTGGATCTGCCGAAATTATCTGCCCTCTACATAACTTCGGCGCATCCAGCGCTGGTTCTAAATGTAAGACAGTTTCCTTGCTGTCTGACATTTAGACCATTTTCTACACCTGATCATGAACAAGACAGGTCTCCTGGCCCGCCCCCTTCCCCGTCCATGCAACGCCCCTTTTTTAGACCTGGCGTGAGTGGGGAAAAGTCGCAGATTGCAGAGCAAATTACCTTTGCACGGCAATCTGCACCAGAAATACGCCTAATATAGGCATAGGCATAGGATAGGTCATCAATATTAAAAGCCTGGAGAACCCCTTTAATACAAGGCACTTACTAATTTGTGATTGTCCATATTGCTTCCTTTGTTGGCTGGATTCATTTTTCCATCACATTATACACTGCTCGTTTCCATAGTTACAACCACCCTGCAATCCATCAGAGTGCTTGCACGCTATAGGAAAAAGCTCTGGACTCTCTGGTGATCAAGACAGTGAGAGCTCACATAGGTTGGCACCTTTTCCTATAGTATACAAGCATGGTCACCACTGCTGGATTGCAGGGTGGTCGTAACCCCTGGATACGAGCAGTGTATAATGTGAAGGATGCAAAGGAGGCAATATGGACAATGAAAATACATTAGTAAGTGGCTTGTCTTAACTTTGTCTACATGATAAATGCCACTTACAGAAGCGAGACAACCCCTTTAAAGAGGCTCTGTCACCCAGTTTAAATCTACCCTACCAGGCATATAGCCTGGTAGGGCAGATGGCGCTGATAAAAGCCATACCTTTTATTCTGAGGTCCCCTGTCCGGTTTTGCTGAAAAATAAACTTTTAAAAATATTCAAATGAGTCTTCAGAGCACTCGGAGGCGGGGTTACGGCGTCCGAGCACTGCTGTAGGTACGCCCCATTTCATGCATAATGCTGCCGGCTCTACTAAATAACGCCCCCTTGCCACTTGATTGACAGCGCTGGCGCGTGCGCACAGGATCTCTTCTTTGCTGTCCCAGTTTGTAAAAATGTCTTCTGCGCACACACTGCCAATTCTGGGTTCAGTGACGTGGCGGCGCATGCGCAGAAGACATTTTCACAAGCCAGGACAGCAAAGAAGAGATCCTGTGCGCAAGCGCCAGCAATGCAGCAAGTGTGCAGGTGCTGGATCTCAGCGCTAGACTGGTGGGTCTAGTGCTGTCAATCAAGTGGCAAGGGGGCGTTATCTAGTGGAGCCGGCAGCATTATGCAAGAAAATGGGCGTACCTACAGCAGTGCTCGGACGCCGTAACCCGCCTCCGAGTGCTCCAAAGACTCATTTGAATAGTTTTAAAAGTTTATTTTTCAGCAAAACCGGACAGGGGACCTCAGAATAAAATGTATGGATTTTATCAGCGCCATCAGCCCTACCAGGCTATATGCCTGGTAGGGTAGGTTTAAACTGGGTGACAGAGCCTCTTTAAATGGCATCTGTCAGCAGATTTGTACCTATGACACTGGCTGACCTGTTACATGTGCACTTGGCAGCTGAAGACATCTGTGTTGGTCCCATGTTCATATGTGTCCGCATTGCTGAGAACAATGTTTTTTTTAATATATGAAAATGAGCCTCTAGGAGCAATGAGGACGTTACCATTACTCCTAGAGGCTCTGCTCTCTCTGCAACTGCTGCGCCCTCTGCACTGTGATTGACAAGACAAGGCAGTGTAAATCTGAACATGCCTGGCTCTGTCAAAGTGCAGAGGACGTGGCAGTTGCAGATACAGCAGAGCCTCTAGGTGTAATGGCAACTCCCCCATTGCTCCTCGAGGCTCATTTGCATATAATAAAATTTCATTTTTCTCAGCAATGCGGGCACATATGAACCAAATCTGCTGACAGATGTCCTTTAAAGGTGTTGTCCGGGCTTTTTAATATTGATGACCTATCCTCAGTATAGGTCATCAATATCAGATCAGCGAGGGTCGTCTCCCCGTACAGCTGATCAGCAGTGGTGCTGGTGTTGGACCCCTGCCTATCTGATATTGATGACCTATCCTGAAGATAGGTCAAATATTAAAAAGCCTGGAGAACCTCTTTAATGTACTGATTGAGTTCTTGATGTCTGAACAGGACACAGACTGACCAGTCTGCCATATTTTTTTTTGTGTATTTGTAAAACTCCATAAAAAAGAAATTTTAAAAAATGCATAGGATGTCAGATAAACCATACAAAATCCAAAACAAGGCAGGCAGCTTTTGGATGCATTCTTTCTTTAGAAGTGTTCAGTACATAGGAATTGATGACATATGTAATACACAAGGAGCATAGATGGGGCACAGGGAAAGCCTAGCGCCCACACCCTTCACCTGGAGCACATGGGCACGGCTGGTGAGGTAGCAGTGGCTGGCTCCCTGCCCACATTTGCAGGCAGTGCCGGTGCTTTGTGTCAGCCCCTCCCTAGCACTGTACTGTACACAGTACTATCAGGCACCTGCTGTAGAGCCCGGAAGCCGGGGAGGGAAGCCCCGGAGAAGAGACCTTACCCCCGGGCGGGGTCTGCTCCTATAAAATCCCATCTCTCCGGAGAACAAGGACAGCATTGAGCCGCTGAGAGGGCACAGGGAGGGGACTGAAGCACAGGACTGGCACACATGGCGGCTGAGAGCAGGATGGCATGGCTCTACCTGCTGTGCTCGGGAGCTCTGCTGGGCGCGGGGATCACTGCCTTTAACCTGGATACTGACAATGTCATCCTGAAGAAGGGAGAACAGGGGAGTCTATTCGGCTTCTCACTGGCCATGCACCGGCAGCTGGAACCTGAGGACAAGAGGCTGTAAGTGCAACCGTGTATCTGTGCTGGGGATAAAGTGCAACCGTGTATCTGTGCTGGAGATGAAGTGCAACAGTGTATCTGTGCTGGAGATTAAGTGCAACCATGTATCTGTGCTGGAGATTAAGTGCAACCATGTATCTGCTGGAGATAAAGTGCAACAATGTTTCTGTGCCGGAGATAAAGTGCAACGATGTATTTGTGCTGGAGATAAAGTGCAACAATGTATCTGTCCTGTGCCGGAGATAAAGGACAGTATGCAACAATGTATCTGTCCTTTGCTGGAGATAGAGGACAGTGCAACAATGTTTCTGTCGTGTGTTGGAGATCACACTGTAGGAGAGGACAGTATAACAATGTACCTATCATGTGTTGGAGATAGAGGACAGTGCAACAATGTATCTGTCCTGTGTTGGAGATCACATTGTAGCAGAGGACAGTGTAACAATGTATCTGTCCTGTGCTGGAGATAGAGGACAGTGTAACAATCTCCAGCACAGTACAGATACATTGTTCCACTGTCCTCTGCTACCATGTGATCTTGCTACCTTGTGTCATTTTGAATGTAGTAAGAGGCATGGAGAGTCCTTCTGGGTGATATTTGGGCCATGACCACTGGTTCTGGTAGTGGTCGGCGGATTTGGAATTACTTAAAGGGGTAGTAAACCCAAAGTCTTGTATTATTTGCATTTGAACGCTGTTGAATGCCGTCTCATTCAGTTTGGGGAGAGGCTGCCTGTAGTGTGTGTTATTCAATCAAACTACTGAGAAGTTGATCTATTTGCATACATGTCCGCTCTCAGGGTTCTGAGGGCTTGAAAACCTGGCAGTCAACCACCACTCTTTGCTTGGGCCAATAAAAGGGGGTTCCTTTATTTAAAATATTAGGTTATTAATGGTTTACAAACCAAGAAGAACTAGAAACACATACAATTACATATGGACGTCCTGAGTGAAGAACCCCTTTACCTGGGTCCCTTTGTAAGCTGCACCTTCTAGGCTACAATGAGAGTCCAGACTGAACCCGATATTTGAATCTTCTGTAAATTTGCTCCTTGTAAGACCATAGGCTCTGAATAGTTTATACAGCGACCCGCAGCAGAGCTGAGTACCTGCATTGTGTTCAGTGCACAGGGGAAGGCCACCGATCAGTGATTTACACCGCTTTATACTCAATGTTTAGAAAGTGAGTCTCTATTGTAGTCTTTGAACATCTGCTGAGGTTGGTGGACTTTGAAACTGCGGAGTAAATGATTAAACAAGTGAATAATATGAGACGTTGCCCTTTATAACTTTTTCAGTTCTCCCTTCTTGATGTTCATCCAGAAAGACTGGAAAATGTGGTATAAGGAAAACATACAGAGCAAAATGACTCCACCGTATGCAATGAATGAGGGCTGTCAGGCAGGACCAGAGGACCTAAATTGGGATTTTTGAGGACTACCAGTCTCATCATCGTGTTGTAGCTCACAGTTACACAGTAGCTAGAAATCCACAGGTTGCTGCCCCAATAGCATTGCCTCAAGAAAGTCACCATTAAATGTAATTCCTTGAGTTACTTGCATTTATCAGGTATTCAGCGATTTTATTAATTGTATCTGTAGAAAGGCTGGATGACAACCAATATGGCCACCTTTATAGCCCCACAGAAGTTTTCACCCAGCTTCCTGACATTTTTGAACAGTAAGGCCGCATTCACACTGCGGTCAGAGGGCATCGTTTGAAGATCCGTCAGATTAGATGGGAAGAACTGAGCAGCATGCAGTGCTATTCTTCACAGTGGTGAACACTGCAGTGGAACCCATCATAAGTCATTAAGGTCCATCAGCACGGTTGGTGTACATCATGTGATGGATATGGCACTGCTGTCATGGTTTTTCTTACAGTGAAATCCAAGATGTGGGTGATCAGAGACTAGTCCTGTCTGTGTAGTTTTAGTAGTATTATATAAACAGGATGATTTGCCATTCATTGGTAAGCCCAAGTTTCCCAAAAACCACTGTAACTGTGATGCTACAAAAAATATAGTATTGTTGGTCAAGTTTAGCATGCTTGTTTATGAGGGAGCAAAGCGAAATCACCAATCAGGGCTTGGCCAGTATCTGTGACATCACTAGTGGTCAATGGATGACACAACACGTGATGTCACTGAGGCCTAGTAAACTCACAGGCCTGATGGACAATGGCAATAAAAAAATACCTGTATGGCCGTGTTGACTCATAAGTTAGCTTGGGCACAATCCCTAATGAGTGCGGAATCACTGTAAAAAATACCTGTTTTTTCTTTTTTTAATACTCAAGGGAAAACGCTTGTTTCGCTGTTTTTACATCCCCCTTTCCCAACGAAATCAAGCTGCACAGAAAACGTTATGACCCTGATTTTTTAAGACCACCGCTTGCTGCCAGGTCTTGATAAGGCCTGCGCTGCCAGAGTAGTCATGTAATTAATGTCATATATGACATGCCTCCTCTGTCCACCTGTGTGCCAAATCGAAATTGATTTTGGCCAATATTTACGCCACTCTATGGAATAAATAATGATGCATGAGTTGGGGCTCATTCCCTGCCCACACTGTGCCCCATTTTCCTAATGGCTCGTGCATACAGCTGTTACTCGGCCGTGCCCCTATTGCGGCCCGAAAACAGCAGGTCTGCGATACATGGGCACTGGCCGTTTGTGCACCGCATCACGGAAGTGGACCCATTCACTTGAAGGAAGGTGCGGTGTGGAACGGAGGCACAGAACCCCACGGAAGCACTATGGAGTGTGCAAGAGCCCTAAGCCTGGTAATGCCAGTGGGGAATGATGAATTTCCCCTATATATTTTCCTGTTCAGTCACAGGTAGCAATTTGGTGCTGTATTTTTCCGCACATAGTATGTATGATCAAAGATTTCTTTTTATTTGACCTTTTTAAGTCGCACCCAGAACCATACTCCTGCACCATCTGGAGGGGTATCTACAGGTTGCCTGTGTGGTGAGAGCGTGAATTATACCTACAATTTTTGATAAATATATTTGACTGAACAAGTGGATTCCCATCCCAAGCACAGTAATTATATTCCCATTTAAATGGTTAATTGCCCCTTCCCCCCTTCCCCCTTCTATCAACCCTGCCTCCACTTTGTACTTTGTCCCTGTGGGAATTCTTTAGAGAGTCTCTCTCCCCCAGCCACGGATGTTTGCATTGTTCAATGTGCTTGCACTGGCTTTTCACACCCCAATGATTTCTCTATGTGTGCTGACTGCCAGCTCTCTAATAAAACTTCACTGTAAGATTAGAATAGAAATCTAAGGGCGGTTCGGAAATGCACGTCTGATGTGGCTTTGGTGCTCATGTTATGTTCTTTATTAGTAGTATTTGCTAAATATTTATTTTCAGCAGAAAAGTTATATTACTTTATTTAACTTTGCTTACATATTCCATCGGTGTGTCATCGTTGTGGATCTGACCCCCGTTATCAGCAGTACAAGGGGGCTGCTGGGCTTGTTGGTACACTCTGGAGTCCTGAGGTTTGGATGCCCACTGACCACACATTGATGGCCTCCAAAATGTTAAAGAAGTAACTGATCAATGTCCTTACTTTAGCAATTTCCACCCAAATCCTGCACTGAAATTGCACACACGCTAGGACCAATTTCAAGTGATGCGCTACCCTTATGTCTTTGGAGTGTAGGAGGTTGCAAACACTAGGAGAACATACAGACTACCTGCAGATGTTGTCCAAGGTCAAATTTGGAATCCAGGATCCCTGTGCTGCAATGTAAAGATGGCAATATGCCTTAGGTGGTCATAGATTATAAATAGAAACACCCCCATACACATTAGGCAGTCAGCCGGTCCTGCTGAAATTGGTAGATGTGGCCAAAGTTCACCAAATGAGTATGGGTTTAGCCGTTGTTATCAGTAAGGCTAGTTTCACTTATGTGGTAAGAGATCTGGCAGGCTGTTCAGGCAGAGACGCTATTGGAATGCCTCCCGCCCCCATTAACTATAATAGGGTTCAGCAGAGACCAGGCAAATATGCCATGAATCAACCAGACAAAAAACTGCTACACACAATGTGGTTTGCTCTTTTTCCCTTTGGGAGCTCCATTCTAGAGATAGGTGTGGGTCCAAGAGGGGGGACCCGCGGCTATCTGACGTTGGTAGGATATGCCACGTTGAAGGTGAGACAACCCCTTTAAGTTCTATATATCTACGGTATCAAATATTTTAAGTGATTTGTTTCCCTGTATTGCAATCTGTCTATTCATATTTGTACTGTAACCCACATAGTACATTGTAGAACACAAGGTTTATATAGTAGGTGCATTGTAAGGTGCATTTGCAGAGTACTTAATCTCATGGTACGTTCAGTGCACAGGGCAGTGTCATTTCTACCTACGTGTACATAGAATTGGCTTTATTGGCTGGAAGAGAATTCCAGGACTACAAAAGGTCAGCGCTTTCAATGACTTGGCCTAGTGTTGAGGCAGGCAGCCTTTTGTTATTCAACAGGCTTAAGTTGGAGGAGAAAATGCCGACTATTGCAGACTATTGGACTGAAGAATGTACTACTCCCCCCATGAAAACTCAAGGCATTATCAACAAGATTTTCTTCTATGCTTTATGTCGTTCCTTACTACCCCAGCTATGTCTTGAAGGCTTGAATGTTTTACACAAGGATTCAATGTTCTGGATTGTGTTTTAATAATTGGCACAAGGTAATATTAAGATGTAACCTGCACTGAAATGACAGCAGGTCACATAAGCCGGGCCAGCCGGCCATACACGATGTGACTTCATCAGCCGAGTGGATGATTAGATGGAGGGTATGATTCTCACTTGAAGTGCTCAAACTCATTCGATAAGATTTTCCAACATGCTGGAAAGCCATTTACAATTGTATAATTCTTCCCATGTTTTGAGGTGGGAGGATAAAGTCTCCATTGCAATAGCAGCACAGTGGGGGAAGGGTAGCCTGAGAATGAAGATCTATGCTTCTTTCAGATCTCTGCTAGGAGATCCGGCAGGCTGCCGGATCCTCTACTTCACTGCCTGATCCCCATTGACTGCAATGAGGTCCAGTGGTGTTCTGGACAATTTCTGGCATATATGCCGGGTTTCATCCAGACAAAAACTGTTGCATACAATGGTTTTTTGTCAAGCTGACAGCCGGCATTAGCGCTGGATCTCCAAAACAGAGATGTGAACGCAACTTTACGGATAAAAGTTTTTCCCTATTGTTATACTTTTTTTTTCTATTAATTCATTCATCTGTCCATTTATTAAAGGGGTTTTCCAGGATTTACTACTGATGACCTATACTCTGGATAGGTTATCAGTATCTGATTGGTGGGGGTCCGACACCAGGGACTCCTGCCGATCAGCTGTTTGAGAAGGTACCGGCGATCCTGTGAGCGCCGCTACCTTCTCCACGTTCACCAAGCACAGCGCCGTACATTGTACAGCGGCTGTGCTTGGTATTGTCCTTAGCTCCATTCACTTGAATAAGGCTGAGCCACTCCTAGGCCACGTGACCGATGAACGTGACGTCACTGGCCTAGGAAAAGTTGAGAGAAGGCCACGGTACTCACGGGAGCGCCAGTGCCTTCTCAAACAGCTGATGGGCGGGGGTCCCAGGTGTCAGACCACCGATCCTAAGGATAGGATCATCAGTAGTTAAATCCTGGAAAACCCAGTTAAATAATTCATTCATTCATCCTCTCAGTCTCGTTATACTATAAATTAATTTGTGAAAATCAGAAATATCATTGGAATCTGATCATAGAACTGCAATTGCCCCGGGGCCTCCATTTCCTAGGGGAAGGGGGCTCCAAAGACAAAGACCCCACTAGCGACTTGAGCGTGGAGCAGAGCAACATATCTCTTCACTATCAGTTCCTATAGTTCCACTTAACACTGGTTTATCCAGACTGATGTAACCAATAATAGAGAGCACTGTACGACAATGAAATGACAGCTGCACAGTCCCTGCACAGTCCCTGTACTGATCAGTATATTGGCGAGCCGGTATTTTGCTTGTTGCCCAGGACTCTATTTCCATAGAAATGTCCTTGATGCCATATTACGGAAAATTTTATTCATTCATCAATTCATTCAGCTGTGTGTTTGCCTTCATTCCTTTACGAGGCTGCCATTGATATATACTGTATATGTGCCATATGTTTAGAGGTTATTTTCACCATTGATTCAGTCCAATAACAGCTATTGATGGATCTTTCCGGAGGCAGTAACAGGAACCACTCCCTGCTCTGTATTAACCTGCAGTAAATTTTCATGAATTTCAATCTCGCATTCCATCTGACACAGCTGAATGACTTAGATTGGCTCTAAAGCCATGATTGCTAGGGAAATATTTCTGCATTCCGCATGGTTTAGTGATTTACTAGCTGCCCAGGCTATAGCCGTCTTTATGTTGCTTGATTTATGCTGTATTGATCCCATATAGCTGATGGCTGTTTTGCTGACTACCTTGTGTCACTGTATATAGTGCAGTATTAGGTGTTGCAGTAGGGCAGTTGCTTTGGTTTATTCTCAAAGAATGTGCAAGGTTATGCCCTTCATAAACTTATATTAGTTAAGCCAAGACATTTTTTGAAATCTGTCAGTAGTTAAAAATAGAACATATTGACATCTAATGTGTCATGGGCAGTACAGAATTTCTGCAGTTCTGCCCTGGGTAGTGTTAGGCTACGTGCACACGACAGTGAAAAAAAAGTCTGTTAAAAACAGATAAACTGTCAATTTTTAACAGGCGTTTTTTTCACTGATGCGTTTCTGGGAACGGATGCGGACAACATACGGTGCAATGTCCGCAGATTATCAGGACCCATTGAAATTAATGGATCCGCAAAATATCCGCAAAAACCGTCCGCAATTGCGGAACAGATGCGGATAGATTGCGGATGTTTTAAATGGATATGTGAATGTAGACTTAGTCTACTTTCAAATCAGCATTTTGCCATTCCTGTTTTGAGATTGAATGGGGTGTATCGGGATGTCTTCCGTTGCAGTAGCATTCCGTTTTGTGACTAGACACAAAACCACTGCAAGCTGCGGTTTTGTGTCCAGTCATCAAAATGGAACGAAACAGTTCCATCACTAAAAACAATGTAAGTCAATGGTGCCGAATACTAAAAAAAACGGATCTGTCACCTATTGACTTACATAGTTTTTAGTGACGGATCTGGTTTGTTCCATTTCGATTTAACACAAATGCATCCTAACGGAACGGATGCATCCTGATGTGTTGAATCAAACTGAACTGTTTTGGTCCAGTTTTGGGATCCTCTACCAGATCTCAAAACCGGAAGCCAAGGCGCAGATGTGTAAGTAGCCTTATGTGCATTATTTCCTTTTTAAAGAATAGGCAATGCAAATAGTGGAGGGTGTATTTTTAACTCAAAATTCATAGAATCAGTTTTTAGTTATTTATTTTTGCTGTTCTTTCTTTTTCATTTTGTATTATGTAATTGAAAGTTGAATACAAAGTATTGTCCTTCTGTAGCAGTCAGCACAAAGAAATACAACTTTTAGTAGGTAATCCTTTGTCAGTTTACTGCTATTGTGAGGGGAAGACTTTCTCTGCAAGGTAATCCTCATTATAAAAGTATTTGTAGAATTTGAATAATAGTATGACTGCTAAATTGTGCTCTTGATAGGACTAGATAAAGATGCCTGTAGAAGAGCAGGGCATTGATTAGTGTAATGTCCTAATTGAGTCATTACAGGGGGTCCTCGATGTCCGGTCATACGATTGATAGGGTCCAATGAGAGGACGTTTTGATAATCGGCCCGTGTAAAAGATTGCTAGGAACGATTTTTGCCGTGCTAAACATCCAATAAAGGAGGAAGTTAGAGTCACTGAGTTTTGGTAAAACTTTTGATATGTTATAGAGACATATCAAACGTTTTAATCGGCGAGAGTCTGAGTGCTGAGACTCCAACCGATTGCTAGAACGAGGAGAGAAAGGTTCTCTCATATGGTGCTGTCTCTTCTGACTGCAAAGGATGGAACTGAGATGGGGTCAGACTTCTAGTGAGCCCATCTCCGGCAGCAAGAAGAAAGAGCACAGTATGCAAAGGCTTCTCTCTCCTTATTCTAGCAATTGGTGGGGGGTCTCAGTTCTGAAACCCCCACCAATCAAAACTTTTGATATGTCTACGACCTTTTGAAGAACCACAATAGGAAATATTAAAAAACAAAACAAAACATACTTTTCTTGTATAAAAAACATTTCATAGAATATTCATATACAGACTGTTAATATGCAATAAAAAATCTTGATAGAAGTGTCTCTTTAAAGACCTTCTGGACCATCTATGCCCACCTTTAGCCAATTGCCCATGGTTTTGAATCACACATCCATAGAACTGAATTCTAAAATTTTGGTTGCCTTCAGCCTCCACTAGGGGGAGCTCATGTCACAAATTTTTACAGCTCACATTACGCTCAGTAATAATCTGTATTCACTGAACTCCTCATCGCTTCCTGTTGGTGACTCTAAGGAGCCATAATGTTATAATCTAACTCCATTGATGTGAGAAAGGAAGCAGGGTACTGTGTCACAGAAAAACTTAGCTCCATCCTCTATAGTGATGTGGTATGAAATGAATCTGCGCTGAATTTTGGACCTAATTAAATAAAAACCCAAATAAAACTTGAACTGTTTAGTTCATACCTGCAGGTGTTCAAAGATATTTTTATGCCAGTAGATCCTGCCAAAAAACATGGTATCTGACAGATCCCATTGGAGAATAGACAGTGGGTTGTTTTGGATTTTTTTCTCCAGCCATTCCTTTGTTCTCAGGTCCTGGTGACCCAGTTGTTTCAATCTGGACATGAATGTATCAGAGGCAATAAATGCTGGCCCGATGACTTTCAACTTTCCAATGTTTATGGTCAGATTAACGCAGTACTATACAGTGTTCATACATGGTACTAATTGCATCCATGTGTACATATATTTGGGGAGGAAATGCTCGCATGCTGAATAATGGAAACTTATTTTTGTCTCTGTAGTAGGAAGTTTCACTACCCTGTTATCTAGTATTCTGCCATTACGTCACTTTGATCACAACGTTGTTATAGGAACAGGCAGTTTTTCTAACAAATCAGTGGCACATTGACACTGATAAGGCTTCTTTTATCTGCAGGGTCTGGTTAAATAAATACAAAGACAAGATGCATATTGTCCGGCCAAGACACAAATGAAGTGTGTCCAATCTTGCCTGCACATGCCTGACAGACATTCCAAGAAAGGTGGTGTGCAGAAAAAATGTACATGCCTAAATAATGATAGTTAATGTGGCCATGCCTATTAGACAAATGCAAAAAATGACTTGCATAGTATTGATTAAGCCTCATTCACATTTCTGTATCTGCTTGATATCCGTGAAAAAATCATTCAGTGTTTCATCTGTGAAGATGTTCGTGGAGGACTCGTATTTGTTCAGTGTGTCCGTTTTTTACTCTCCATGTGTCATCCATATTCCATGGACACTGCTCAGCTGAAAATCAATTTCAAAAGCCTCTCCTATCAGGAGAGCAGCCCTCTTTACCTATTTACCATAATTTATACGAATTATAGTTTACATCTGTACTAGCTCATAGCTGGCGTATATTTGAATATCTGGCTCATGGACGGCTAATGAGCAATGGGGGCGTTGCCGTTACACCTAGAGGATCTACTCTCTCAGCAACTGCCACATCCTTTGCACTTTGACAGGGCCAGACAGTGTAAACGTGATCTATAATGCCACCTCACTAGGTGGATCTGGGGTTCAGAGGACCGCTGTACTGCCAATATGTGGGGGTTCCAGACGAACCTCATATATCAGGCATTTATTACATATCCTGTGGATATTTCACAACTGTCTAAAGCAGTAAGGGTAGACATTTTTCCATATCTAGCTGTTCATCAGCTTTTAACATTACCGGCTGTGATGCCTCCTTGTTCAGTCACATGTACAGTTCATGAATTGTGGATTACAGAAATCCTTCGGGAAATTTTTCCGGAAACATATTTATTGATTTCTTCCACATTACGGCTTTCAGAAGTCTGTGCTTTAACTATCCAGTGGCATTAACTTGGCTGATTTATTTCTTGTCGTGTGCTTTGCAAATATTGTCTGGCATTAGAGATACTATGAAATTCTCATGGACCGCTGTGAATAGTGCAATTCCAGTAACCAGCTGGTGAAGTGTCAGCATCTGCCTCTTATTAAGACGTATTATATTATTTAAAGCATATTATTACTTGTCACTCACTATTGATGACGTCTGCTGTTGTGACCCCTATTAAAGCATTGGTGATCAGTTTCTCTCAGTACAGAATGTAGGAAGAGGAAACTCACCCACGATACAAAGGTTAATGTACTTACATTCACTTATTACTGACTCCAAAACATTGACACGTTAAAGGGGTTGTCCAGTTACTTTACAGATCCCATGCCGCTCCTGTGACAATGTCTCCCAGGTCCCCGCTGGTCTCTCCTTTCTGATTCCAAGCATTTACTAAAATAGACATGTCTTTATAGCTAATTAGGACTTTATGTGGAGATCTCAGGAGAGTCCAGACAACACCATACTTTGACTGTAGGAAGACCCACTCTTCATCAATCATGGAGGAAGGACTGCAGCATTGTATAAAGGGTTTTACATAAGCTTAAAGGGGTATTCCCAGTTATAAATGCATGGCCTATCGATACGATACGGCATAAATCCACCATGTGCAGCCACTTCTCCATTCACGGCAATGGTGCTTTGAAATGGAGGAAGCTACACATGCATGGTGCTCTCTTTATTCACAGTGGGGCTCCATTCTTGAGGAGAAAGGAACAGGTCCTGGAGGCGGCACCCTTGCCTATTGGATGTTTATGACATATCCTATTGATAAGCCATAAACTCCAGATGGGAGTACCCCTTTAACCTATTCCATGCTGCTTTCTTCTTTCTATTATTCATATGGAGGGTACTCTATTAAAACTTTAAGTTTTTATTATTTATTTATTGTTATTAATAATAAAATGTAATAAATACAGTGTTGTATTTAGTGTAACATCTAATAGGAGAAGCCACAGACAGATGAAAGAAGAGGAGAAAGTGAGGGCTGCTGGATATCAATACGCCTGATCTTTGTTTTCATGGGAGATAAGCCTCTGCCTGAGTATTCTGGCACTTGCTTCCTTGCCTCTCACTACTGAGAATGCATGTACACTCTACTGAGCCAAGAGTGTCTGTGCATGGAGGAGTTGGGATAGCTATCAGGCAAGTTATCAAAGGTGTATGACTAAAGGTCTCCACATTCAGTAGCTGTCACCCGAATGATCATTTGGCCGACAGCTAGCTCTTCTGACTCCCTCAGCTCGGCCGAACGTGTATGTGTATTCCATGGGGAGAATGGAAAAAACTTCAGCCAGACACTTCTGTGGCGGTGGATTATCTACCAGGAGAACACCCAGGAATAGGTGACAATATTCACAGATGATGTTAGCGGAGATTAGACTCCCTAATATCACAAAGGCGATTGTTCCTTCCCGGCAATCGCCTGCATGTTACTGGAGGAGATCGCTGCTATTACATGCAGCGATCTCCTCCACA
This sequence comes from Rhinella marina, assembly GCA_900303285.1. Lineage (NCBI taxonomy): Eukaryota > Metazoa > Chordata > Amphibia > Anura > Bufonidae > Rhinella > Rhinella marina. The sequence continues at coordinate 238,945 of ONZH01005910.1, read as the reverse complement.
GTATAGGGAGGAGCGATCGCTGATGCCATCGCTCGTCCCCATACAGAATCACTGTTTGCCAGCAGCAGGTTGTCATTACACGGCACAATCTGCCACCGGCAAATGATGATTTTTAAACCTGTTGAAAGGTTCTAATTTCTGCTGGTTCATGGGGTAATCGGTGGCAGTATTACACTGCCAGATCATCCCTTTCAAACGTTCATACAAACACTTATTAGCGATGATCTGAAAGATTATCTGCCCATGTAATATAAGCTTTAGGCTTCGTTCACATCATCGTTCAGCCTTTCCGTTCTCGGAACGGAAAGGACGGATTCGGCACATAACTGAACTGCGCGGAACTTGAGGACCCCATAGACTATAGTGGGGTCCGTTAGATTTCTGCTGAGAGGAAGATTTTTGAAGCGGAGACAAAAGTCCTGCATCCACAACCTTTGTCTCCTCTCCAAAATCTTCTTCTGAGTGGAAACCTGAAGGACCCTATTATAGTCTATGGGATCATTAGGCTCCGTTCGACTCAGTCATGTGCCGAATCAGTCCTTTCCGTTCTCCAGCTCCTAAACGGAGCAGGAGAACGGAAAGGCTGAACGGTGATGTGAACAAAGCCTTATAGTGTTGTCCAAACTGTTCTTGGCAGATCCAGCCAACAATAGACTCCTTCTGTAACTTAGCTACTAGTAGAATAAGAGGTCAGGAGCACAAATGGGTGACGTAGGAAGTAAAATGCTGTACACAAAAGTTATAATGGCAGATGAGCATGCACGTTTTCAGGGCATATATGCCCAAGAGTTCCCCTTTGAACCCCAAGGGGAACCTAGCTTGCTTGCTTTTAGAAGATGTGATAAATTTCATGATGCCAGTGGTGACTAATAACCTCATGTAAGATTTGGACAATTATGGTACTAGAGACTGCTGATTCCAATGACTGTAACATGACAGGATTGTGAAAAAAACCCACAGACATCATGCGTGTACTGGAAAATACTGCAAATCCATTTATGCAGAAGGAAACTTGTGAGTTTTATCTCTGCAGACTGGAATGTTTTCACAAGAGATAGATCTCAGCATTATCTCCTGTGTCAAGTTTGTTCTTTCTGTTGATGGCTGTGTCTTTACTTGGTATAGTGCATTCCCTCTGTCCTCAGTCCTGATTACCCTTTTTTTTCCATCGCAGTGATTGTTTTTAGCACAATGCCTCCATTTATGGAATCCTATGTAAAAAATGCCAACAGCTTGTGTCACCACAAAACTTTCTTAGTTATTGTTTAAATGGAGCTATAAATATTACTTGAATGTATGTGCCGTCCTGTACACCAGCTTCAGACATTTCAGTTCTATCATTAATACAAAAATTGTACATGATAGAACCTGGACCGCATTCTGGTGATAGGTGCAGGTCCCAAAGGTGAGACCCACATCTATCAGACACTTATGGAATTCTGTGGATATGCCATAAATGTCTAAGGTGGGAATACCCCTTTAACAATCTGGAAGGATGAGACCAAGGAGCGTTATTTATTATGTGTATTATTATTATTACTTATATAGCACTACTATATTCCGCAGCGCTTTACAGGCATTAGCATCAAGCTGTCCCCAATGGGGCTCACAATCTAAGTTCCCTATCAGTACAGATTTATCAACTGCAACTTTTTTAAAAAGTCGCAGACATTGTGACAACCTTACTCCATTGAGCAAGAGTTGGTGTTGAAAATGAAGTAACATTTCAAGACAGAAGACTTAAAGGGTTTCTGTCATCAGAATATACCATAGTAAACCGAGTGTTATTTGCAATGCGCAAATGACACAAATGACACCTGATGACAGATCTGTTCGTTTTATACTTTTCTGTAAAGTTGTTTGTGAGAAAACTCAGTTTTTAAAATATGTAAATTAGCTCCCCTAGGTGCAGTAGGCGTGAACCCTGCACCTAGTAGCGGCCGTGTTCGAGTCCGAAATCCCGCGCTTGCGCATTGCGATCAGCAATGCGGGCGCATTGAGGGAGCCGGGCGGCCGGCGGCTCAACGCGCATGCGCGGATTGCTGATCGCAATGCGCAGGCACGGGATTTCGGACTCGAACAGGGCTGGGAGCCGAAAGAGCTGGCTGCCTGGCCCTGTCAATCAACGCTACGTAGGAGGGGTAAGAGGAGGAATTACGGCCGCTACTAGGTGCAGGGTTCACGCCTACTGCACATAGGGGAGCTAATTTACATATTTTAAAAACTGAGTTTTCTCACAAACAACTTTACAGAAAAGTATAAAACAAACAGATCTGTCATCAGGTGTCATTTGCGCATTGCAAATGACACTCGGTTTACTATGGTAAATTCTGATGACAGAAACCCTTTAAAGGGGTTTTATATCATCTTGGACATTGGGGGCATATCGCTAGGATATTCCCCTAATGTCTGATAGGTGTGGGTCTCACCCAGGGGCGGATTGGCCATAGACCTTACAGGGAAATTTCCTGGAGGGCCGATGGCCAGGGGGCCGCCTGAGCCCTCCTCACATCTGGCCAGTGGAAGTTTTTGGGGATGTATTTTGTGCTGCTGGCAGTATTTTGTGATAGACTGTGGTATTTGGCTCTGTTGGGGTTGTATAATGTGCCACAATATGGTATTGTTGGCCCTGCCTTCCATCATTTTGGACCCGACTACACAACAGGGCCACTTTTACTATTTTTTCCAGGGCTACTTTAAGTTCCCAGTCCGCCCCAGGTCTCACCTCTGGGACCTGCTCCTATCCTTAGAACGGAGCACGCAAAGTGACAGAGGTCGCACTGCGCATGTGTGACCACCTTCCATTCACTTCTATGTGAGTGCCAAAAATAGCCAAGCGGTTATTTTCTGGAGTCTCTTTTTTTAAATGAATGAGAAGTGCACCACACAAGCACGGCCACTGTTTCATTCACTGCTATGGGGCTGACAGAAATAGCCGAGCCAGCGCTCACTACTTTCGGCAGTCCCATAGAAATGAATGGAGGGCAGCCACGCATGCGCAGTGCACCCTCTGTTACTTTGAAGGCTCTGTTCTAAGGATAGGTGTGGGTCCCAGTGGTGGGACCCGCACCTATCAGACATTGGGGTCATATCCTAATGATATGCCCCCAATGTTCAAGATGAGACAAACCCTTTAAGGATTGAACAAATTTACCAAACATTGTGCAACATTTGATAAACCTTTTTGAAGTGATGGCAACACAGACTCCTGTAAAACTGACTGCATCATTTTTATTCACCAGGTTTCTGATGTAGAAAAATCTCAGATTTGGTGCAAGTTGTATTTTGAGCCATTTACTAACACGCTTGCCACTTATACAAAAAAGTGAATGGAAGGGGCAAGCTGTGGGTTGGGACCTTTATGGCCCGATACGTTCAACAATATGTACCAGAATACTGGAACATATTACACCTGAAATTTAGACTTCATTTTCTAGCACAAGAACCTCCTAAGAATGCACCAAAATTAAGAGGCAATAATTTCCGCACAATATGCGCCAGCGAGTTTTCTTATTATGACTGGAGTCAGAAACGCCAGTCCAAATAAATCCCCTGCCCTTCCATATGCTTTAAAGATGTGATAGGCTGTTACATGACAAGCCATCTGTTCTCTGCTTCTGGAAGATACAGACTTTTGCTTTTCAGATCAGAAGTGTTTGTAATCTGAGCAGATTTTGCTTTCTCTTCTGTATTACAGCAGTGGTTTCACAGGACAAAACTCCACAATGTTCATATCCTTACACTAATGTTATAAATATGGAAGTAAAAATGTGTACAGCAGCCTAACACTAACATTACTGTATTGGGGAACTGCCTAAATAGTGAGTCCATAATTATATATATTAATCCCCAACAAGTTTACACTCAGAAAAACACTGACTGTATTATGACTACCTATGATAGTAGTAGTAGTAGTCAGACATATTTGTAGGGCAATGGCAGGAAATGTTAACCCATGAAAGCTCATCCACACATTTTATCAGTTTCTCTGGTTTCAAAATGATATATTTTTTAATATGCATAAAGTACATCAAACAGTGCCTATTTTTGCCCCATACATACATGTTTTTCATGACAGCACTTTCCTTCCCCTGTTCTCAGCATCACTTCATCCTGGCAGGATGCTTACATGCAGAACTTCCTGTTTTTTTTTCATCAGCCTCCTGCTAGGTTTTTATAATTGTAATGTTTCACATGGCTTTCTCTACTTAACTATGATGGAGTAGGGGTGTGTGACTGCTCCAGAGGGAACAGTGTGGCAGGCGGAGCAAGTGTGGTAAAACATTATAGAACAAAGCATGCTGGGTTAAGTGACAAAACCCAGCAGAAAGCTGATGGAAACAGGAAGTTCTTTATGTAAATATCCAGCCAGGATGCAGTGATGTTGAAAGCAGGAGAAGGAAATAAAAAAATAGGCGTGCGGGGCAAAAATATTTAGTGTTTGGGGTAATCTGTCTAAATAAAGCTAATTAAATAAGTAAAAAACATTTTAAACTGGTATATCTGATAATTATACACATTATCAATGCAATTCTGTGACATTTTCCATGTGGATTCTCTATTGCAATTATGTCTGAGGCCATTGCTGTTCTTTCTGGCTTTCAGCATCATATAAGGTATCCACTTATATTTACCTAAGCTATTGTGTAGCAACAGTCTAGTATACAGTGCGTGACAACGGCAGACCTCAATCATCCCTCAGTCAACCAGTATGTTGTGTTATTGTCACTGACAGATGTTTTGAGCAACGTATCCATAGATTTTATATGATTATTATCTTTTTGCTCTTGCCCCTCAGAGTTGTGTCTTGATGCTAAGTATTGATACTGCCCTGCTTACCCCTAATGTGGGAATTACAATACAGTTAATATGGCAGAATCTTCAAGTAAATGTGTTTGATGTCTATACATGTGCTTATCTTCTGCGTGTGAGCGGCAGGGATGTACATACAGAAGTGACAGGACGCAGTGGCTTTTAGGTTCTTCTCACCTTTGTTTGCTGTAGTTGTCATTCTTATAGTGTAAGGCTCCTGTAGTAGTTTTTGTTTTTTTTTAGAAGGAAGGTACTTTTTAACAGACAAGATTTGTACAGATTGGATGCAGAAGGAAGTTGAGAACTAGACACTTGTGGGTGTTGAAAGTACAGATGAAAGTTCTGATATTGTTCCTACTTGGTGTTCAAGGCCTGTGTTGCACACCATGTGAACTTTATTGAAAAGCTCTAGATAATTTAGCATCTTAACTTAAAGTGATTGACAGCAAGACAACCACTCTTAAGGAATATGGATGTCATTAAAGTAGTCCTTCCTCCTGGGGTGTTGCTAGGTTCTCAAAAGATCTGGGGCCCAAGCCCCAATTCATGTGTGCCAAATTCCCAAATTAACAACTCCTTACCCATCAGCACTACCAAACATACAGGACTATACAGCACCACACACCTATTTGTGCCTCACATGCGACGTCTCCTCTGATGCTGACGTTCTCTTTTCTCATCTTCTCCATTCTGCCCATCATGACTTCTTTTAGCCACCTCTCGCCTCTGCAGAGTTTGCCCCACCATTGTTATCCTGCTGCTACCCCCAATACTGTGCTCCCCAATGCCCCCAAATACTATACTGCAGGAATTATACTTTCAAACAGATAGTTCCTGTATAGTAATATAAAAGTCTCATTAACAGCAATAATTCTGTCCCAGAGTTCCCTCATTAGTAATAATACTCCATAAAATACCCCCAATAATAATACTGCTCCCCAAGAGTGCCCCTGTTAGTAGTAGTGCCCTCCATATTGTACCAAATAATAATGGCCACCATAGTGTACCCAATAGTAGGAAGGTTCTCTATAATGCCCCTAGTACTAATAAGCCCCCCTGCAGTGCCTCAGTAGTATTAAGACCCCTTTTGTTACTGAATAATGCTCCCTTTGCATTTAAGTCAACGCTCCACCTGCATCTTGGCATCGCACCACCTGAGACCCGGCACAAGTGGTTGCTTGGTGACCATCTATGCCATGGCAATACAAAGTATGTTCATACATAAATTAAGAACATCTCATACTAATAATCAAACATCCAATAAATCACAAAGGCCCGAGAGTGGAGGTATAAATAACTCATTTATTAAACCAGATAAATAACTCAATAAATAATTTAACTTCCTTTTAAAATTAATCATAACCAAGAGTCTAGTCATAAACGCAGAATCCAAATGCTCAGCAGTCACAAAAGAGTACATCCCATGGCGGGATAACTATCCACTGAAACACCCTTAATAACTCAAAATTACATTAAACCAAAAGATAGGGGGGGCGTGAAAGGATCCAGCTCCACGGGCAGCTCTGGTCAACAGGCAAAACTCACCCGTGGAGCACAGATATTTCAGGTGACAGCCCAGCCCTCTGGTCCAATGAAAACAGTGTCACTAAGGTCCAGGTAAACTTACCTCTGACCCAGTGACACCATAGGTCAATTGTCTTGACCAATTAAAAGGACATCACTGGGCAGAATAAAATCTCTGCCCAGTGATCCTAAAAGAGCGGGAAAAATTTTTCCCGCCATGAAACTCACTCCCCCAGTCACTGGGCAGACTTCACCACAGCCCAGTGACCTTTCACCAAAAGACAAATGGCAATACTTGTATTGCCATGCGCCCCCCTCCTAAATGTCCGGTGGACATCCATTCTACTTTCTCCTGTGACCTATGAATTTGAGTGGTGGGTCATGGCTTCCATTGGCTCTCGAGTCCTACCATAGTAACTCAACTGTATCTGGACGGCAATACAGTTGTATAACCTGTGGCCACAGCTTTGGAGCCCTGACATCCGGAGCTCAGGCTGTGGATGTTTTGACCTGGCAGCGTCCTTGCCTCCCTCTCCACTACCTATGACCCCATCTCTGCTTGTCTGTATGGACTTTCACTTCCATTGCACTATGCTTGCTTTTTCAGAGGACAACCCCTCTAGAAGACCATTTTTCAGTGCAGTTTTGGGTTTCACTGTAGATATTTCCTTGTTCGTTTTCACTTGTGTCAGACTTCTTAGGGAAGTTAGGCTTTGTACACATTTGCGTTAGCGGCTCTGTCAGTATTTTTGTCAGAACTACTATTGGCATCTAAATTGATGGAAACCACAATTAAACCATGATGGACTGCATTATAAGTCATTGGGGTCCACCAGGCACTGTTGGGATCCATTGTACGGGAAATCCGGGACTGCTTTGTGGAATCCATTATGAATAGAAGCTATGTCACTGAAGCAAACAGGTACTGAGAATGTTATCATTGAATTTGCATTTAATACAACAGTAAGGCCTTGTTCACACGTGAGTAATTTGATCGGTTATTTCCAAAACCAGTGGCGTGGAGGCTACACAGATATAAGGTATAATGAAAAGGTCTTCCTGTTCTGTGTTTTTGACTCGCACCTGGTTTTGGCTTACAATAACTGAAGGAAATAACTGAGCAAAAAACTGAGGTGTAAACAAGTCCTAAGCATACGACCACAAGATCAGGTTTCCTGATGCAGTTTTGGAAGCCAGAATCAGTAGTAGATCATAAAAGAAGAAAAGGTGTGAAGGACAAATATGACTTCTCTTTTTTATTCAAATTCTTCTGGTTTTGGTTTCCAAAACTGCATCAGGAAACCTGACTGTGTGGCTGTACTGTATGATTGCAAAATCTCTTGAAACAGAGTCCATCTGTCATGTTGCAAAACAGATTTTGGGGAAGGTAGAGAAGTCCTTATGTACTAGGCATAAGCATTGGGTTGCTGCATGTAGTATTCCCAGAAGAGGACTAAAGGCAATAGACATTTTAGGTGGCACCAGCTGATAATCTAATTCAAGGATGTCAAACTCGTGGCCTTCTAGCTGTTGCAAAACTACAACTTCTATCATGCTGAGAGTTGTAGTTTTGCAACAGCTAGAGGGCCACAAGTTTGATATCCCTGATCTAATGTGTATGGGGAGCCCCTGAACTCCTGAATCGTGTCGGGAGGAGAGAAGGATCAGGCACGTAGAATGTCAATGCCTGATCCTTTTGTTCTCCAGGGAGATTAGCTGTCTCGAGAAGTGTCTGGCAGTGACCTTCTCTTCTCTCCATTGCCAAAACATACACAGCAAACCCAAGCTTGTATGTATATGAGGGAGTCAGTAGAGATGGCTCAACTGCCTGGCCTACGTAAACCTACCTAAAATTCTGCTCCTGTTCATTTTTGGACTCTCATATCCTTGCTTGGGGTGGGCCAGTGCTGTCCAGCATTGGTGACTCTGCTCGGTCTGCACCTATTTGTGGTAGGGATCCTACAGTGTAACTTCAGTAGAGATTGCTGTTCCATTGGTTACTATATAGTAATAATAATCAGGAGAGTCCAGGTTTGGTGTTTGGCACACCGGTCATTAGAGATTGTGTTTTCAGTGTAATCTCATTAACCAGGCGCTTGGTCCTCCCCCAGCTCTCTAGACATAGGGAACTAAATTAAAGTTTTATTCCAAATTCTTTTCTACTGCTGGCAAGTCTGAACTTTCCATCACTTATCTGTTACTTTCCCTGGTTTTGTAAATCATTCCTAGCAGTGAATGTGGACTCAATACCTTGTTTTCATGTAACCGGACACCTCTAAATGCCAAGACGCCAACTGTGGTTTGTTCTCTTTGTAGAGTCTGTGTTCCTCAAATATGAGGCTTAATGAAATCTTATCTTCTCGCTCCACTGGTGACAGAAAATACAGCATTGTGTCACATTGTTTTTCAGTTTTTTTCTCTTGTATGCTACCAGTCCTGGTCCTTTTTGGACACTTGGCTCTATGCAGGAAAAACGCATCACATGAGTCAATTGTGGAATCCCATTGGGCTTTAATATTGAACCAATGTGAATGAGGCTTTACACAAGATCGCACCGTCTTAGGCCTCTTTCACACGACAGCATTTTTTGCGGGCTCTGACCCGCATTTTTCACATGAAAAATGCGGACCCATTCATTTCTATGGGCCCGCAAAAAATGCGGACAGCACACCGTGTGCTGTCCGCATCCGTTGCTCCGTGCCGTGGCCCGCAAAAAAAAATAGAGCATGTCCTATTCTTGTCCGTGTTACGGACAAGAATAGTACTGTTCTATTAGGGGCCAGCTGTTCCGTTCCGCAAAATACGGAATGGACACGGATGCCATCCGTTGTTTTTGCGGATCCGCAATTTGCGGACCGCAAAACACAACGTTCGTGTGAAACCGGCCTTAGATGCAAGTTAACTATTCTTTTATATTCCTTTATCTGTTATGTAGCCAATTCACTTTGCTTCAAGCACCACACTTAAAGGGTTATTCTCATTTTAGACAATGGGGGCATATCGCTAGGATATGCCCCCATTGTCTTATAGGTGCGGGTCCCACCGCTGGGACCTGCACCTATATCGAGAACGGAGCCCCCGAAGTGAATGAGGGCGCACTGCGCATGCGCAGCCGCCCTCCATTCATTTCTATGGGGCCGCCGAAAATAGCTGAGCGCTGGCTCGGCTACTTCCGTCTGCTCCATAGAAATGAATGGGAGCGCACCGCGCATTCACGGCCCGGCTCCCATTCATTTCTATGAGCGGCGCCGGGAGCTGCGCCTGGTGGTGGCCGGACCCCCGGAAACCTGGGGTCCTCCAGGCGCAGCGCTCCCCGCTCCGTTCTGGCTATAGGTGCGGGTCCCAGCGGTGGGACCCGCACCTATAAGACAATGGGGGCATATCCTAGCGATATCCTCTCTTGACATGTCTGATTCAGTAAGTACTTGCCTTCTCCATGTAATAACAATTCTGGAGCATCTATCCTTATGACTCTATGTTGTGCCATTCTTTTATTATTCCTTATGAAAGAATTACTAACAATGTGCATTGAAGGCCTAGTTGGGGGTGTGTCCCTGCACAGTCTGACACTATGCAATCAGTGATGCCAGTGAGAAACTGTGCAAGGCGACACCCCTAACTGGTAACACCTATGGGAACCTTCATTGCAGACTGCTAGAAATTCATTCATAACTTCTAGCAGGAATAATAAAGGAATGGAACATCATAGAGCCATACGAATAGATGCTCCAAAATTGTTATTACAAAGGAAATGCAAATAGTTACCAAAACAGGCATGTCAGGAGAAGCGACAGGTCCTCTTTAACCTATGACATATGCAGTAATTAATAATGGCATTCCTTGTATGTAACATATCATACGGTATGTACACATGTAAAAATGTAATATTCGAATATTTCATCTCCCTATCAAACTGCATAGACCCATAGCTGTGGTTCACCTGAAAACACTGCTTTTCTTTTGTTGATCTAAGGCTCCAGTCCCAATTTCTAATATGCAAATTATATCTTTTGGTGCAATGAAGGTGTCACCATTGCTCTTGCTGCACCCACGTTCCACTCATTTCTTTGGCCATCCTCTACCTGGCTGCTTTGCTATTGCCTGGTCCTGTCAATCAAAGCAGCCAGCAAGGAGCTAGTCACAGAAAAGAGTGGTACTTGTGTGCAACAAGAGCAACGGTGACACCCTCATTGCACCAAAGACCTAATTTGCGCATTAAGCAAAAGCGTCATAACTCAGGAACGGAGCCTCTTATCAACAAAAGAAAAACAGCGTTTTAATCATGTGAACCACACCTATGTGGTTAGACAGGGGGGTCACTGGTGATCGATTCCCTTTAAAAGGCAGAGCAAAAGATGTAACGGTATTGAATATTCATTTTCTCTTAAAGGGGTTATCAGTCTGGGCTTTTCAATGGGCAGAAAATGTTGTCATGTACAGTATATATGAAAATATACATTTGCCACAGTGATCCGCTCTAATCTGCTAATACGTAATCTAATGTATATGGCTAAATCGTAGACCGGATTAGTAAATCTGACCCAATGTCTTGCAAACACAATTACAATGGTAGATTCTGTAAGGGAGGAAAAGCAGTTCACCCTCCTTACAAAGAACCTGAACTGCAGGACGGATTATGAAGTTGTGGACAAGTGCCAATTTTTTGGAATAAATTGTAGAACAATAATATATTTCCATGCTCCATTTCATCTCTCAGAATCCGAGTCTTTGTTCTTCGTGGGTTTATTAATTCCTTGTCGTTAATTGTATTTGCAAGGACAGAAGCATTTATGTGTGAAGGTCGGGTTACTAGAGCAGACTGGCATCATGTTTAGTGAATGGGAGTTCAGTGAAAGGATATGTGGTTGAAAGTAAATGTCGAAGTATATACATAATAGTTAGGCTACTTTCACATCTGTGTTTTTGCTGGATCCATCATACATCAGCAAAAACTCTTCTGTCACGATAATACAACCGTCTGCGCCCGTTATGAACAGATCCTGTTGTATTATCTCTAAAATAGCCCTGATGGATCAGTCTCTAAAACCGTTGTAAGTCAATGGGGGACGGATCCATTTTCTCGTTTGTCAGAGACTCCCAATGTGAGTCATGAAGGATCCGTCTTGCTCCACATCCCGGGATGCACTGAAAAGCCGCTTGCAGCATATTTGTGTGCGTCATGGGAACGCAGTAAAACGGAACGGAATGCATTTAGGAGCACTCCGCCCCCTTCAGTTCAGTTTTGTCCCCATTGACAATGAATGGGGACAAAACTGAAGCGTTTTCCCTCGATTGAGATCCTATGACGAATCTCGATGGCGGAAAGCAAAAACGCGGGTGTGAAGTGGCGTCGTTCACATTTCCGTTGGAACTTCTGTTGCAGATTCCGTAAAAAAAAATGCTGGACAAAATAGTCAGCATGCTCCAGTAAAATTATAGATACCATGGAAACCCAATGGACCTCACTGGGATAATCGATGGGATCCACTAGGCGCATTGGTGCCTGCAATGTGACAGAACTGTCTTTGGCTTGCGATCTGTTTTTCTGTTCCTGTGACGGAAAAAAAAGATGAAATTCATTCCTGTTGCAGATCTGAACAAAGCCTTACTCTGCTGTTTGGAATATTTTTGGGTGCAGTCTTTGGCTGCATCTCAACTGTGTCTCGCCTGCCTGTAGGCTTCTCTGTGTGACTGTGGCCTTAAAGAGGTTGTCTCATCTCAGACATTGATGGCATATCGCTAGGATATGCTATTAATGTCAGACAGGTGCAGGTTCCACCTTTTAGACCCCCACTTATCTCTACAACGGGCCCCCCAAAGTGAAGGAGACCTCACTACGCAAGTGCAGCCACCCTCCATTTACTTTAGGCCTCGTCATAACTTAGGCGCACCTCCAGCTGTCCATGCGTCTGGAGTGAAAACCACCCCAGCCCCTGACTAGAGTAGTTTTCACTTCTCTTCTACGTCTGCTTCCAGGTGTGAATGTTAGTAAATTTGCCATGCTCCCACTATTCCCTTGCCACTCCCAAATGGCGATAATGACTTAAAAACAACCATGCAACAAAATTTGCAGTGTGTCAAGGCACCCTCACTGCCCACCTTCCCTTACGCTGTAACTCTGCTTGTTCAGAATGGCTCCAATGTATAAACTCAACCTCCCAGGAAGTCGGCGTGGAGCTTTGATTTTCATGACAGTATACCTAAAGTAACTAAACCACCAGAAAGAAAAAAATATTATTTGGGTACAACCACACGGTGTAGTGGTGTGGCGTTGGCGCTGTGTTGTATTGGAAAACCACATGGCTGGAAGGGCCACTGCGGGCTCATGAGACCGCACTGTGCCTTAGGTCTGTGTTGTTAATAGCCGAGCAGTATTGAAAATGCTGCGCCAGTGGTGGATTGGCCAAAGACCTTACAAGGAAATTTCCCGGTTGTTCAATGCCCAGGGGGCCGCTGAACCTTCCTCGCAGCCAATAGAAGTTTTTGGGCATGTATTTTGTGATGGACTGTGATATTTGGCTCTGTTGGGGTGGTATAATGTGCCACAGTATGGTATTGCTGCCCCTGCCTTCCATCAATTTGGACCTAACTACAAAACGGGGCCACTTTTAGTAATTTTTCCAGGGACACTTTAAGCTCCCAGTCCGCCCTTGTGCTGCGCAGCCGTTAAAAATACACCCTGACAAAACAGTGCGATCTCATTAGTTTAATTAGAGCCCGCTGTGGCCTTTTCAGCCACGTGGCGCTCGAAAGCAGCATGGCTGTGTCACAAATGCCACACAACCGCGCCGCGTGGTCATACCCTAGGGTAGCTGCTTTAAATGAACTGAGTTAGATTAGGGAAAAGTTGTCCTGTTTTATCCAGCTTGGAGGTTATAGTGTACTTTAAAAAGAGCGCTCGTAACTAAATGTAAATGGCCCCTTCCTACCGGTTCAAACACACACTCGGCCGCACACTAAGCCCATTATATAATCCTCCGTCTTTGTGCCGATAACTATCCCATAATTATTATTTTGGCTAATTCTGGTTTTAAAAAGTTGTCTGATATAGACAGGTTTTGGTTACATTAGTGCCGGGGAGTGGAGACAGGCTAATGCCAGGTTACTGGCTCCACTTACCAATAAGCCGAGTGGGGACAAATAGGGACACTGGTGGCAGGCTGTGTTTGTCACTGACCCCCCTTTGATACTACCCATTGAGTACCTTGATATCTAATTCATTATCTAGTGTCATTTGAATGGCAAATGATAAGTTACGATGGGTTAAGAGAGGCAGCAGAATTTATCCACTGCCGATCCTGCTGTGAATCAGCTTACAAATATGCACAAATACAATGTAAAACCTGTAACAAACACTACATGTAAAATATTGCTTTAAAATCTGCCCACATTTTTTTCCACTGTGTGAATGGGACTGAATCCACCAAAATATACTAGAAGCCGACCAGCATATAACAGGCAGTACCTTTGGTGATTTTTGGCATGTAAATTCATCACCCTGAGGGGCTATATACTGAAAACCTGCCGGTGCCCCCTGACCTATACAGTATTTATAGTGCAAGAAACAGATCTGAATACCGTAAGTCACCAATAGACAAAGTCTAACCACTTCGCCACCTGCTGGTCAACTAGAGTATTGCAAAAGGGGTACAAATTGGGTGTAGTTTGGTGAATCTCTTCTGCCTAGGTCTCATTCAGTAATTAGGAGTATTAGATTATCCCTAAGACTATAAAACCATAGCCATGCTATATCGTTCTGGAGAGAAGTGATTGCAAAAACTGAGAGCACACAGTTTTTTCTATGACTCAGTAAATGCTTGTTTTGCTGTACAAAATGAAATCAGTTTAAGTAACCAGCACTAAAGTATATAGAAGGGTGGAACATTTCCTGTACTTTATAGAATCCCGACCTCAGTAAAAGCCATTATACGTAACTGACAGATGCGTAAATCAGTAGACACACATTCACTCATCTGTACGTTAAGTTATACAAGTCCTGACAAAATCTGCAAGTGAAAACCTTTAGGAATGTGTGTATATTTCTATAATGGGTCGTGCAACATAGACGTGACTCAGAATGATCAGTTTTACACAGATCTGTAACTTATCTCTAGCATTATAGGTGAATACATCTCATAAGCTTAAAGGTGTTGTCTCACTTCAGCACATGGCATTTACCATGTAGAGAAAGTTACTACAAGACACTTACTAATGTATTGTGATTGTGCATATTGCTTCCTTTGCTGGCTGGATTCATTTTTCCATCACATTATACAATGCTCGTATCCAGGGGTTACGACCACCCTGCAATCCAGCAGCGGTGGCCATGCTTGCACGCTATAGGTAAAATTGTGTGCAAGCACGACCACCACTGCTGGATTGCAGCGTAGTCGTGACCCCTGGATACGAGCTATATATATATTGTGAAGGAAAAATGAATCAAGCCAGCAAAGGAAGAAATATGGACAATCACAATACATTAGTAATTGCCTTGTATTAACTTTCTCAACATGATGAATGCCATTTGCTGCAGTGAGACAACCCCTTTAAAGACACAAGCTGTGTGTACAGATGCATCATTCCAGGAATTTCACTGCATGGCACTCCAGCATTTTGGTGCTCAGATAAGATCCCATTCCTTATCCTGTGCTTTTTGGGGGTTTAGTATCTTGGTTTTACAAACACAAAATTGTGCATTGACCTTCTCATCTGCATGAAGTTTGTAAGTTCTCCCCGTGTTTGTGTGGGTTTCCTCCGTGTTCTCCATTTTCCTCCCACACTCCAAAGACATACTGATAGGGAACTTAGATTGTGAGGTGCCCTGGGAACAGCAAGTGATAATATCTGTAATGCGCTGTGGAATATGTCAGCGCTATATAAGCGAGGAAAATTATAAAAACATATTAATGCTTGAATTTTTATTTTACCTGTGTAAGCAATATATGCATGATATATTCTGTAGGTCATTGATTGCCAACCTTATTAACCTGGGGGAACCCCTGAAAAATGTCACCACCATTTTCATTTCTTCCTCAGTGAAGCTTGGTGTAAGCCTGGGTAAAGCACTCAAATTTTGGACTTGTTCATTGCTTTACCTGTATTCATGCCAAACATCTACGAGCTACCTAAATTTGAAACCCCTACTGTAAAAGGAGCAACTTGTGGTTGTTGTCTTCTACATGCAATCTGTCCAATCCCCCCCAGAGCTCCAAGGAACTCTTCTTAATAAGGTTGATGCACCTCATGTTATCGCTAAGACAAGCATTAGAAAAACAGTTTCTCCCAATGTGTACTCTGCATTTTAATTGTCCGTGGCCCTTGGGTTTTTATATTCAATAGACAATACAGGCAATTTATATTGGAGGGTCACCTTTATAAAGCCATTTTATCATTTTATCAGTAACCTATGTGTGATGTAAGTCATCAGTCTTATGATTAATTAGGATTTTCCTTTATTTGATAGATTGCTGGTTGGTGCACCTAGAACAAAGGCCTTTCCTGCACAGAGGGCTAACGTATCGGGTGGATTGTTTTCCTGTGATATCACGTCTTCTACTCCGTGCTCAAGGGTTGTATTTGACAATGCAGGTAAATTCATGGCAGCTATTTCCATTAAATTGCTTGTCACTATATACATGTTACTGTAACTATAATCATAAGTTATGTTGTCATCATAGCAAAACACAAAGATGGTCTTGATCTTGTAACTGGACCATACTGAAACCCAAAGGGGTTGTCCCATAAAAAAAATATTTTACAGTTTTCAAACCTGCACCGAGATCTGAATACTTTTGTAATTGCATGTAATTAAAAAATTAGCATAGCCTATGAGTTATTCAATAAAATGTATCAGTATAGCGCCACCTGCTGTTTGTTTTTTTTTCTTATTTCTTTGACCTGCTCACTGAGATGGCTGCACATGCTCAGTTTCATCCTTCATCTGCCTCCTGAGCTGTGATAGGGAGAGCTGAGACACGCCCCCTTAGCTGCAGCAGAAAGGACACTCCCCTTGAGCTTCCAGCTTGATATAAATCTAACAGAGCAATAAATGGGGAGATCTCTGGATCCATGTGAGGTACAGGGCTGGCTCTAGCATTGTTAGAAAGAGATTTTCATGTACTATATAATATCTGATTTTCATTACTTACATTAGTCCCTTTAAGTGAGTAGATGCATACCATAGACTAAGGCCATACAGCTGCTATGGGAATATAGGGAGCCCTACTTTGGTTGGTCCCATTCACTTTCCTACCTTGTAGGAGTCCCCTCTACAGAGGAACTGCATTTCTAGCATTCAAGGGGTGGGAAATTGTCCTATGGTAAGGGCTTGTAGAGCGAAGACAATACGAGACCCTTCAGTTCTGGGTTACAAAACTCAGCACCATAATGGAGCCCCATTTTGGTCCTTGCTATAGGGGAACTCTTTTGCTTTCTGTGTAATATTTGACTGTAGATATAAAAAACATAGTGCCACATAGCACAGTAAACCCAAAAAACAAGGAGGAGTAGCTGCTAAAGGTAATGTGCTCAGCTTTCTAAGCTGTGAGTATCCCAGGCACAACTTTCATTAGATGTATGGTATAAGAATTTCTGTCCAGCTTCTGCTCCTTAGCCCAAACGGTTGGTGGATATCTCTGTTGTCAATGAAAGTGATACAGAGGTGGCCTAATAATTATACGAGACCAGTATCGAAACATATTGCCAAGAAAGATTGTATCCTGGAATCCCTAGTTTTTCCTTTGCCAGCAGTGCCCGCTCATTTGCCAATCATTTCTGCACTGCTTTCTGTGTAAGGCATTGGCACACCCAAAGGGCTGTATATTGATTACAGAATAGACTATTATCTACAGTGTTATAATTATTGCACATTAGTTTGACTATTATGGAACTCTAAGCAATAACATTACAGCTCAGACTTAAAGCTTACAACCTATATTAAGCAAACGTTTGCCAAAAATGCAGTCATTACACAACATTTTTTCAATGTTGCAATTTTGTGCAAATCCAAGCAATAAAAAGCTACAAATGGTAAATGGAAATAATCACCTGTATTAAGATAAATACTTCATAGCTTAATAAATGAAATACTTACCTCTACAGTGGACCTGACATCTGAGAGTAAAGAAAACCAGTGGATGGGTGTAAGTGTTCAAAGTCAAGGACCAGGAGGCAAAGTTGTGGTAAGTCTTGTGAAAAATTCTTTCAATGAAAATTTTATGTAAGAATTTGCTCTAATACTGATATGCCCTATCTATGTGCCTTAGTGATCTCACTAGGACTAAATGGGTTCCGAAATAGTGACACATGAAACGAAATATTTTTCTCCTTTGTTTCACCACTAAAAATGTCCAAAATGGAAATGATAAAGCACTAATTAGTATGTTGGTGCCATAACGCACACATCATATTTTGAAAGGGCCTCGAAGAGGTGTTGGTGGTGGGATCCTGAGCAGAATACACCTTAAAAATTGTACCAATAGTAATATGTCCTATCTTAAAAAATAGACTTGTGCTCACCGATATGAAAGAAGAAGGTTTGTGAATACGCCCCAAGAATCTCGGGACATCACTGGAAGGTGTTATGTGCTGAGCCAAGACCTCACTATCTCAGATGAAATGGATGGAGGAGACTGGAATTTTTGTGATGGACGACTCAGGGGTCATGAGAAATTTGGATCTTGTCAGCAAGGTGTTGCTGCAACATTTACAAAGGACTACCATTATGTTGTGTTTGGTGCACCTGGGACATACAACTGGAAAGGTATGCAGGCCTTTCGTATGTCAGTCTACTTACCTGTAAGCATGGGCAGTGTAAGAAGCATCAGAAGACCAGCACTTATTCTGTTGTGTACTCAACTGTGACCCAACAGGGTGTGGTCTTCAAGCTATAGTTCTGATCCAGTTATACATGTAGACGTCAGTGATCTAGTCTGGATGCCGTCCTTTAAAGGGAATGTGTCATCAGAAAATGATCTTAGGTTTAAATCAATTTTTTTATGTAAAACATATTTGTAAATAATGTTAGGTGATGTTCTTCTTAATTTTCCTTGTTCCATTTTTCACTCTGGCCACTGAGCCTAAGCCTATGCTCACACCTTCACTTTTTAGCAGTCATTTCATTATCATGAAATCATTGTCATAACAGGCAGGATTACAATGAAGCATAACACCTCTGTATAGATATATCACAGGGTCCACCATTCTCAGTTGGTGATGTCACAGCTTATATGCTCCCCCTCCCTGTACAATGACCTCTGCACATACCATTAAGCATGTCTATAAAGCTCTTCCAAACAAGACAATGAACATCTCCTGTCTTTTGTGACCTATGTTCCATATGGCTGTTAACTTGTAAAGCTTATGTCTAATTTCTAAAAATGATGTCTAATATCTAAATACTGCTGATTCACTTTTATATCCATATAGTTTTCCTAGCAATATGCCATTACGTCCGGGCCATAGCTAGGGAGGGGCTGGTGTAGCCTGGATGCTGAGTGCCAAATAGGGCTCCAACAAATCTTTCTGCCAGAGTATTGGGAAACAGGGTAGCAAGCCACATCTTTGCCTTGGGTGAATGAAAGCCTACCTACTTAGAACACTGCATGGACATCTAGATGGATGTAGAAAAAGTTCAATATCCAGCCAGGGCTTTTAGTCGTAAGTGTTCATTATCACCTCTTTATATTTTTTTTCAGTGAAGTGGTGTCTCCTAAATGAGCAACATGTCCTATCTGTTGTTGGTGACCTAGGACTGAATGGATCATACATAGTCCTCCTCTATCTAACCTCAGATCTCTGTTCTTTTCCGTGCAATTAACCATTCCTAGTTCTCAAATGTTCTTCTTCAGGTCCATAGATTAGTTTACCCTCCCATGCTTTAGAATTCCAGTTGTTCTATTCCTGTACGGATCCTTTCTCCTTTTCTTCAGCAACCTTATCTTTAAATAGGCAGAACCATGCCTTCTTCTATACCTTCTTAAAGAAGAACTCCCGACAAAAATTTTGTTCCATGTCCTGCTAGAAATTTACATGATATAATCTGTAGTGAATGTCATTTTCTTACCAGTGTCTGAATTTTTGACTTGTATCATCCTGAAGTTTCTTATCTGTGTCATGTGACCAGCAATTAAACCCACCAACTCACACATAGACTTATGTGTGGACAGGAAGTCTAATTCTCTATTCATTCCTATGAGACTGAAAGTGAGGCTCCCATAGGAATGAATAGAGCAGTTACTGGCTTTCTGTCCTGGGTCAGTTGGAGGTCAGGCAGTTGGTCACATGACCCAGCTACAATAAGAAGACAGGTTTTTACTCACAGAAACAGTCCCTAATAAGAAAATGACAATCACTACAGATTATATCATGCACCTTTCTAATAGGTCAGAGAATAAAATTTTTGCGGGAGTTCTTCTTTAATACATTCACTTTTGGCCACGTCTTCCTTCGGAGATCCAAATGTAATTTCTTTTTACATTCTTTTTAGTTACAAAACCATGAATAATTTTATATTTGTATATTTGTAGCATATATTTCACTAGTTCATATAGTTTTGTTATATTTTCTGCCATGTTCCGTCCCTATTTTAATTTGCCATTTCACTCATTCATTCACTCATTCAGGTTTTGTTCGAGCAGAGCACAAAAATAGTTCATTCGATGACCTGTTCATTTTTGAAGATGGTCCTTATGAGACTGGTGGGGAAACAAAACGCGATCCAGATTTAGTACCTGTTCCGGCTAACAGTTACTTAGGTAACCATTCCTTCACTTCTGACTGTATTGAGGGTCCATGTACTCATCAGCGGTAGATGTCATCTTATGAACTAACGTATCAATTAGGAATTGGTACCGTAATTAGGAACTGGACACATCTCCTTGGAGAACTGATGGGTTGAATGATGAATTGTTTACTTCTTGTATGTCAAATTATGGACATTTTCTTTCTTTCTTTTTTTTTTTTTTTTTTTTTTTGCTATTATAAATGCACAGGTCTCCTTTTTATGACTACCATGTCCAGTACTGATCCAGATCAATTTCTCTATAAATCTGAACCCCCCAATTCAAGGGGTCATAAAGCCATTGATGTGGCCGCCAATAGCTACTTAGGTTTGTGGTTCATTGTGGAATGTGCTATGTTCTGGTGAAATCACCCATCACTCATTGCTGTGGATAGCATGAAGTCATGTCGTCAATTATCAGCACCATGATGAATTCACCAACATGTGCATGACATGGAGCTTCGAAAGTTCTCAGCTCCCCGCATTTCATTTCTGTTTTTTTAAAACTGGGGAACGCTACTAAAACCGTATTCATACCTGCATTTGTCAATAAGTTCACAATACGGAAGTGTATTGTGGTAGGTATAGTTCATTTTGTGCCATTCATACAATACATATATACCACTGTATTTCCCCTACAGATGCTGAAACAAAGCTTCTGAGATACAATATGGTGCTATATATGGAATCTTATGGAGCATGCTGTATATTGAACAAAAAAGACCCATAGGCTTAATATATTGTTCTATATTTTGCACCTGCTTCAAATGTAACAAGGTTGGAATAAGGTCTTACAGCAGTTGCCATGTCAAAATACTAAATAGTAAAGACTATGTACACCTTTGGTAGCATTTTTTTATTGCACTGTACTCTTAAATTAATTTTGTTTCAATTGGTCTTTATTAAAAATGATGAGCCATTTTCCCTGCACATCTTTGATTTTATCTACTAGCAGGATCTGCATTTTCTCTCCTTTCCGTCAGTTGGGGAGCTGACAGACTCCTTATCTCTGATCTCTGACTTATAAACACTCATTATGGCTTAATTTTTATCTTACTGATAAGAATGTGGTTTAAATAAGTGTTTATGACCTTTTAGCAATTTAGACATAAGGGTTATTAGATGACGGCACAAAGTGAAAGGGAAAGTACCATTCACATAGCTAGAAAAACAGTTAACCTTTTGTCACAGAATGGCTCAATATTTTTTTTAATAAAGACCAATTGAAAAAATGATTTTTAGCCCAAAAACTGTAAAATTCAATCATAAAAAAAATTGTCCCCGACGGTGTACATAGCCTTTAAGTCAACACCATGTTTCAGAACTGCAAATTTGAAAAATATTTGCCGCTGAACTGCTGATTCAATTACTGATCTAAAAATTAAATGTTAATATTAGCATATAAAAAACATCAAAGGGGTTACCCTATCAGAAAAACTACATGCACTTATGACATTTGGAGAACCACTACAATGAGGAACTCACTTTGTGTGTCACACATATACACATATATTAAATGTTTCTCCTGTCAATTATCTAATTGTAATATGGCGCAACCTCCTTAGGTTTTTGCTGAAATTAGGATCAATCCCTGCTCACACACCTAAAAAAAATCTTTTGCATCACAGAGATTTTAGGAGTTAATCCCCCAAAGTAGGACTGCGAATACAAGGAGCATGCGTGTCTAAAGCATGACAACGAGGGGCTTCATATGTGAACCAGCATTCGGTTGTCAATTTTACAGCCTTCCAAGGCTGATATGCAGCAAGTAATCTGTTCCGCTGTTCACATAGTAGCTTAGATTGTGCAAAATAAGTGTTAAATATGTGAAGAATGAGGGTAAATGTGCGGCGGTATTCACCTCAAACCTCTATGCATGTTATCACTTTTACATCTGACTCATTACGCACAGTTTGCAATATCACCCTTGTATTCATTTAGATTTTCTTTCCTTCTATTCCTAGGGTTCTCTTTGGATACTAGCAAAGGAATCACCTCACAAGATGAAATGACGTTTGTATCGGGTGCACCCAGAGCCAATCACAGTGGAGCGGTGGTTCTCCTGAAGAAGTATCCACCCAACGAGAGGATGTTGTCTCCCGAGTTTATCTTTGAGGGGGAGGGGCTGGCCTCTTCATTTGGTTACGATGTAGCAGTAGCAGATCTCAACGGAGACAAGTAAGATACTTAGTCAGTAGGTTTCTGAAATAAGTAATGTCTCCTAAACAAACAACATGTCCTATCTGTGTGTGGGACTGAATGGATCATACATACGTACTCCTTGTTTATCTAACCTCAGATGCCTGTTCTCTTCCTGGCATTTAACCATTCTTATTTCTCAGATGTTCTTCCTCAGGTCTGTAGATTAGTTTACCCTTCCATGCTTTATAATTCCAGTTGTCCCGTTCCTCTTTGTAGGGGATCCTTCTCCTTTTCTTCAGAAACTTTATCTTTAAATAGGCAGAACCACATGACTTCTTCTAAACCTTCTTGATGCATTCACGTTTGAACATCTTGTCTTCTTTGGAAGAACCAAATTTAATTTTTTACCAAAAATGTATCTCTTCTCTTTCTGTTCCATGAGTCAAGAGACTTTCTTTCATCGGCTCTTTGTCTAGTTCCAAATCCTCTCCTACCAACGCAAAGCCCCTATACTCCCCAGTTTATTATCTCAGAAGTTAGTGCCCTACTTTCTCACCAACCCTTCCCCCACATAAAATAGTCTCCCTTATCCACGGACATCTCCTAAATCTTTCCTTTGGTTCTTAGTTCCTTGATGTTTGTGCCCTTTCACATGTTTTCATTTCAGCTGTTTTTTCCCCATTGCCTACTTGACTGCTGTGTCCTATTTATCTCTCAACAACAGCTCCTATTCTTCCTTTTCCTAGTTCCTGTTGTACGTACACAAGCTCCATTAAAATTTCCGATAGCATCAAGCTATTCTGATTTTGTACTAAAAATATTCCGGTAGATATAACTACGTTAAATTAAGATATAAAACCTTCCAAGTGCTCGATATACTTCACTCACTACCTAAATGGAAAAGATCTGCTATGATTAATACTGTCAACACGTTACAAAGTTTTACAGTAAACTGGAAAGTTTCCTGTATATTAACCAGAAGAAAATGGGAGGCCCAAAAAGAATAAAGATCTAGTCTTGGTGTTACGTTACACCTCATATCTATAACGTGAACTAGGTCGCAATCTGTTTTCTCCTTTTTGCATAAATTCTTAGCAATATAGAGATATTTTATTTACTACTCATTTGCCTAACTAATGCTTAAGCTTGCAAATCTCTTTTTTGACCCTAAACATTATTTTGATCTGTGGACTTTGGATATGGTAGTTACTGTAGGTCACACCTTATGAAGTTTTGTTCCTCAAGTAAAGCTGAAGTCAGAAGTGGCTGACCATCTAACGGTCATGGGGCCTCCCAACTCTCCCCAGATTGCAGATGTTAAAGGAGTTAGGAATCGGGAAAGTGAAGGCAAATTGATACTTTCCAAACAAACAGGCAGTTATCGGAACGGAAGCATTTTTTTCTCGATAACTGCCTGATTGTTAGTTTACACAGCATGATCTGCTGCCCAGAAATGATGATTGAGGTGCCCACATGAAAGATCATTTCACCAGATGAAGAAGCGTTTTGCTTGTTCATTGGGTGATCATTGGCACCTTTAGGGCCCATTCAGACGGCCATATTATTGTGGGTCCACAATAATGCGGACCCGCAATACTACGGGTGCCGCCCGGCGTGTGTTCCGCAACGGTCGGAACACACGGCTGGGCTCCCCATTGAAAATGCCTATACTTGTCCGCTGTTGCGGTCGAGTATAGGACATGTTTTATTTTTTTATGCAGAGCCAGCTCCGTGCCGCGGCTGCCCGCTCTCATAGAGGTGAATGGGGCCGCATCTATTCCACAATATTGCGGATCATGTGAATGGGCCCTTATATTGCCCGAGTGTTATTGGGAACAAGTGTTCATATGAATGTTCGTTCCCGATAATCAGTCAAAAAATCATGCAGAGTAAATCCAGCATTAGATTTCAACTGCCCAATCATTTTGCTCTCGGGAGCTAAGCCACCACCAGAGGACTCTTGCAGCAGCTTTGTCCCCCACTTCTGGCCAAGCAATCACGTGTATGAGGGGACTGAGGGCATCTGAACCAGCATTCAGCCAACATCTATGTCATATGTGAGCCCAGTATGTTTATGTCATATCTATCGTTTCTTGTGGTTCCTACTTCTACTTGTTCAGTGTATTAAACTAGTGTTTTTTATGATCTGTTCCTTTTACACGGGCCGATTATCGGCCGAAAAATCGTTCCTAGGAACGCTAGTGCCGATAATCGGCCCGTGTAAAAGTGGCCCTAATCAGCCGACGAACGAGCAAAACGCTCGTTCATCGGCTGATTGGATCTTTTGGTTTCTACAAAAGATCCAATCTGTCGGGCGCACATCGGCCTGTGTAAACAGGCGATGTGCGCCTGACAGTATGGAGATTCCCGGCCGCACGAGTGATACAGCGATCACTCGTGCGGCCCGGCGCTCGATTCATCGGGCCGTGTAAAGGCTCCCTGCCCGAGCGCCGATATCGCTGATCGGCGCTCGGGCAGGGAGACACATCGGCCCGTCTAAAAGGGCCTTTAGGGTCCTTTTATTCAAGCAGATGAATCGCACCAAATGAGTGCAGACTGATAATATAGAAACTCAGTTGGCTATCGTTTAACTTTCATTTTCGCTTTGCAGCTTTAATTTGCACTTTACAATCTTTCGTTTAGACCCCTCCTCTCATAGAGTACATTGAAACAAAGATGCGATCAACGTCAAAGAAGCATTTTCTCATTTTTCATTTGATTGCAGGGCATGTTTACACCAGGCAATGATTGGCAACAGTCTGTTGGCTGATCACTGGCCCATGTAAAGGGACATCTTCACCTGTGATTTAATTTTTATAAAAAACTATTTTGTAATTTAAGACTTGGATGATTAACTTCCTTTCAATGTCCTGTGTTCTAGCATTGTGGGACAAGTCATGTCCTCCAGCGGACTTCAGAGCGGTTCTCAGTTTTTAAGGGGGTGTGATTAAATCCTTGCCATTATTATGAAGCTCTAGAGAGTCTGTTGATGACCTCCCCTAATGAGAATGTACCACACACACACCGACGACAGCCACTGATAAGAAAGTTGGCAGCCGATAACAGAGCCCCTCTGTCTACCACAGCGCCGGCGATACATTCATATTAAAACCTGCAGACATCATATCCTTCCTGTTAGTCATAATCTGATTCCTCCACTGTGTATATGAAATAAATTGAATATTACTGTTGGTGTCTCTACTAGTTGGAAACAGTATGCTAAACCAAAGCCACATTTTAAATGATGGGAATCACCAGACATAATTTTAGTACATTGATATAAAATAGCTGTGAGAGCCCTCTGGTTCTTGTGATTGTCGACCCTAATTACGAATTAGAAAAAAAATACGAAAAAGAGTTTGCTTGGTTCTGCCTACATTAGATTCTCAATTTTAGGTACACAAAACAGCAACAATGTACTCAATGTACTGTGTATCTTGATGATCCAGTGACGCAAGTGTACTACTAAAGATGTCTTTGATGGCAAACTATTGTTAATAGATCACAGTAAGAGTAAGATTTAAGTTGGTGCGGGTCTGGGTTCTGAACCCATTATACCACCCCAAAAGAGCCAAATACCACAGTCCTTCACAAAATACTGCCCCAAAAACTTCCATTGGCTGGCTTCGAGGAAGGCTCAGACGGCCCCCTGAGCATCGGACCACCGGGAAATTTCCCTGTAAGGTCTATGGCCAATCCGTCCCTGCCCATGGTTTCTAAAACGAGGAGCTTGAAGCACTTAGCCAAGAACTGCCTCTCCATTTTAGTTAAAGATGAAGTCAATGAAAAGTCTATCAGCCCATCTTCTGTGAGAAAGAAGAGACAGTATTTGACTGAGTGTGTCTATCTCCTCGATTTAGCGATCGGCGGCAGATCCGGCTGGTCAAAACTTATGAAATGTCAAAAAAGTTTTTTGGAATGATGCCTCTATTTTTTATTATAAATAACACTCAGTACGAAACAGCTGAACTGCAGAGGCTGGCACAACCCATGGACCGTTGTGGTGCTGTTTTCGGTAGAAGCAGGGGCGTAGCTATAGGGGGCGCAGAGGTAGCAGTCGCTACCGGGCCCAGGAGCCTGAGGGGGCCCAAAGACCCTTGTGCCGCATAAGAAGACACACAAAGTACTGAGGGAAGGGGGGCCCAAGCTGAAATCTTGCACCAGGGCCCATGAGCCTTTAGCTACACCCTTGGGTAGAAGGCAGCCATGTTTTTAAAGTAAATTTTCAATATCAACTAAAAATATCTACAAAGACCTAAAGTTAAAGTTTTATTTTAGCGAAAAATATAAAATAACAACACATTGCCTATAGTGATGATTTTAATTTGTCTTTTCCACAGGTGGCAGGATATAGTTGTTGGTGCACCCCAATACTTCGATAAGGATAACAAAGATATAGGGGGAGCTATCTATGTGTACATCAATCAGGAGGGAAAATGGGGGAATGTCAGGCCAATCCGAATTGAGGGCCCCAGGGATTCCATGTTTGGAATTTCGGTGAAGAATGTTGGAGATGTGAATCAAGATGGATACCCTGGTAAGAGGATTCATTGTTAACTAATGATTTATAGCTTACAATCCTGTAATATTGTGTAGACATTTTGTAGCTAAACATATGTTCTGCGGGTGTACCTCAAACCGTATCATGAGATTACTAATTCATTACCAATTAGTGGATTTTTCTATGTCAAGAATAGATTGTACCTCAATGGGATATAGCGGTGGGGAGTCTATAAGGCAATTCTCCCTGAGGAAAAAATGTGCAAATTACTCTCCTCTAGAATGAAGCAAACAGTCTTTAGTGCCACTCGAGATTGGCTATTCTGTAAGTCAATGTACGATGTATGGAAGAGAGCTGTTTTACATTAAAAATAGATTATTTTAAGATGATCACTAGGAAAGAGATGCAGAAATTATCATAGTTGTTCAAATGCTATACCAGTATAAAATTAAATTATTTAAATGGGTTTCACGTGATATGGAAGTTGTAGCTCTCATACTGGCACCAATCAAAAAACTCTTTGGATATTTAATTTCCCTATATTTTTTAAAGATAGTATACATGGATCTGGCTTGAAGACCTGCTGGTGGTTTCTATGTGTCCGTGTATACAGCACTGGTATAGTAGGGGATAGCCTGCTGGTTGCTGCCAGTGCCGTAGACCGTTGAAGGCAGCTGGGTTGTGCTGTAGGATCCCATCATATTGTGTCTTACCGGTTTTATTGGGCGAAACATGGATATATAACTGTGTGATGTTGTTATATTAGAACATTGAAACTGATTGTATATGTGGCTACAACCTTTCTAAGAAGTTCAGAAAAGATGTAAATGGGTTCTAAACTGGACCTTCATTACAAACTGCTAGAAATTCATGCATAAGTTTTAGAAGGAATAATAAAGCAATTTCACAACAGCCATAATAATAGATTTGTTATTACATGGGGAATGCAAGTAGTTACTGAAACATCCATGTCAGGAGAGGTGACGGGGCGTCTTTAAGATGCATTTTATAAATGTTACGACCTTTTCAGTGTAGTCCAAAAATGTGTCCTGACTTGCAAACTACAGCACGCTGCGTTTTATTGTCCGGCCACCTCTCGGCATGTTTGCCGTGCTGCAGCCGGACCTCCGTCCCGTCCCCATTATAGTGAATGGGGCCAAAGCAGACCTCCGGCAGCATAATAGACTTGCGGTAGCACAGATCCGGCAGGCTGTTCCCCCACCGGGGGAAAAGGCTACTGCAAGTGTGAAAGTAAGAGGGGTTTTCAGTCAGCACATCCCAATGCGCAGGTGCACGTTGCTATGGCTGATTGCAATGAAAAGGAAAATACATACAATGCAACGGCACACTGCTGACCAGATAAAGCACAAAATCCCATAGAGACATGAAGTATTCTGGAGCTAATGCTATGCTTGTTTGGTAAATTAGAGATTCTTGGCAAATATATTTTGTACAAAATTATCTGGGCCCGTTCACCAAATCGTCCAGGTGATCTCTGTAGAACAAAAACCAGACACTATTTCCTACCTGTTATGTGCCAACCTTGGCTTCCATATAATGAGGGAGTGTTTGGTTCCACATGCATGCTGGGTCCCTTCTGCCTTTTGCCATTTGTAGTGCTTCAAAGGCCTCCACTAATACAGGGATGCAGCTCCATAGGCTGATTTTAACTAGTGTAACTATAAAGCCGAGTGGACTCGGCATGCATGCTTGGTACCTGCATCCCTGTATTAGTGGAGGCCTTTGAAGCACTACAAATGGCAAAAGGCAGAAGGGACCCAGCATGCATGTGGAACCAAACACCCCCTGATTATATGGAAACCAAGGTTGGCACATAACAGGTAGGAAATAGTGTTAGGTTCCCGTTCTACAGAGATCACCTGGACAATTTGGTGAACGGGCCCAGATAATTTTGTACAAAATATATTTGCCAAGAATCTCTAATTTACCAAACAAGCATAGAATCAAGTGTGAAAGTAGCCTACGCTTGAATTTTTATATATAGGCTTATGTCTGCATAACATTTTGTTTCGTTTTGATATTAATTAAAACACTGTAATTGATGAGAAGAACCTCTTTATTTTGGGTGCTCACAAATTATATCTTTTGTTCTAATCAGACATTGCAGTTGGAGCACCATATGCTGATGGTTTCGGAAAAGTCTATGTATTTCATGGCTCCAAAAGTGGCATCAATCGAGAACCAGCACAGGTATACCATATACACCAGCCATAAAAAAAATGAATGTTGTCATGACATTTATCCAGTCTCCGTCATAACCAGTTGTGTCCATTTGGCTGAAACATGACATTTGGTTGTTTGGAAGAAGTAAATGTTTGTACATCTAAGCTCCAATAAAGCAGTGGTTAAAGTAGTTGTCCACTTCTAGAGACTTTATTTAAAAAGATGTGTGACTTTACTTTGGAAGCCAAAACCAGGAGTGAATTCAAAAAAGTGGATTCTTCGCATCTGTCCTTTATACTTTCACTCCTTTTTATGATCCATTTCTGATTTTGGCTTCCAGCACTGCATCAGAAAACCTGATCATGTGGCTGTAAACTTGTTGGTTCGGACTGGTCTAGAGCCCATACTCTACTAAGGGTCCATTCACATAACTGTATCAGTTTTGCGGTCTGCAAATTGCAGATCCACAAAACACTGATACACGCGAGTCGCAATTTGCGGATCAGCACGTCCCGCGCTTTATTACAAATGGACAAGATTACAATATGCTCTGTTGTGGGGCCACAGAACAGACATACAATCCCCCAAAAATGCAGTGTGAATGGACCCCGAGTCTTATCTAAATTCCAATATGAAGAAGCCCCCAACTAGTTAAATATGGCCTAAAAGAGTATTCGTAAAATGCTTGTGTGAATGTGAACCTGATTCCCAATGTATTGTTATTAACTTTATGTCTTCCTTTTACAAAGGTCATTGATGGCAGGAACACAAACACCAAATTCTTTGGTTACTCTATTGCCGGAAATATGGATCTAGATAAGAATTCCTATCCAGATATTGCAGTAGGATCTTTGTCAGATTCTATAAATGTATTCAGGTACAATAAAATTGTCACTATTGTAATCCATAGAAATGCATCTTGCAAGTTTCTCAATTTTTCAATTTTTTTTTCTTCTTAGGTCACGTCCAGTGATCAGCATCAAGAAGACAATTAAAGTGACGCCAGACAAGATAGATTATAATAAGAGAAACTGTGTGGTTCCCAGTGGAATCTGGTAGGCTATATTCACAAGTTTGACTTAATATGCAAGTTTTAATAAACTTTACATGGCCTAATCTTGGAAAACTTTCTGGTTTTCAGTTTGACGGTGGAGGTCTGTTTGTCGTATACAGCGCAGCCTAGAGACTACAATCCAAGATTAAGTAAGTCCCTTTCATATATTTTATTGTTTCAATAATTCTTGGAAGCTGCTCTGCAAGATCTTATAATTGTTTTCCAACTTTCTTTCTTAGCTCTCGCTTACACCCTTGAAGTTGAAAGTGTAAGACAAAGCCTAGGCCTGTCCTCCAGGATTGCCAATTTCTCAGGACCAGTAACAAACACAATGGAACTCAGAGCGCAAAATCAAATGAGATGTTCTGAAACCATTCTTCACCTACAGGTATGTGGACTACCTTGTCTACATAGGTTTTACTTCTATATTTTTAAGCTCACCCATTAACAATCCTTGTACTGCCCCTTCTAGTCTTCTACCTACTACTACTTTCTTCAGAGCGTGGTGAGGAGAGGGCTAGAATGGTGCTACGTGCCAAGATTAATGATGTTACAAATCCATAAGAGAAAACTATTATTGGGTTAGTTGCTAATTATTACTAGTTATTAGTCTACTTTCACACTAGTGGTTTTGCTGGATCCATCAGGGTTCAGCAAAAACGCTTCCGTTACTGATAATACATCCATCTGCATCCGTTATGAACGGATCCGGTTGTATTATCTTTAACATAGCCAAGACGGATCCGTCATGAACTCCATTGAAAGTCAATGGGGGACAGATCCGTTTTCTATTGTGTCAGAGTTAAATGGATCCGTCCCCATTGACTTGCCCTGTGGGTCATGACGGATCCGTCTTGCTCCACGTCCCAGGATGGAAAGAAAACCGCAGCAAGCATGTCCTGCATTGGAGCCATGTAATGTAGGACGTGGGAATCGTCATTGGTAAGAACAAGGGACGTGGTTAGTGTCACATGATCTGCTGATGTGAGGACATATCTCACTGTCCTAAGGCATGTTGGGACAGCAGTCACATGACAAGCCAGGTAGTGGGATTCAAGTATGGGGGATAAGAGAAAACTGCAAATGAGGTAAATTTGAAAAAAAAAAAAACAACAAAAAACAATACAAGTAGGAATAGGAGCTAGAGTAATTGATAAAAATAAACTTGAGTCAAAAGTCTTTTATGACACAACCCCTTTCATTTACTATAGAGATTACTTTATTGTTTTATTTTATTTTTGTAACAATATTAAATGGAATTCTCTAAATGTATGAATTACTTTATGCTGTGCACATAGAACTGACAATACTATTTTCTCACTCTAATAGGATAATATTAAGGACAGACTGCGACAGATTCCTGTGTCTGTTACAGTAGATATCAAAAATGTCCGGCGGAAGAAGAGGCAGAGCACTTCACTGCCAGAACTTATGCCTATCCAGAATGCAAATGAGCCCAAAAAAGTTACTGCAGAGGTACAGTAGATAACATGTTGGATTAACCCACTGATTTCCACAGGATTGGTCAACCATCCAATGTGTATGAGGGTCTCCCATAAAATACAGAGGTTGCGGCAGCCCAGATTATAGATTTTAGTACTTATAGCATTACTTCATTTAGAACCATTTATATTTAGAGCACCTGTCTATAAATCTTCATAGCCCCCTACACAGACCAAACATATTGACTACTCACCATGTAAGTGATGTGAATAGTAACACTAAGTTGAACCATTGCAATCTTTTTTCACAGATTATGTGAGCATTAATAGCTAAATCTAATCTTAAATTTTACAGGTTCAGTTTTTGAAAGAAGGATGTGGAGAAGACAATGTCTGTAACAGCAATATGAAGATCTCTTACAAATTTTTCACTAAGGATGGACCAGACTCCTACACAGAGCTGAAGAGGTAACATATTCTTATCTGAATATCTGGTTTATCATCAAAGCCTGACTACTGGAAGATGTGCTACACTAAATAGGTGCCCAGGGGCAGCTATCAGGTCAGGGATTCCATATTGTGATATGGAATTAAATGGCTTCACCCAACCACTGACCATGAGTGGAAAAGAAAGTTTTTGTGTTATCATTCATATTCACTGAAAAAAGGCCAAGACAGCCAAAATTCTGCAGGGGTATGTAAACTTTTGAGCACATTATTTTTCTCCTCGCAGGTCTTGCTGACTAGAGGTATATATAAAAAAATCCTGGACTTTGCCACATATCTCCAGCAAATCACTTAAAATCACCTAACATATACATGTGAATGTATAAGGCTTTTCACTCTACAATTAATTTATCCATTGTGGTAGAGTGAGATGAGACGAAATTACTGCAGTCCTTTACCTCCTCCCTGTTATTAGA
This sequence comes from Rhinella marina, assembly GCA_900303285.1. Taxonomy (NCBI): domain Eukaryota; kingdom Metazoa; phylum Chordata; class Amphibia; order Anura; family Bufonidae; genus Rhinella; species Rhinella marina. The sequence goes on along the minus strand of ONZH01005910.1, from coordinate 206,583 downwards.
TAGATAGATAGATAGATAGATAGATCAGAATATATAGATAGATAGCTAGAATATCATACCCAAAGAAGGAATTAAAAGCTGTTTGTGTATCCGTACAGAGAAGTTTTTTAGTCAGTAAAGCCATGTGATTATAGCAGCCTCAGCACTAAAGCACAAGCTGTGTGTGGGAATGCACTAACATGTTACATGAGCTAGCCGGGTTGTAAAGAAACAAAGCAGACAATAATAATTTCCAGTTAGTGAATTAAGAAGGAGTGATCTAAAGCACAAACAGCTGAGCTTTGAACTGAAAGACTTTACACAGGTACTGAACATAAGGTCCAAGAGTTTTTCTGGTTTTCACTTCAATGGCACCTGCTTGTTCTGATTTCTGTTGTACCATTCCACAACACAGTGAGAACGGTGATCCAGTTTTGGCACTTCAAAATCAGAAAGCTATCGCTCTCGAAATCACAGTGACAAACAAACCCTCAGATCCAAACAACCCCAAAAAGGATGGCGACGATGCCCATGAAGCGAGACTTATTGCAGATCTACCACCCACCTTATCATTCTCGTCATTCAAAGACTCCGCTAAAAGTCCTGTAAGTAATAAAACCATTCATTGGCAACTAGTAAATAATAGACACCATTTCTGGAGTAACAATGTATTCTCTCACGGAAACACAGGAGCGAAATTTTTTCTGTTCATCCAACCAAAATGGATCCAAGGTGGAGTGCGAGCTTGGAAATCCTTTCAAAAGAGGTTCCAATGTAAGTGATGCAGTGCCTGAGTGCCTTTTATATTCATTATACTACTTATGATAAAATTAGGGTCATGGGGTCAAAATTCTGGAATGCCTCTACAGATATGCAAATGTGTAATGATGCATTATTTTCCTCCAGGTGACGTTCTCTCTCATTTTGAGCACAAGTGAAATAACGGTTGACACCAAGGATCTGCAGATTCCTCTCATTTTGGAAACGTATGTGATCTCAAAAACGAATTTAGTTTGGAAATGTTATTAATATACTAAAGGAAAAAAAATAAGAGTGTACTGAAGCTTGATCTGTAATAATCAATGCTCTTCAGTTACTGATGAAATGGTGTTGAGTTAGGGTAGGATCACATCACGGTTTTGTTTTCCGTTCTTCTGGTCCATCAGAAGAACAGAAAACAATATTACTTTTTCACATCTAAAACAATGGATCCCAAGCGGAAATTGCTATAATGGATGAAAAATGAGCAGAACTGATGCTCAAAATAAAGGATCTGGGGTTTTTTTTTTTTTTTTTTCTGTTTTTCTGTTGGATCAGAAGAACGGAAAACGAAACGGCGATGGGAACCTGCCGGGCTCCAATTTGCTCAAACTGTTAGGTTCGATTTGCCATCTTCAAAATTCAAGATTGGCAAACAGAATTGTGAGTTGGTTGGTAAGTTGGATTATCTTTACTGGAAAATATCCAAAAACAGACAAACCACTTAATTCCAAATGATTGCACTCTTCTTGTAAGCCATGTTTCAGGTACGCCAGCTACTTTATTATGTGTACTTAATGAGGTAATAGCTTTAAAGAGAAGCATATTGGCCCACATTTAGTTGAGTGCACCTAGATTTTGGCATAAATTGGCCAAAATGTGGTGCAATTTGGTGCATCTGGATTTAGAGAAATTATCTTCCCCTAGCCTGATGAGGGTGTTTTTCTTGTCATGAAAGGGGTGTGAAAGGGTCACGGCCTAATATACACCATTTTGTGCCAAACGTATGCCACAACTTTGGCATAAAGTTCTGTCTCAAAGTAAGCCAACCAATAGTTGGTAAAGAATGTGGTGCAGGTCTAGTCAGCCTGCCTATGTTTAAGTCATCTATAGGGTTATTAATTTTGTGACCCAGCGTACCAACATCTTATGTGCTTCATGTCTGTTTCAGGCTATTTTTGTCATATTGTCTACAGTGGTAATCATGACCATGGTCAAACAAAAATTATTAATTATAATAATTAGTAATGGACTAATATTTATCAAACTATTAGAGAAAATGATCTATTCATTTCATATAACCTTACAGAACAAGCTCTCAAGCGGATCTAGGACCTGTTGTTGCAAAGGCTCGAGTTGTGGTTGAACTTCTTCTCTCTGTATCTGGGTACGTTTATGTGTCACCACCTAAAAATTCACGTCAATGTCACCTGAAAATACATAATGGTCCCAAAAAAAGCAAATAGTGCAAAGCCTTGGTTGGAAAGATGTGGCTAGGAAGCTCTATTTCTGACTTGAACAAAGCAAGTAGTCTAAACATGCAATAATATTCTAGTGCAGGAGTGCAAAAATAAAATGCATGATCAAAAAATGAGAAAGGAAACCTTGTCGTTCATGTCATATTTTACCATCTCGTTTTCGGCAAGCACTGTGTGACATGGATGGAATTGCTATGTAGTATAACTTACTGTACGGGATGTAACAGAAGCCTTTGACCAGGTTAAAATATTGCAGATTTACTGCAGAAGAATCTGTTGTAAATCCGTGTCAAAATCTGCATCAAACTCAATTAACGTAGAAGTTAATGAAAGGGGTTGTCTCATCTCAGACAATGGGGGCATATCGCCAGCAGTGGGACCTGCACCTATATTGGGAACGGAACCCCGCAAAATGGTGGCTTGAGGACTTCGGTCTAGCTGCCACAAAGCGCTCTCCCCATAGAAGTGAATGGTGGATGACCGGCCACCGCACCCATTCACTTCTATTGGCCCAACGGAAATAGCCGAGCCAATGCTCAGATATTTTTGGCGGCCCCATACTGAATCGGTAGATTTTGGTACAGATTCTGCATCCTAAAACTATGCTGAAAACACTCGCAAATTATCTTCATTGATTTCAAAGGGAAAACTGGTTGTTAATTTACCCAATGCTGTTTTAAAAACCGAGGCATGGAAAAAATAAGTGACATATTCATTCTTGGTGTGGATTTTGGGTCAAATCCACATCCAAACTTCCCATTGAAATGGGCAGGATCAAAAATCAAATCAAAAACCACATCCTCATAAAAACTGCATCCCCAAAACCATGAGTTATCTTGAAGTGGATTCTGCATCAGTTTTTTTCAGTTCTTGTGAATATAACTTTAGGGTACTGCCTCACATTCAGGCTTTTTGGTGCTTTTTTTTTAAGCCAAAACCAGGAATGGATTTTGAGGTCATATCTGTCCTTCATACTAGTAGTTTCTCTCCTTTTATGATCCAAACCTAATTTTGGCTTCAAAAACTGTCTCCGTAAAATGGAGCATGTATCTATTAAGTTAGATGATTGTACAGAATGGACGTCTGTCTGATTATAGCTGCACTGTATGTGTAATGTATGTTTTTTTGTTTGCTAGGATTGCGGATCCTTCTCAGGTGTACTTTGGAGGCAAAGTCATTGGAGAAAGCGCCATGAAAACAGAAGATGATGTTGGAAGCTTGGTTAACATTGACTTCAGAGTGAGTGTTGAGCTCGGTGACATAGACATCTTGATTTTATTTTCAAGATTAGAGCACCCCCTGCAGCCATACCAGGATAATGCACGCACTGTAACATATCCAACAGTGCATTTAGTTTATTATTCATTTCTATATCCAACAAAGGATATACCATGATTTGACGTCATGCTGTCCATAATGTCTCACATGCTGGGTCTTCCCAGTAAACAACTGGACAATCTGCTTACATTTTCAGTTTTCTTTGCATTTTTTTAATCTCCCTGTATGTGTTACCTTTTTTTTAGGTCACTAATTTTGGACGGCCTCTTAAGTCCCTGGGCACGGCATTTTTAGAAATTCAGTGGCCAAAAGAAATCAGTAATGGAAAATGGCTTCTCTACATTGTAAAAATAGACTCCAAGGGACTGGAAAAAGTTGCATGTGAACCATTTTCTGAAATTAACAGACTGAAATTGCTGGTATGTTACTACTGACCTGTCTTTGAGGCAATATAAATACTGTATATATATGTCAATTGCATGAGAAAATGACTTAAAAAGGTGTATTGCTTGTAACAAGAACAGAACAGGATTTTGATGCAGTTAAACGGCAGTTTTACCAACAAAACAGTGAAAATTGTGCGTTTATTGACAATCAGTTAGTGGCCAGAACTTGGATTGAAGCCTCATGTGCCTCCTAGTGATCTAACCCTAATTGTATCTCACCTATAAATGGAGAGGGGCCCCTTGACTGCTAGGCCCCATAGCTGGGACCCAGGGGTGTAACTAAAGGCTCATGGGCCCTGGTGCAAGAGTTCAACTTGGGCTTCCTTCCCTCAAAGCTTTTGTGGCCAGGGGCCTCCTCTGTCCATGCCGAATTCTTGGCCTAACCACTTCCCTCCAGCCAGAGGTGTAACTTGAAGATTCTGGGCCCTCCCAGAATGCATTTTGTATAATACCAGTGTCTTCTTATGCGGCACAAGGGTCTTTGGGCCCACTCAGGCTCCTGGGCCCGGTAGCAACTGCTGCCTCTGCACCCCCTATAGCTACACCCCTGCTGGGACCCTATTAGCACATCCATGGCTTAAACTATAGCAGCGGTTTGGCCAGACTGACCGTGGTATTGCATTCCAGAATGGTTGCCAACCAGCCACTCCGTCATAGCCAGGGCATTTAGGTGTATATGTGTAAAGGGCAGCAAACTCCTCTGCCAGGTCTTTATATTTGCAATATTGTATTAAAGATGGTTATGGTCTACATATGAAAATCCCCAGAACTCATGAACCTAGTCTGATAGGTGACATAAATCACTATTAAATCTTTTTTTATTTTTGTTCCTGTGACGTTGTAGAAGTTTACTCAGTTTTCTCTTTTGTGACAGGAGTCTGGTAAAAGTCGAAACAGACGTGAAATAGCAGAAAAACAATCTGATCCGGATGACAAATCTTTTTCATTCTTCTCGGATAGGAAGTACATGACACTGGTAAGATTTGGTGACGCGTTCTTCTTATGTGTTGGGACTTTTGTACTGGTCGTTTTTTACAGTTTTACAGTTGGAAAATTCTTTCTCAGTCTTTGCTTAGTTAGTCTGTATCGAACTTAAAATGTGTTTTCAGGGTTATAATGGGAGAATCTAGAAGCTGTGACTCCAACACCAAAGAGTCACCTTGTTAATTCAATGTCCCTGCATTGGCATCAGGGCTGTAGCGTAACAATTTGACTCTAATGACATATCTCATTGATTTGTTCATAGAAATGCATGTATCACTGGTGGGGAAAAGGGGCACTGCGTCAATTTGCTTTATAAGTGGGGCTCAAAACCTAGGCCACCTGATCATCTGTGGAACCTTTTCTGAACATCATTGATTTGGAGCTTAAAGTGTCCTTTTGTTTCATTAAACTTTTTATATGTCATAGGGGCATATCAAAAGTTTAAATTGGTGGGGGTCTGAGCGCTGAGACCCCACCGATCTCTAGAATGAGGGGAGAGAAGTGATCGCTTAGCGCGTGCTCTCTCCTCACTGCAGGACAGGATGTACTCAATAGAAAATCTATGGGCCCATCTTGCGCATCTTCTTTTCCCTCATTCTAGAGATCTGTGGAGGTCTTAGAGCTCTGACCCCCACAGATCTAAACTTTTGATATGTCCCTATGACATATCAATAGTTTAATGAAAGTACGGGGACACTTTAAACAAACGTGAGACTGCGCTGCTTTGAATGCTACAGACTTTGCTATTCTTGACATCAAAAATACCAGAAAGGTCAACGAAATCCCTGAAAGAGGCCCCGACTGGTGTGAACAGAGCTTAATTTACATATCCGTCATCAATCTAATTAATTTTTTGGTCACGGAGTTGAATCAAGGGAGGGGGAGAGTACCTTCTTTGTGTGCAGCCCAAAAAATCCTCCGAGAAGTATGTCCTTTCTCCCATTGTCCCACCTACTTGACTACAGACATGAGGGGGAACCAGTTACAATACAGCCTGTAGATCAGTTCACCTCTCTATAGATCCCCTAAGCTATGTAACTGTGAACATGACAATCACACACATTGATTTCATACATATGATTCATTGCTAATATTTTTCTCATTTTTTTCAGGACTGTAATACTCATGCAAAGTGTGTGACCATTAGATGTCCCCTTCAAGGACTGGACAGTAATGCTGTCATTAACATTCGCTCCAGGTTATGGAACAGCACGTTCCTTGAGGTATCATCACAGCAATGTTCTTTCACTAATGTCCTTCGATTACTTGACTTCCACTTGTTCATCTTCTGCTTTTTAACCTTTTGTTAACAGGAATATTCCAAAATGAGCTATCTCGACATAATTGTGAAGGCCTCAATCAGTCTGAACACAACAGCAGACAACATTAAATGGACTAATGAAGCTTACCAGGTGAATAATCCTATGTCTGGCTTATTGCAGGGCATCTATATAATAGTATTTTTTAAAACTGGCCCCAGACTATGAACATGTCCAGGCTCATCTATCATAAAGTAGTGATTCTCTTTGTGGAGGTAGAGAGTTGGTTGGTAGTCTTTTAAAGGGCCAGGCATTGACATACAGTGTAATTACATATAGGTGGCGCTAGAAAGACTGGTGTCTTCCTTCTAGAGGAAAGCTATTTTCTAGGCTTTTTCCATATAAGACAAAGGCTTTATTGTTAAGGTGCCTGTACACCTTCAATAGCTGTCTGCCTGGTACTTATTAGGCCGACCGCTATTGCACACTTGGCTGAGCTGAGACTGCATGTGTTCCTAAAGGGAGAAGGAAATGAGTCACCGCCAGTCACCTCTGGTGGTGGCTTATCTTTCATGAGGCTAACAGTTTCTAAAAATAGCCAAGTGAATTTTTTGAAGTCCCATAGATGTGAATGGAGACAACCGCGCCCCTGTTCTCCAGATAGGAGTGGGTCCCAGAGGTGAGACTTCAATCTGTCAGATGTTTATGGCCTATTCTATGCATATGCCATAAATGTCCAAATGTTTAAAGGTTTGGAATTAAATATGGGTGATGGTGAGGTCTATTCCATAGTTGCAGAACACTTACCATATTTATCTGTGTATATATATATAGGTGCGTGTTACAGTTTTCCCAGAGAAGACGCAGGTGCATTATACCGGAGTACCGTGGTGGATTGTGTTGGTGGCTATACTAGCAGGAATCTTAATGCTTGCCCTATTAGTATTTATACTATGGAAGGTGAGTATGTTAATGGTTACTTATATATACCGCTATATCGACAGCCTGAGGACTGAATGTTTAAAGCATAAAAGATTATCAAATGGCACATTAAGGGTTAACCCAACCGGTCTATAGTTTGGCATTCAGAAGAGTTTGCATTAGTTCATCAGGGGCACTGGTACCATGGAAATAAGTGAATATTGCACCCGGGCAAACGGTTAGGAAGTGAAGGGGTAGTCCTGTGTGGCTTAAATTACAGTTCAGTTGATACTGCTACTTAACCCGCATCATAATCACTAAAATCCATTAAAGACTCATTTGCATTTTTATCCTAAATTTTTCTGATAGTCCCTGTCGGTTTACCCTAAGCTGGACAATTTGTGGTGGTTGCCAGTATTGCCTCTTAAAGGAGTCCTGCCAGAATAAAGCTAAAAAGGCCAAGACATCTTTCAGACAAGCGAGTTTCACGCATCGGACTTGCAGTGTGAGTATGCCGCAGCTCCCGTCCTGACATCCCAGAACTGATGGGGGTCGCATAGCATTATATTGATTTATGATACTATGTTGTAACCCTTAAGAGGTCTGGAATGTAGTGGAGTGCTGGGAGGTCAGGACGGGAGCTGCCGCATACTTACGCTGTGAGTCCAATGCGTGAAACTTGAAAGGGGCCTAACAAGGTATAAAGGTGCCACCAATTACCCGATGCTTGTTCATGGGGGTAATAGATCGTTGATGCAGACACCTAAATCACTGTTTGCCAGCAGCAAAATGTGCCATCTTAACAGCCTCAGCTGCCAGCAAACAATGAATATGTATGGGGACGAGTGATGGCATTAGTGATCGCTCCTCCCCATACTGTGGAGGAGATCACTGCATCTAATAGCAGCAGTCTCCTCCACTGACGAGCATGCTGAATGCTTCTTTCCCAACAATCATCTGCTCAATTGAGGAAAGTACTGGGACCTTTAGGCCCCTTTCAGACGAGCGAGTGTCACGCTGTGGACTCGCAGCGCCAGTCCTGAACTACCAGCTTTGCCAGGGTCACATGGCATTATATTGATTTATGATGCTATTTAAGCCTTACAGTTCTGGAATATATTGGATAACACTGACAGCATTATGCCAGTGTTATACAATACATTCCAGACCTCCAGTGCTGGAAGTTCTGGACAGGTGCTGCACTGCGAGTCCGCAGCGTCACACTCGCTCGTCTGAAAGTGGCCTTAGTTTTTAGTCTACTAGTCAGTGGCATATATGGAAATACTTTGTCTTGATCCGTGTATACAAGTAGATATTGATGTGATCTTAAGATTTTAGTTCCGCATCTAACAGATTAATGAACATGAAATATTATTAGAACCTGGCAGTAATGCAGTTCAGGCTTTGGCCTGTTGCTTTAAGCGATCATCCTTTGGCTATTATAGAAACTTCGACTGATAATTTAGTCGATAGGGTCAGCGGTAAAGATTCATGAAAATAATTTGTTCCTTAATTTGGAAAATATAGGTCACATTGGTAGGGTTTAGGAGGTGAGCCCCCTAGTAATGGCCTAGATCACCCCTGAAGATTTCAATTATGGCCGGATTCACATGTCCATGTTCCAGGCGTTATTATACACCTGACACATATGACACTGCGGGCCCGATTGCGGGTTTAGCTGCACCGAAATCAGTTACATCCATGGTCAGCCATGACATACGCAAGAAATAGAGACGTATAATACGTAGGGAACATGGACGTGTGATTTCAGCCTAAGAAGAGTTATTCAATGTTAATAACTCCTTCTTTCTCCACTGAGAGATTTTGATATGGGACATCAGCCCAGCAGACCTTCACCATTGTGACCCCTGCTTTTCCATGACATACAGGACTTACTGATTTTTTTTGATTTGCTTTCATATTCCTTCCTCCGATCATCACCAATCATCCGATGTGTAACCTTCATTCTTTGTAGTGTGGCTTTTTCAAGAGAAGTAAGCAAGATGAATTTGATGCCACTTATCACAAGGCTGAAATCCACACTCAGCCGTCTGATAAAGAGAGGCTGACATCTGACGCGTAGTATTGATCAGCGTCCTGTGATTGGTAATTGACTATTTGAATCACTGCTTTCTTGGGTGTTGGATTGGCTGCAGGTTTTCCATGAAGCATAACACATCGCTTTCGCTGCAGAAAATTTTCATTAATCATTAAATTGTCTTTCCTTCTTGCTTTGGCTGGTCTGGCGGCATAATCATTAAAGCATATAATATATAACATGTTCATGCATGGAAAAAAGTACTAAAAAAAATTACCACATACTATTCTGTATCTCTCCGGGTAACTGAAAAATTTTTTTTCAATTGGGATGAAGATGGTTCTATGAAGATGAATGGACGCTTTGTTCTATCTTTGGTTAAAGAACATTTCTAGAAATATCACCTGGAAATATGAGAGCCTATGATATTGTATCTACCTGTTTTTTGACAGTTTGGGTTGCAACTGGGTGACAATCACTAATGACAGCCATTACAGTAACGATTGAAGTTGTCAGCTGGCTTTCCAGAGACCTAGAAAGTCTTATAAAGCTATATCAGGCTAGGTTCACCCTTTGATGCAGGACCACTTGAGATACTATGTCAAATGTATGCATTAGATGTAGGCCTTGCATATACCGGCCATTGACTTTTATTGAAAAGATGTATATCCTGTGTACGTGTACACTTATCAATAGGCTAGGATAGACCAACGTATAGCCAGAGGACTCCTGTTCGGCATACATGTGGCTAGCAATAGTCCTACCGTGCAAAGTGTAAGCCTCTCATATGCACTTCTTCTTTTGCACTGCTTCAGTCTTTTAGACGGCCGTATGTTGACCGCAAAAATGCAGATCCGTTTTTTTGAGGATTACATACTGACCCATTCACTTCTATGGGGCCCTTTTCTTCCATTCCATGGCTCCGCAAAACAAAGGAAACATGTCCTATACTTGTCAGTGAAAACCAGGACATGGCCCCATTGAAGTCTATGGGTCCGCAAAAAATTGGATGGAAACCCTTTTTTTTTTGCGGACATGCTAAACTGTCCGCAAAAAGACGGATCCGTCTGCGGCCATCTGAATGAGCCCTTAGGCTACTTTCACACTTGCGTTGTAAGGATCCGTTTGTGAGATCCGTCACAGGCTCTCATAAACGGTCCAAAACTGATCAGTTTTGTCCTAATGCATTCTGAATGGAAAAGGATCCGTTCAGAATGCATCAGTTTTGCTTCAGTTCAGTCAGCATTCTGTTTTTGAGGTGCTTGCAGCGTTTTGGTGTCCTCATGAAGAAACTGATCCAAACTTATCCGTCATGACTCACAATGTAAGTCAATGGGGACGGATCCGTTTTCTCAGACACAATAGAAAATGGATCCGTCCTCCATTGACTTTCAATGGAGTTCATGACGGATCTGTCTTGGCTATTTAAAAGATAATACAACCGGATCCATTCAGAACGGATGCAGATGGTTGTATTATCACGACAGAAGCGTTTTTGCTGATCCAAGACAGATCCAGCAATAACGCTAGTGTGAAAGTAGACTCAGAGGTGTTCAGTGTCACCAGGGGCGTAGCTGTAGGGATGCAGAGGTAGCAGTCGCTACCGGGCCCAGGAGCCTAACCCTTGTGCCATATAAGAAAACACCAGTATTAGGGCCCATTCACGTAACCGTAGTATTGTGGGTCCACAATAACGCGGACCCGCAATACGCCCGGGGTGTGTTCAGCAATGTGCCGGGCGCCCCATTGAAAATGCCTATACTTGTCCGCTGTTGCTAATTTTTGCCTCAGGCAGCAGGAAGGCTATGTGCTCCCCTGCCCCTTGCCACAAAGCACTGAGGCAAGGGGGCCCAAGCTGAACTCCTGCACCAGGGCCCATGAGCCTTTAGCTACGCCCCTGAGTGTCACACTGGGATTCCTTGGGCCCACTTGAGGAAGTTGTTCTCAAGGCCCAACCCTCACATCATCAATAAAGTCTAATAGGTTTTGATTTAAAGAAATAGACCCCAGTGGCAAGCGATTGGCTCTAAATGCAGCTCCAAATGTATTTTTTTTTTTATCTTGGACCTTTGGGGCCCAACAATGGTATTAGAGCGTGGGTCCACCGGAGGATCGTCTGGTATTGTGGTGGGCCAGTCCGATGGTGAAGAGGTTGGTCCATGACCAATATTTATCACCTATGCTCAGGTCAGGTAAGAAAAGTATGATCGCTGAGGGTCCGATTTCTAGGACCCTCATTGATCATGAGAACTGGGACCCAAAGTCCTGTGTGAATGGAGCAGTAGTGTGCATGCGTGACCACCTTCCATGCAGCTGCTGTTGATAGCTGAGTGCTGTACTCGGTGAACTGAATGGTGGTCACACATGCACACTAGTGTTCCATTTACACAAGAAATTCAGAGAGCCCCGTGGGGGCAGTAGTATTTTGTGCAGCACTGTGGTATTTGGTTCTGCTGGGGCGGTATTTTGTGCTGCTCTACTGTATTGCTAGAACCACCTAATTCTGTGGTCCCACTTTCTTTCATTTTGGACCCTCCTACAATGTGGGGCTACTTTTAGCTTTCAGTTCGCAGTCTGCCCCTGGAAAATATGGATGTAACCATACAGATTTTTTTTTTACTATTTATTTATGTTTAGTACTAACAGTTTATCACAGCGTACCCACCTTATTTTTTAAAGAGTTTTCTAACAAAAAAAAAAAACGCAAACATTTTTTTATTTTGCCTTCGTGTTGTCATCTTCTAACAGCTCCTTGGGCTTGGTCCTGTGCTTTCATGTTTATGTCCAGATTGTCCGCCGTTCACATTGTACCTGAATGAACCGCACTTCATTTCCTCACAATGACCCAAATCTTCTCTCTCTCTTTCCAGTGTGGATTTTTTAAACGTTCCAGGTACGATGACAGTGTCCCGCGATACCACGCCATACGAATCCCCAAAGAAGAGCGCCAATTCAAAGACGGAAAATTAAAAGAGAACACTGAAAAAAAGCAATGGGTCACCAATTGGAATGAAAATGAAAGCTATTCCTAGAAATGTTATTTCGTCTTTTTGTATGTTTTTGTTTTTTTTTTTAAAGTAAGGCTTAATTTTGTAGGAAGATGGCACCACATTGGATTGGGTATGTGCCCAACAATGGACTTTATTGCTCTCTGGATTTTAATTCTAAAGCATATGTGACTGGCTCTGTGAAATGGTATTTGATTTTGAGTTTCTGATTTGAGGCTACCTTGTGAACTATTGAATTAAAGGGGTCAGCCTGTGAGGACAACCCCTATTCATGGACGTCATTGAGGGGGTCTTGTGCTCGGGACTCACCTCTGTAAGCCACAGTTGAGAGCTGCCAGGTTTCAGCAGCTCCAAACTTGACTCATCCAGCCCTTCCAATGTATTTCATGGATGTCCAGTCAAACGGGCACCATGTAATACTTCATGTCTCCTGTAGTGGCCGCTGCAGGGCACATCTGACCGCCGGGCCGTCTTCATTACAGAAAGGGTTATCTTGGTAAGTCATTTTATTTGACATGATGGTCATTACTTGGTAATGATTTGATTTCTAGGTGTACAAAGTGTCGGGAAGAAGGGGTGCTATGTTTTATTTAATGCTGATCTGCTGTTATTATGCAATAATGGAGGCCAGCCACTGATTTACTTTAAGTGCATTAATAATGTAAAGAGGATTTTATAGCTGCTATAAGACCTTCTTACAAAAGCTGATGAGATCTGTGATCTGTTTGCCTTAAACCACTTACATCTGTGCCAAATGATACGCCTTTTACTTTGGTAATATTACCTATGCAAACTCTTGTTATTTCAATGGCACATAGTCCTGTTTGCCAACGTAGGCGTTTGAGTGCCTAACAGGATTGGTGCAGTGTGCCTTTAAAGGGTATCTGTCAGCAGTTTTGTACCTATGAAACTGGCTGACCTGTTACATGTGCACTTGGCAGCTGAAGACATCTATGTTGGCCCCATGTTAATATGTGTCTGCATTGCTGAGAAAAATGAAGTTTATATATATGCAAATGAGGATCTAGGAGCAACGGGGGCGTTGCCATTACACCTAGAGGCTGTGCTTTCTCTGCAACTGCCGCACCCTCCGCACTTTGATAGGCAGGGCCAGGCATGATGACGTTTTCACTGCCTGGATCTGTCACTCAAAGAAAGTGCAGAGTTCAAGGCAGCTACAGAGAGAAGCAGAGCCTCTAGGTGTAATGGCAACGCCCCCATTGCTCATTTTCATATATAAAAACTTCATTTTTCTTAGCAGTGCGGGCACATATGAACATGGGCCTAACACAGATGTCTTCAGCTGCCAAGTGCAAATGTAACAGGTCAGCCAGTGTCATAGGTGCAAAACTGCTGACAGATGCCCTTTAACCTCTTTGTTGTAGGGTAAACCTTGCACAATACTGATGGGTTATCTCTTAGGCTAGGTTCACACCACATTTACAGCTGATGTATATATGTCTAATGTGTCCATAGACTTTTATTACCCAGATGTAAGTCAAAATCATGTTTTTTGGCATACGTTTGGCTGGTGATTCATTGCCATAACTGTATTGAAAAGTGTAGATATTCGTTTTTAATAGATGTGAACCTAGCCATACTGAACCTAGCCATACTAAAGGCAGCAAAAAAAGTGTAAAAAAATTGAAAATGTGCAATATGGTTCTCTGTCCACATGATAACATTTGTAAATCAGATTCCAAACCTAGCGACAATGCTTTGGTGTCCTTTTTGTATATAGCTGAACCTGTGAGGTATTTATTGCTTCTTTTTGCCTTTCACTTTAAAGTGTATCTATCATGGAGGCAGCCATTTTGTATCAGTGCTACCCCTAAAGCCGTGAAAATGGCCGACTCGGCTTAGTCTTTAGGTGATGAATACACTTTAAAGCCAAAGATTTCTTTATTGCTTTTCTGTTCGGGTGTAACTATTGCAATCTAAATGGTCAACTCTATACTAATGCGTTTTTCTATTGTGTTATATTTCTTTTTATAATGCAGTACTACATTTTATGTTGTTTTTAGTGTGTGAATAGATCTGCCTCGTGCCTATGAAATTTCCTAACTGCCAAGTAGCAGCCGCACAATGTCTGCGCTGAATGTGTAAATAATGTGATGTGTACATATAAAGAGAGGGACGCAAGCCCAACATGTCTCTGTTTACTATGTCTTTACAACGCTAGGTCTGTAGCCCTTAAAGGGACAGGTCAGCAGGTTACCCACTTAAAGGGGGTTGTCCCATGAAAAATATTCAACAGCAAATACTCAGACCATTGAAAGGTTTCGTAATTACATGTAATTAAAAAAGTTAGTATATCCAAAAAAAAGAAAAAACTATTGGCACTGCTTCAAATAGAATGGAGCTATGAGGCTCACTCAGGCACATTTATCATGGATAAGGGTCCATTCACACATCTGCAAGTGTTTTTCAGTCCACAAAACACGGACACCGGCCATGTGCGTTCCTCATTTTGGGCGGCACTATGATAGAAATGCCTATTCTTGTCCGTGGCTACGGACAAGAATAGGACATGCTCTATCTTTTTTGCGGGGCCGTGGAACAGAAGTGCGGATGCATCTTTTGCGACCCCATTGAAATGAATGGGTCCGCACCCATTCCGCAAAATTGTGAATGGACCTTTACTCAGTGACAAAAGAAAGTCCATGTAATATCCAATATAAATAGAAAACCACAGCACTTACCTCTCCTTTATTTCATTCCTTTAAAACCATGCAGAGGATCGACAAGCATGATAATCAAGCTCCAACCAGCACAGCCTATGGCCGTTTTATGTCCTCAGATGCTTTTTCAAGGCAAAAATGTAGTATACACACGAGTTATTCAATGAAATCTATCTGTATAGCGCCACCTGCTGTTTGTTATTTTTCTAAATTTCTCTGTCCTGCTCACCGAAGTGGACGCACATGCTCACTTACATCCTTCAACTGCCTCCAGCTGCAGCAGACAGGACACAGCCCCTGAGAAAGTGCATGTCCCTTGAGCTGCCAGTTTGAAATAAATCTAGCAGAGCAATACATGTGCAGATCTCTGGATCCATCTGAGGTACAGGGCTGGTTCTAGCTTTGTTAGAAAGAGGTTGTCATGTACTATATGATGTCTGATTTTCATGTTTTTTTTTTACATTAATGATGGGAGAACCCCCCCATACTCATGGTCCCCTTGACAGAGATATTCTCAGAGGAAAATGGGGGTCTAGACAAAGCAGATGAGATACAGTAGTTAACCTGCTGAGATGTCCTCTTTAAACAATGGCCCAGATTTACTAATCCTGTAAATGGCATAACCTTACACTGCCTAGACCGGCTCCAGATTTATCACAGGGGCTCAGGCTGGAAGATAATTCTGGTGCAGGGACAAAAAATTTTGTCTAGCTCTACACCAACTATTGGTTGGCTTAGTTTGAGTCAGAATTTTATGCCAGAATTGTGGCACATTTTGGCGCAAAATGGTTCATCTTAGGCTATGCCCCTTTCCCGTGAAGCTCCCCCACTTTCCACTAAGCCCAGTCCAGTTTTTGTCAAAAAAGTGTAGAAACCCTAGTTGGGCCAAATTTGCGCCACTTTTTAGAAAGATTCTAGGTGCAGACACATTAGTAGATCGGGGCCAGTATGTATAGGACTTTACATTGCTAATGAAGAAGTAAAGAATAAAAGTAAAGAATAAAAACAAATATAAGTAATAATAGACTATAAGTAAAGAACAAAAAAGTGTGCAAGCTACTGAAAAAAGCCACACGTTACAATACTTGGTTTGCACTAAAGTAGATTAAAGGGGTATTCCCATCTCACAAATGTAGTTTGTATAGTTAGATATAGTCATACCAGTATTATTACTAATAGAATGTATTTATATAAAATGTACAGTTTAGAACATTTTCCTATTTGTATATCCATTGTCCCACACACATCAGTCAGGCCGTTGCCCCTAGTTACGACCACCGTGGCCATGTAGTAGTGGTGGCCGGCTTGCTCCTTTTCAAACCCGCTCTGAGGTAACTGCTGTATTGTGAACGCACATTACATGAGCATGCGGAGACACATCTTAGGGTACTTTCACATCTGCGTTTTGGACGCTACCTGTCCAATGGTCAGGATCCGTCCAAAACGCAGACTTTATAAACGGATCCTGCTCCATGGATCTGGGAACAGGATCTGTTTCTCTGCGTTTTGGAAGCGTAGACAAAAATGCTACAACCCTAAGATGTGTCTCCGCATGCTGATGTAATGTGTGTTCACAATCCAGCAGTTACCTCAGAGCGGGACTGAACAAGAGCAAGCCGGCCACCACTACTACATGGCTGCGGTGGTCGTAACTAGGGGCAACGGCCTGACTGATGTGTGTGGGACAATGGATATACAAATAGGAAAATCTTCTAAACGGTACATTTTATATAATTACATTCTATTAGTAATAATACTGGTATGGCTATATCTAATTATACAAACTACATTTGTGAGATGGGAATACCCCTTTAAGGAGTGAAACATGATTCACCACGACATGGCCGGCTTCAGGTATCAAAACTATCTGATCAACCAATCAGAATTCAGCTTTTATTTTTTGACTGCACTGGAGAAATGGATCACAGGCTCTGATTGGTTGCTACAGACAACTAGGCTGCTTTCGCTTGGTGATAGCCTGTTTCACGAGGCCAAATATACTGCCATTTTATGGTGTCCAGTGCACTACTATACGTGTAGTTACTTTGGTTAAATAGTCAAATTACACCTGCCTCAGGAAAAAGTTTGCACGTTGTAATCCGAGTTTAATTTTTTAAATTACACTGGAAGAAATGTAATTCTGAGCTTCTGATGTGTTGCAAGAGCAACCAGGTCACTGACAGAATTCTGATTTATAAGACCCATTGTCTTAATCCGTGTCAATGTCCTAGATCAGGGGTCAGCAACCTTTGGCACTCCAGTTGCTGTGAAACTACAATTCCCAGCATGCTCCATTGATTTCTAGAGGAGTTCAGAGAAAATAAGAGTAAGTAGACATGCTGGGAGTTGTAGTTTCACAACAGCTGAATTGCCGGAGGTTGCCTACCCCTGTCTTAGATGATACTATGTACAGTACCAGGAGAAAAAGCTATATGTGTCTTGGAGTACAGGCATTTCATAGTAAACTCATTATTCATTTTCTTGTCCAGGAGGGAAAGATCATGTATGTGAAAAAAACATTGTCTAAAACATCATGTCTGTGTAAAAGTGGAAAATAAAAATGGAAACCTTTGGACTTTGAACATGAAGGAAGCAGTTTTCAAGCCGACTGTGCACTTCTTAGGATGTTGTACAGATGTAGCAGAGCTGCATTTGATGGCCACTAACACTGCATAAATCAATAGTCAGATAAGCGAAGATAGGGGAAGCTCACCACTCCACTATGTGAGGTCCAGATCCTGGAGAAATGGGATGGTGCACAGAGAAGCCGCTCTGGAATCAGTCCAATACTGATAAGAGTAATCCAGCACAATGTCTCAATAAAAAGATTCTTTATTGTTCACTTCTTAAAAAGATCTATAACAGGGATCAGCAACCTCCCGCACTCCAGCTGTTCAGAAACTACAACTCCCAGAATGCTTCATTCACTTCTATGGGAGTTAGAAGAGCAGCCGAGCATGTTTGCATGCTGGGAGTTGTAGTTTCACAGCAGCTGGAATGCTGAAGGTTGCTGATCCCTGTCCTATAAAGTGCAGATTCACATGCTACATGGTTCAAAAACGAACGCATGACGTCCTTCATCTTGGCATAATCTTGCAATGTGCAAACAAATCTTTAAAAGAAAGAAACTGGGAGGGTCTTATTACATCATAAAACAAAACACACCTCCAGGATCTAATTATACTGGACACCTGTATTAACCTCTTAAAAAAAAAAAACCTAAAAGGCAAATACCGTAACAATGTTACATATATAACACCTCTAACAAATAAATAGAGCAGTATAATATGATGCAGGAATGACCACATAAATCTAATAAAAATAACTGATATCAGATCGTAGGTTTAGCCCTATAGGTGAGCAGGTACCTAACTTGAGGATCCAGTGGAACTCTCCCGCCCGTACCTTTTGACTCCAATCTCTTCCTCTCAGTGGTTTATTTATCCGTTCACACACACTTGTACTTTCAACACCTGAGAGATCACCTGGATGACACTTCAGAAAATGCTGGGACACTGAGGATATATCCCTAACAAAAGCTTTTTAAGAAGTGACCAATAAAGAATCGTTTTATCCAGACGTTGTGCTGGATTTCTCTTATTCATAAATCAATAAGTACAGTTGAATATGAGAAACTTTGTAATATATCTGATTAAAGAAAATGCCTCTTTCTCCACTTGTCATGTTTTTTCCAGATGAGAGGGACTGTCATTTCACTAAAGGAGAGCCAATAGAGGTATGTCGATAGTGGAAGAGAAGCTAGTCTCACTCTCTCAAGATGGATGATATAACTTTACATGGTCACTAACTTTTCACACAACTTGGCACAAATCAATAGTACAAGTGACTAAAAGAAACTGTGTAATATAGCTTATGAGAAAAATGTCTAGTTCTCCAGTTATCAGCTATATTCCTCGCCCCCATGTTTGTTAAAATGAGACTGACATTTTCTATGCCACTCTTAATATCCCTCTGTACCATCGTAGGATGCGCTTAATGTATGAAGAGGCACACGCTTGTTATGAAATGCAAATCCTCCAGCAGTCCACGTGCCTAGAATGAAATCTGGGCCAGCTCCTATCTGGGGTAGATGTCCGTAATCATTTAAATCGGAAAACTACACAATCGGGAAAGACTTTCTAATTACATGTGACAGGATGTTCCCGCTTTTGGCTCTAGTCTACAGACAAGGTTCCATTCTTTAAATATTTCCACAGGGCTTTCACAAGATAACCAAGGAAGATGTTTTCTATCCTACATTTTTTTTCTGCCTGTACTGACCAGGAACGCACTAGAGAAGAAGCTGTTTAGGTCAGGTGCTGATTCTGTATTTGTGATAGGCACTTAAAGTAGTTTTGTCGATATTATTTAAAAAAGTAAAAATTAATATTGGGCTAACGGGTTCTTTAAAGTGATTATCCAAAGTGTAAAACATGCCCCCCAATTCCCCGGCCCCTCATATAGATTATACTTACCCTGATCCCCGCACGGCCACTGATGCATCAACCCATCTCGCGAATCAAAACATCTGCCGACGGAGGTGGGGGGGTTTGGGCATGAGCCTCCATAGCCTCAGCCGTGATGCTAGGGAGACTTGTCCCCATCCCAGCCTGCTATTGGCTGCCCCCCCCCATTGCCTGATATTGTGATCCGCGCGACGGGGAGATGCAGCAGCTGCCGTGTGGGTATCAGGAGCGACCCGGGTGCTGGGGAGCAGGGTAAGTATAATCTATATGAGGGGGGATGTTTTACACTTTGGATAACCCCTTTAAGAAACTTATGGAACTGAATGTGTGTGACAAGAGTTTCAGACTCCAACCTAAATTCACCAACATTTACAATGTGAGTACTTTACCATGTTACAAGGGAATTGGGAGTACATTGGCTCACGGGTACAAGGCCAGGTTTACACTGTGCAGTTCGGTGAAATGAATATAGTTATCTTTTCTGATCTGCTGTCCTAAGCCCATATTAGCAGACAACATATTGTATTTGAATGGTGTAGAAGAGACTCGTGCTATATTATAAGGAAAATAGGTGCCATATGTCTTTAAGGGTTGATTGCTCTGCTGTTTTGGGAGAATGACTTGGATGAAGAATTCATTTTTAACTACATTGACGTATATATAGGATCTCGAAAATGATGTGGACCTTATCTCACTGCTCTTGCTTCTCAGACAGGTGAATTCTTTATGTATATGACATTTTCCTATAGCCAAAGGAGGGATGTGACAATAATTCAATGGGAAAAATGTAGGAATCTAATTTACCATAATTCTGGATTATTTGAAGTCAAAGAGTCGTTTTCTAGTAGAGGAGCATAGTTGCCCATCCTTCCCCGTCGGCATGTTGGCTATTGTATGAAATGGCTACCGCTCTATATAACTCTTTGGGGGGATATAGAAAAAGCTGATCGTTCTCACCCTAATTCCACATTCAGAGGGGGTCCAATGGTTGGGTGACAAGTGGTAAGAGATACAAATCCCTTTAACTCCAAGACGGGGGCTCCAAAAATCCTGCCACAAATAAATTTACTACTGACCCCCAAGCCAGGACTAGAAAGTGAAGAGCAGCAAGGACCAGACCACAGTGGAGGTGGATTGGTGAGGGCAAGTTTGGCTTAGTTTTAACCCTTTGTTACCTTTTTTTTTTTTTTTTAAGGAATGTTAATGATAAAATAGGGCCTGCACGCAGTCACCACTAGGGGGAGCTCAAAGCATACAATGTTTACATTTAGCTCCATATTACAACAGTCAGGCAGCCAGAATGACGTTTAGACTAATATATAGAAATATTATAAAATGAATCAGGACATAATATAGTATTGGACCAAGATGCAACTCTATAGACAATCCAACTAAAAAAAGCCTTCGCTTTTATACTTACTTTAATGCTGAATTACAGCTTTGGGCAAGTCAGTTAATATTTTACCTGCTCATTACAGACAAGTGTACATCAGGGCAATGTACAGTACCTGGCTTGTAGGATTGCATTTTTTAACATTGTGTTTTCTCCTTTAGTTTTTTTTTTTCCCGGTACTTGTACCAAATCCACATTGGTTTACAATGAGATGTACATGTAACGAGACATGTTGAACAATTCTATAAATTGAATAATACCGACCTGTGGATATTTGTAAAATAAAGCGTGAAATAAAGATGTTTTTCTAAAAACAAGTGAGAAATTATTAAATGTTGTATCTAGAAGGTGATATAAGAGAGAGCAAGGAAATAATGGGGGAAATGTAATGGAATTGCAATAAAATAATCAATGAAGCTCTACAGACCCATCACTCTTGGTGTGAAGTCCCTTGGGCACACCAGGGCCCTAAGAATCACTGAATCCCTGAAGATAAACCACCCCCAGAAGAAGGAATTGGTATTTTAAAATATCAAACTAAAGCTTCCTCGCTATGGTTCACCTATAGTCACCCCACACCCCTGAGGACACCCAGGCTTTAGTTTCTTATATATTTGAGCAGCGCAAATGTGGCTTGTCATAATGGCTACAAGTGTAATAGGCCGGCACATAAGGAGGTATCATACTGCTGGTGGCACATAAGGGCGTATCAAACTGTGTGGGGGCATATAAAGGGCATTATAATGTGTGGAAGCACGTCACTAGTCATGATACTGTGTGGGGGCACATAAACGGGGGAATTATAGTGTGGAGGGCACAAGAGGGGGCATGACACTGTGTAGGGGCACAATGGCATCAATTTGAGTGTAAAATTGCATAAAATATAGTACAATATGTGTTGTATTTTAAAATTGACAGGAAAATAAGGTTTAAAGGGCATCTGTCAGCAGATTTGTCCCTATGACACTGGCTGACCTGTTACATGTGCACTTGGCAACTGAAGGATCTGTGTTGGTCCCATGTTCATATGTGCCCACATTGCTGAGAAAAATAAGGTTTTATTATATGCAAATAGCCTCTAGAGGTTGTGTTCTCTCTGCAACTGTGAAGCCCTCTGCACTTTGACAAGGCCAGAGCCTCTAGGTGTAACGGCAATGCCTCCATTGCACCTATAGGCTAATTTGCATATATTAAAACTTATTTTTCTTAGCAATGTGGGATGCATATGAACATGGCACCAACTCAGATGCCTTCTGCTCAGGAGCATAGCTAAAGGCTCAGGGGCCCTGATGCAAGAGTTCAGCTTGGGTCCCCCCCCCTTCCCATAGTGCTTTGTGGCCAGGGGGGAGGAAAGCCTTCATGCTGTCTGAGCCAAAAAATTAAAACGGCACCCTCCCATGCCAAATTCTTGACCTAACCTCTTCCCTACAGCCAGAGGTGTAACTTGACCACCATGCACTTTCTATAATACTGATATCTTCTTATGTGGCACAAGGGTCTTTGGGCCCCTTGAGGCTGCTACCTCTGCACCCCCTATAGCTACGCCCCTGCTTCTGCTGCCAAGTGCACATGTAACAGGTCAGCCAGTGTCATAGGTACAGATCTGCTGACAGATGCATTTTAAATAAAGCAAAGTATGAAGAATCCATTGGTGTCAAATAAGACCCTGTGCTAAGCCCTGTGCCCCAAACCCAAACCCGTTTTTTTACCTATGTAAACCTGGACAGTCTTTTGCTCCCTGTGCATACAGTATGCATAAAGCCTTATAATTACATATAATAAAAATGAAATAATAAAAATTATAGTTTTGTAGCATGTTTTTTTTCTGTGCACCATGTACCTGCGTTTCTTTATGAGCCTAGTTGCCTTTTAGAATCCCATTACTGTACAGCAGAGGGCACTCTACATATGGCAACTTCTCCATTGCACTGACATTACCACCGTTTCGTCAAAATCAATGGATGGATGGATGATAAATGCTTTCGGCAGAAAAACTCCTTTATCATTTACGTCTTACAATAAATTCACTGTGCTCTCCTTTAATAAATTGCCCCAGCGGCTGGGTATTTTGTGGTTTTTGGCATCTATTTTACGATCCCACCAACCTCCATACAGCAGAGGGCGCTCTAAATCTTTTTCACTGTACTCGACCTTCCAGTCTCTGTATTTCCGTGTGACGTCCTTTTCCAGATTCCTCACCACTTTAGAACAGGAAGCACGGCGCTGCTCGTTGATTGGTCAGCTTCATCACTCCTCGCCTTCTTATTCGCCATTATTTGTGAATAGGCTGTACCCGTTGCAGGGTTTTGATTGGTAATCTGCCGTCTCACGTGGTGTACCATGCTCGCTATGATTGGCTGAGAGGACAAAGATGTCGCCGGTTGTTTATCCGAGAAACCACGCCTCCTGACGTACCCTGTGCCGTCTGATTGGCTGGGGTGGGAGGAACGCGTGTGAGAGGAGAATACGCATCCTTGAACCTGTGAGGACACGGCGGGGGCTCGGTGTGTGCAGTGCACGACAGAAGACGGGCCTCATTGATGTGACAGTAAAGAGGGGTGTTTGGCATTTGGATTAATATCGCCCTTTAAGGTGATCCTACGGGGTCTCCCTCCCCATCTGTCAAAATGCGACTCCTCCGGGCCCTTATGAGAAGTGCCCCCCTTACCAGCAGCAGCACCCCCACTCTGGTGGACTACTACTCCAAGTTCTCCCCATCCCCCCTCTCCATGAAACAGTTCTTGGATTTTGGTGAGTTGACTGACAACCTGCACGAGTCATTCATTGACAACCTCTCAGGTCCACCCTATGGTTACAGGGCAGATTGTCAGGAATGAATTCTCCAACTGGTTCAGTTCCCTGTTCTTGCCCATAGGGGGCAGTATTCTAGCACTTGCGACAGTTGTAGTGCAGATATAAACCTTAGTCTAGCCTGCTGCTGGATGAATGGGCTTGTCTGACAACCGCTTTTTCTGATGCTTGGAGTAGTTGTCAGTCGCCTTCTGTCTGCAGGTCACGTGTGGGCTTGTTGGTACTGGACTTGTATCGTCACTATCACTCTCGTTATTTGTAGAAGACTTGTCGCCTCTCCTGACGTGTTTTAATTAAAGGGGTTGTCTGACTTCAGCAAATGGTATTTATCGCTAAGATATGCCCCCATTGTCTGATAGGTGCAGGTCCCAGAGAACAGAGCGGGAATATGAACGGAGTACGCACTGCACATGCGCAGCCGCCCTCGATTCATTTCTATGGGGCCACTGAAAATAGTGCTGGCTCGGCTATTTCCGTTGGCTACATAGAAATGAATAGGAGCGGTGGTCGCGCATGCGCGGTGCGCTCCCATTTATCTCTATGGGAGCACCGGAGAGCTGCGCCTGGTGGTGGCTGGAACTCGGGGTCCTCCAGGCACAGCGATCCCGCTCCGTTCTCAATATAGGTGTGGGTCCCAGCGGTGGAACCCTCACCTATCAGACAATGGTGGTATATCCTAGCGATATTCCCCCATTGTCTAAGATGGGAATACCCCTTTAAAGGGGTTTTCTGAGACTTTATTTCTGATGACCTATCTTTTGGATAGGTCATCAGTATCTGATTTGTGGGGGTCCGACAGCCAGGACCCCCGCCGATCAGCTGTTTGACAAGGCACCGGCGCTCGCAGTAGTAGTAGTCCTGAGGATAGGTTAATCAGTTTCAGAATATTGAATTAAAAACCCTTTAATACGTTTCCAGGAGGAGTACTAGAGGAATGGTAGAATACAGAGTTCTTGGAAAAGATCCTACAGAATTGAGATTTCACGGAGAATCCAAGTATTTACTAAGACAGACATGTCAGGAGAGGTGGCGGTGCCATAAGTAAATGATCAGTGGGAGTCCGGACTGCTGATGTAGCTGAGGACCGAGGACCCTTCACACTCAGACCAATTTCCCCGCTCTTTGACATTTCAGAAAGCTTAGGGGGTGGCACGGTGTGAATTCTGCCATGCTGCTCATCCCCTTCCAGTCTGGCTTTGAGCAGAACATCTGGCTCATGTCTGACAGTCTGGTTGCTAGGGATGCACTGGTTAACAACCGGTAACCATAGTAACCAGTCTGTTCCACATTACTAAAGCAGAAAGGCAGAAAATAGTAATCTTGGCAAGTTGTAAATAAAGAAAAACTTAAAGGGGTCTTCTTGGATTTATATATTGACGGTCCATCCTCAGGATAGGTCATCCGTATCAGATTGGTGGGGGGTCCGACGCTTCCAGCAATCTGTTGTTTTGGTGCTGTCACCGGAAACTATACAGGAATCAGAAGCTCGAGCGTAGTGGCCGCGTCAGGTACTGCAGCTCAGCTCCTATCCATGTGAACGGAAGCCCATCTGCAGTATTCCGGTGCCAGACACCACACAATGGACGGAGCCGGAACCTTCTTGTTCACGGTGTAGTTTCCAGCAGTGCCAGGATTGAGGGGGCACCAGTTGTTACGCCACCACCAGTCTCATATTGATGACCTGTCCTGAGGATACCCCACCCATGTCCCTGAAGACCCCTTTAATTCTGGCCCGAAGCAGCACCTTCAGAGCTGCCGAATTATTACGTTCATGACCTCCAGTTCCATATTGTGCTTCTATTGCCTGAACTGCTTCTTTTACAGGGGTTAGAACAGGGGTCCGCAACCTCTGGCACTCCAACTGTTGTGGAACTACAGCTCTCGGCATGCACATTTGCTCAGCTGTTATCAGAAATCCCATAGAAGAGAATGGAGCACGCTGGGAGTTGTAGTTTCACAACAGCTGTAGTGCCAAAGGTTGCTGATCCATCCGCTTTATGATGGGCGAGATCTAATCTCTTAGACCCCCATCAATTCCGGGGGGGGGGCGCAGGGCTGGTTTAGTGCTGCACGGTCCCATTCAGGTGAATGAGGCAGGTTGCAGTCCCCTCTATTGTACAGGGAAGATCTAGAAACCTGGTTCTCAGTCAGAGCTGCAGACTATCCTTCTCAGGATCAGTGGGGTCCCAGAGGTTGCACCCCACCAATCATAAAGTGATGGCATATTGGTAGGATAAGATGAGAATACCCCTTTAAGAATAGGAATGATTCAGGTTAAGGCCTCGTGCACACAAGCGTATGTATTTTGTGGTCTGCAAACCGCCGATCCGCGAAATCGATACCGGCTGTGTGCATCCCGCAATTTCCAACAAGAATGAGGCATGTTCCATATTCTTGCAGGAAGGACATACATATGCGGATAGCACATGGTGTTCTGTCAGCATCTTTTGCGCCCAATTGAAATGAATGGGTCCACATCTGATCTGCAGAAAATGGGGATCGGATGCAAAAAAAAAAAAAAACTGTTGTGTGAATGAGGCCTTAAAGTGGTTATCCCATAACTAATGTACAAAATGAGAATCAGATGTTGTATAGTACATAACAATCTCTTTCTAACAAAGCCAGAACCAGCTCTGTACCTCACATGGATCCAGAGATCTCCCCATTAATCGCTCTGCTAGATTTATATCAAGCTGGCAGCTCAAGGGGAGTGTCCTTTCTGCTGCAGCTCAGGAGGCGTGTCCATGTTCACCCTATCACAGCTCAGGAGGCATGTCCATGTTCACCCTATCACAGCTCAGGAGGCGTGTCCATGTTCACCCTATCATAGCTCAGGAGGCGTGTCCATGTTCACCCTATCACAGCTCAGGATACAGTTGAAGGATGAAACTGAGCATGTGCGGCTTTCCAAGTGAGCAGGACAAAGAAATAATAAAAATAACAAACAGCAGGTGGCGCTATACAAATAGATTCTATTGAATAATTCAGTGGCTTTTTAATTACATGCAAATGCAAACGTATTCGCATACGAGTGCTGGTTAAAAACTGTAGAATATTTTTAGGGGGACAACCCCTTTAAGGGGAGAACAGACGTGTCATCACATTGTCTGTACCGCAAGAATATTGGGAGTAGTCTCCATGCATAAAAAAGAGGATGTGAACGAGCCCTCTAATCTCCTGAGGTCCCATGAGAGCAGGTCCAGTGCCTCGTCACAGTGGGAGCAGCGTGGGTGACCTTGGGGAACGTGATATTCGCAGTTCCTTATTAAGTATGAATGGCCGTCTTCAGTATTCCCAGAGTATAACGTTACCGGCCTGGCGTGGGAGGATTCGGATGACGGCATGCTAGGAGCTACTAACCATGCCATTCCCTAATATGTTCTTGACAGAGGCTTTACAGGTGGAGTTCCCCTTTAACCCCTTCCCGCAGTGTTGTACCATGGCTGTGTTAACACAGTTTGATCTCCTCACATTCTCTGTGTCCTGCGAGACGTCCAGAATAAAGCTGCATGTAAATGTTTAGCAGGTCGTGGGCTTATTAATAGCCAGCAATGAAGTACTTTCATCCTTCCTCCTCCTCAAGGACAAGAAGCTGACACTTCGTCTGGATTATTCGCACCGGCAGACGCTGCTCTATGAGCTTGAAGTGACTGATGGTTCGCCGTTAATAATGAAAAAATCAGTATCTCGTCCGGTTACACAGAAAGCTGAATAACTTTACAAATACCTGTCTTATGTTAGGCCTGCATTCACAGTTCAAATAGTTCAGATTTTTATGTTATTTTTATTTTAGCATTTTTTAAAACTGGGGAAAATATAAAAAGGAAAATATAAGTTTTTAAATTGTCTGCTTTTCGCTAGTCATTTTGATGTAGGGGATATATACGGTATTTTTCAGACTATAAGACGCACTAGACCATAAGACACACCTAGGATATAGAGCAGGAAAATAAGAAAAACATTTTGTTTCAATCAGAGCCCCATCTGACCTCTGTATCAGACCCCCATTCCTTCTTAGACCTCAGATCAGACCCCCATTCCTCCTCAGACCTCACTCCCATTAGACCTGTGTATCAGACACCCATTCTTTTTTAGACCTCAGATGAAACTCCCATGCTCCATCAGAGCTCTGTATCAGACCACTTAC
Source organism: Rhinella marina (assembly GCA_900303285.1). Classification (NCBI taxonomy): domain Eukaryota; kingdom Metazoa; phylum Chordata; class Amphibia; order Anura; family Bufonidae; genus Rhinella; species Rhinella marina. Next base: position 178,935 of record ONZH01005910.1, on the reverse strand, counting down.
TCCTCCTCAGACCTTTGTATCAGACCTCCCTATTCCTCCTCAGATCAGACTCCCATGCTCCCATCAGACCTCTATATCAGATCACCATTCCTCCTAAGATTAGACCCTTAAACTCCATCAGACCTCAGATCAGTCCCCATTCCTCTTAAGACCTCAGACCCCCCAAGCCCCATCAGACATCAGATCAGGCCTCTGTATCAGATCATTCCTCCTCAGGTCAGACCCCTAAGCTCCATCAGACCTCAGATCAGTCCCCTTTCATCTTTAGACCTCAGATCAGACCCCAAGATCCATAAAAAAAACAACTTGCCTCTCCTGCTCTGGACCACACTGATACTCCCCGCTTTCTGGTCTTCTGCCGGCCTAACTGTGCACTGTGACGTGACATTGCACAGCGTCAGGTCATAAAGCTTGCATACGCGCACTATGTCCTGAAAATGTGCGCATGTCAGGATACGTGCAGTGTGGTGCCTGGACGAAGACTAGGGAGCAGTGAGTACAGGCAGTGCAGTGCTACACTCACCATTCCTCCTGCATACTAATGACTGCTTCGATAATTGTTGCGGTCATTAGCATTCATACTATAAGACGCACTGCCATTTCCCCTTGCTTTTGAGGGGAAAAAAGTGTGTCTAATGGTCGGAAAAATAAGGTAGTTGCTTTTTTTATTTTTTATGTATTATTTTATTTTAGATGTGTCCTCATAAGGTCATACAAGACCTTTGAAGGTGGGGGGATTTTCAACATTACATTTTTTTTGTAACTGTGACGGACATATATGCCTCACTGCAGAGCTGATCTGGATGAGGAAGTATCATGTCCGCTTCCTTCACTAAACACCACGTACACAGTGATGGGGAAGGCAGGGAATACTTTTGTCATTGCATGCAATAAAACATTTTGTATAGCCACTAAGTTATTATATAAAATTTGTTTTGCGCCACCTACCGTATGTCCTTTCCTTACCTCTGTCCACCTCGCTGAGGTGGACACACATGCTCGGTTCTGTCCTCCCACGGCCACCAACCATATATATATTTTTTTTTTCTGTTAGAAGCTGTGACCGTTACAGCACATGCCCCTTTGGAAAGGACACGCCTCCTTAGCTGTGATAGGGAGAGAGAGCTGCGGCAGAAAGGACACACCCCCTGAGTAAAGGCACACAACCCCAGAGCAGCCAGTTTGAAATAAACCTAGCAGAGCAATGAATGTGGAGATCTCTGGATCCATGTGAGGTACACGGCTGGTTCTAGCTTTGTTTGAAAGAGATTGTCATGGACTATCTGATGTCTGATTTTTATTTTTTTACATTAATCATGGGCTAACCCATATAAAGTCATCTGACAGTCCACAAGTGGTTAAAGGCTTTAATATGTTGTAGCTTCCTTGGAAAATATGTGACGTTGTCGTCAGCTCATTCTCTGAGATTTTATCCTTGAGCCTCTTTCTTTATCTTATAAAAGCTTGTCATTGTGTATACAGCTGCAGCAGATAATCCTTGATAACAAAAAAAAAAAAGAATTGGGTGCGGCTAGGTGAGGGATTGAGGACATGTATGTGTAAAGGTGGCCGTACACCTTCAATAGCTGTTAGCCTAAAGCTCATTTGGCTGGTTGGTATTCCTCTCGACTCCCCGAATCCGAGCATGCATGTGTTTTCAGTGGCTAGAGAGGAAAAAGTTGCTGTCAGTTATATCTGGTGGCAGCTTATCTCCTGCCAAAAAAAAGACCAGGCGCTGAAACTGAACTTGGCCGATTCATCTCAACCCGAGGGAAAGTTGGGAGAGCTCCATACACATTAGCTGGCCCCACCAAGATCAGCGACAGGGCAGACACATTTTTCTTGAGCAGCTTACCCAATGAGGAGCTGATTGTGGGGGTTCGGCTGCTTGAAATTTTGGCAATGCAGGGAAGTGAGCCCTCCAAAACATGAAACACCTTTTGCTGTGGCTCTCTCCTCTGACTAATAGAGGGGGCTACAAAGCTGGGGACCTCCCTCTATGGTATTCTTAAAGGTATCACAGATAGTGGTTTCACCTGACACTCCATTTTATATTTTACAGAATGAATTACATGGAGTTGAGTTAGTAAAGTCTGTAGACTTGCTTAATTCAAAGTTAATGCATTTTTGGGACAGTCTGCAGTAAACATTTACTGAAAGTTTGCTGCCGTAGAGTCTGTGCAACTCCTGTACATAGCTGGCTGTCCTCAGACATAGATCCTGCAGCACAGTGCTCCTGCCCACTTCAGTTCTCTCAGCTTTCTCTCTCCCTGTTGGTAGCTGAAATATGAGAGAAGAGAGAGCTGACTCAGGCTGGAGCGGTGTACTGTGGGATCCCTCATGAGCTGTAGAAGGCGAAATCAGTCCAGAAATGAAGCTGTGTTGATACACGAGAGCTAGTGAAGGTGGCAACATCCTGGGCACACAAACGTCACATCCATCAGGTACGGTATTACTCTGAGGGACACATTCTTACCACAAAAGTCTGAAGCTAGGAGCAGATTACAAAATAGATATGAATGAAGTAATAAACCACTAAAATATGTAGAAACTATTGTTCCGTGTCAAAGGAGTTCAGAAAATTTTTGGAGTAAAAACCGTGAGTTGGTCACATTGGATTCTCAGTTTAAGTCATAATTTTTTTTTCCTTTGCAGGATCGGTAAACGCATGTGAAAAGACGTCATTTATATTTCTCCGACAGGAATTGCCCGTGCGACTAGCTAATATAATGAAAGAGATTAATTTGCTTCCTGACAATCTCCTGAAGATGCCTTCTATCAAACTGGTGCAGAGCTGGTAGGTGGCACAGTGGGACAGCAAGTCTTCCCTATGGTTTCTGTAAATGTGCCTTGATGAGGACATTTAATCTTTGACTTGATGGTCTGGGATTCCTGACAAACCCTCAGGAGAAATTGTATACCTGTCGAGCACTTCTTCTGAGGCAGCCTCCATCTTTCTTACACGCCCCTTTAGGTTTGCAGTTTAGTAATGCAGAGGATTGAGCCTCAGGATGCTGAGCACAGAGTAGATTGCCATGGCATTGGTATAGTGCAGAAGATGGCCCCAAAGACTTCTCTGCCACATAAGGGGGCAGCAGATTGTACACCGTGGCCCAGGACCTTCATGCTGCTCTTCAGACTGGAAACCAGTATTCTTCTGCTTCAATTCTTTCTGCAGATTTTGCAATGCACAGGATGCAAAATCCACATGTAAAGCCTGCATGTTGTGCTGCAAGTTTGTGATGAAATCCTCTTTAGTTTTTTTTTTTTACTATCTTGTATGGCTGTATCCTCACACAGTTACACTAGAATGCATGTCCCTCTCTATGTTTATAGTCGGATCATGGTGGTGCACTCTATCTGTAAATAACAGACTACCCCTAGGCTGATGATACAGTATTTAGTATGAGCAAAAAGGCAGATTTAGACCGTTTTCTGTCGTCCTGTTTTGTGACATTAACGCTTGTAACAGATGCCGGCTGATGGCAGATATCTGTCAAATAGTTGATGTGTCCTGTTACTTTTTGTAGATCAAAAAGTAATTCCTGCCAAAGAACCCATCATCTTCCCATCAATGGAAGTCCACAGTAGAGATCAACTGATCATTTGTCCGTTTTACTTATATTTCAGTATGCGATTGGCGGGGGTCTGACTCCCAGCACCCTCACTAATCAACTGTTTGAAGAGAACACAGAGCTTGCTGTCGCATCCACAGTGGTGAGCAGTGTAATTACATCTCAGCCATCCCATTCACTTCTATGGGAAGGTTCCTTCCCATTCAAGTGAACGGAGAGCTGGTTGCACTTGTGCGGCGCGCATCCCATTCTTTTCTATGGCCCTTCTGAAAAAATATGTTCGACTCTCCTATAGAAGTGAATGGAGGGTATCGGCGCATGTGCGGTCTGCTCTCCTTCACTTTGCGGGCTCTGTTCTAGAAATAGGTGCGGGTCCCAGAGGTTGGCGATATGTCACCAATGTGTAAGGTGGACCAACCCCTTTAAGCAGCTCTGTCCACTACGCAGTGGTTGGAACGGTGTAGTGCTGGAGCTACTGCAGAACAGCTGAGCGGTGGGAATAGGTCCTGTGCCAATCTGATCCTAAGGGGTAGGCCATCAATATACAAATCCTGTAGAACCCATTTCATGAATAAGCCAGATAGGAATGCTGCTGCCATTTTACTGACACAACCTACAAACCCACAGTGTCTTTTTTGGGGGGTAGAATTAGCATTTGGCTTTTATAGCTACGGTGGTCGTAACAAGTGCCACATTTATAAATGTAATTGTGCCGTAAACTGGAACAGCTCCCCACCCCCCACCTCGGTGCCTTCTTATGGTCAGGCTCCACATGCATGCTTTAACTTTGTGATGCCCACAATCGCGTATCCCTAGAAAGCATTAGAGGTGGTCGGTGGGAAGTCGGCCATATCTAGTTTTCACAATGTCTGTGTGGACAATGGGAGGTCTAAGATTTGTTTCAAAAATATTAAAAAGTGCATGTTCCTGATCATTAGACATGTCTGTTTCTTTGCAGGTACGTTCAGAGCTTCCAGGAGATAGTTGATTTTAAAGACAGAAATACAGACGATCCTGACACAGTCCGGCAGTAAGTACTCTGCGCAGCCACCATTTCTCTCCTATACATTCACGTGGATCCACTCTGGAATCCACTCTTTCAGACAGTAAGTAGTTCAGTTAAAGCCACGTTAGCTGGAAAAAGAACAGAACAGTTACCTGGTGACCTCCTTTTCATCTTTTTAGTAGCAGATCCGCTAATTCTTGGACTCCTCTTCTGCCATCCAAGATGGCCGCACCGCTCCTCATACTGATCTGATACGTGCTGTGCATCTGTAGTCCAAGACACGTCCTACTTGTCCAGCTCTGCTCTTTGATTGGCCAGCACTGTTCACATGAACAATGCTGGCCAATCCAAGAGCAGAGCTGGACAAGTAGGAAGTGTCTTGTGTTACTAAATGTACATTATGCATCAGGTAGTCTGAGAAGTGGTGCGGCCATGTTTGATGGCATTAGAGCTGCTCAGGAATTGGCAGGGAAAAAGATGAAAACACCAGGGTAACTGTTTTTGTTCATTTCCCGTTTAATAATGTGAATTTTTTTTTATTCCTCTATAAACAAGATAAGAAAACTGCAGTTCTTGTTTAATATTGGTTTATGATTTTTTAAGACAAATTTATGGTTTCAAATTGTCAGTTTTGATTGCGTACGTTTGTTCAGTTTTTTCCGCTTGGGTGCAAAGCGTTTTGATGCGTTTTTCACGCGCGTGATAAAAAACTGAATGTTTACAAACAGCATCTCTTAGCAACCATCAGTGAATCACGCATTGCATCCGCCCTTGCGTGCGGATGCAATGCATTATTCACGCAGCCCCATTCACTTCAATGGGGCCAGGGCTGCGTGAAAAACGCAGAATATAGAACATGCTGCGATTTTCACACAACGGCGAACTGATGCGTGAAAAACATCGCTCATGTGAAAAGCCCCATTGAAATGAATGGGTCAGGATTCAGTGCGGGAAATCTCGCCCGTGTGAAAGGGGCCTAAAGGGTACATAAAACGGATGGCTCAAGCCCACCTTAGCAGCTTTCTGTTTTGGATTATTGGGGGGGGGGGGGGGTCAACGAGTTTTCACATTTTTTTTGCACATAAAAGGGCCTTTATACACTTATTCTTGTTTGAGTTAGTTATAGGATAGAAGTAAGATTAAATAAAATGCCTTTTTTATGTTTTTTAATATTTTTTTTTAACATTTTATGTTTTTCTAGTTTGATTGCTAGACACAAATATGATGGCATTGACGCCTGGTACAATTTGAATGATTTTCAGGTTTTTGTTGTTTTTTGTTTTTTTTTTTGTCCCTAAAGCTTCACAGATACTGTAATAACGATCCGAAATCGTCACAATGATGTCATCCCGACCATGGCGCAGGGCGTTGTGGAGTATAAAGACAGCTTCGGAGCCGACCCAGTAACGTCTCAAAACGTGCAGTATTTCTTAGATCGTTTCTACATGAGCCGTATATCAATAAGGATGCTTCTTAACCAGCACAGTAAGTGAGCAGGCCTGCATCCGTCACTGCAACGGATATTTCTACTGGGTATCTCACCTGCAAATGTGGTTTAACCCTTTAAAGGGTTAGCCTATCTTGAGACATTGCTGGCATATCGCTAGGATGTCAACAATGTCAGATAGGTGCAGGTCCCCCCCCCCTCCTCGGGACCTGCTTATATCTAGAGAATAGAGTACTGGAGGTGAAGGAGAGCACACTGCGCATGCGCGGCATTCTCTCCGTTTATCACTTTCACAGTTCCAAAAATAGCCAAGCAAACGTGGCTGCCTATTTTTGGAAATCCCATAGCAGCGAAAGGCAGGTTGCCACGCATGCACGGCCGCTGTCCCAGAGTCCCATTCTGGAGGTCTGGGACCCGCACCTATCTGACATTGATGGCATTTCCTAGCGATGCGCCATCAGTTTCCCAGATGGGAATACCTCTTTAATAGCCAAGGCATTTTAACCCCTCAGGCCCACATGAATTTTTTTGTGTTGCCTCCATGCACTTCATCCAGTTTTGTTTTCTGCAGAAAACGTTTTGTAGATTTGTGTATTCATCATTATGATGTGTTTATATACAAGTTTACATTACAGTTTATGGATATAAAATACATAGACATTCCTAAGGTATATCCCAGTGGTGGCGAACCTATGTCATGAGTGCCAGAGGCGGTGGGCACTCACACCCTGGTGTACCAATATGCCTTAGACTCTTCCTGCCATTTATCAGCGCAGGGTGTACTATGAATGGCACAGGCAGCGCACTGAATGTAGGCAGGATATTATAGATAAATGATAAAGTACATGGAAGATATAATATACTGGACTGTAGTATTCAGGTTACATTGCCATGTTGGCACTTTGCGATAAGTAAGTGGGTTTTGGGTTGCAGTTTGGGCACTTGGTCTGTAAAACTGTTGGTATATCCTAACCGGCAGTATCACAGCAATGCCAGGCGTGATTGGGGTAAAAGAGAGGGAACATGACTTCATGCACATAATGGTGCCTCGTGTACCCGAGGGTGCACCAGTGTTTTGGTTTTTTTTTTTACTAAAAAAGATTCCTAGAGAAGGGGAAAAAATTATGCTTCCAAGAAAAAAAAACTCTTCACCCTTTTCTTCTCTCTGGGATACTGGGATACACACCCCTTTGAATGTCTGATGCAAGAGACGGGAAGATTATTAATGCTAACAATTTGAATATAAGCTACAGCGGCACGTTTCGGGGTTAGAACTAGCCCCTTCCTCAGGCAAGGGGACAGGCAAAGAGTCATCGCTCATTCTTATTCACATAAACTTTTCTTCCTTGAGTCATTAAGGTGTGGCAGAAGTTGGAAGCCTTTGCCCACTGTATGACTAAGATTCCTGTTTTCTTCCTTGGCGCTTATTCCCCCAAGTAATTAAAATGTACAAGTGAGATGAAATGCTGTAAACTGTCAGAGACATTGGCCCACACACAGCCAGATTTTCTGGCTTAAAGGGGTATTCCCATCGCAGACAATGGGGGCATATCGCTAGGATATGCTCCCATTGTCTGATAGGTGCGGGTCCCAACAACCTACAACGAGAAGGGAGCGGGGAAAGTTGTGGCTGGAGGACCGGCTACCACCAAGCACTGCTCCCCACTGCTCTCATATAAGTAAATGGGAGCGCACTGCGCATGCGTGGCCCCCCTCTCTCATTCATTTCTATGGGGCCGACGGAAAATAGCCGAGCAAGTGCTGGGCTATTTTCGGCAGGCAACATAGAAATGAATGGAGGGTGGCTGTGCATGCGCAGTGCGCCCTCCACTGCTTTCCCCACTCCGTTCTCCGTGTAGGTGCACTTATCAGACAATGGGGGCATATCCTAGTGATATGCCCCCATTGTCTGTGATGGCAAAACCCCTTTAATTGTAAGTAGTGAAAAGAGTAAAACCGTCCCATCTTCTGCTGTGACCACTGGTACATTATATGAGTACAGGCAGCCGTCCTATGAGATGGATGACTAATAGTCCCATGAGATGGATGACTTGTCTTTATAAATCTTGCCTTTATATTGTAGCTCTGCTTTTTGGTGGAAAAGTGAAGGTGAACCCGGCACATCCGAAACACATCGGCAGCATAGACCCAGCGTGTGATGTGGTAGATGTGGTGAGAGGTGAGCCGTCTTCTTCTTTGGTACAGACTGTAGTATGGCGTATTTCTTGTATTTTAGACTCTATTCGTTATTCATTAGCGGTTCCTAGAGGTGGTACATATTACGTGTCTGGTAAGTGGACTAGGTCAATCATTAGCCATTACTGTCCTCTTCTTGTGTTTTTCCCCCACTGTCGTTTAAAGGTTAGAAGTGCAGAAACAGATCTGTGAATACTCAGTGTTACTGGGAAAAGCTGAATTTCTGCATATTCATGTAAAGCCGTTGTATGGTTTAGGCCTCATGCACAAGACTGTATTTTTTGGTCCGCGTCTGATCCACATGTTTTTTTGCAGATTGCGTGTGGACCCGTTCATTTTTATGAGTCCTGAAAAAAAAATTCAGACAGCACACGCATGTCATCTGTGAGCTGTCCTCATCCGTGCGGCTGTGCAGGAAATTATACATGTCCTATTCTTGTCTGTTTTTTGGTCAAGAATATGCATTTCGACAATTGTGCTTGTGGAAAGTGTGGGATGCATACGGCCAGTATCCACATTTTGCGAAACTGCGTACTGCAAAACGGATACGACCATGTGCATGCGGCCTAATACAATCCCAGGTAAATAGCTTTTATTTGTGTTGTTTCAGCTATTAGGAGATTGGTAAGTCATGAGACCTCGAGGACCACAAGCATTTAAGAATGAGAATACTCATTCATTACCTGGGTGTCCTATAACGCCTTGTCTTTTAAGGACTTGTCCAGGAGGACAATAGCTAAAAATGTAAAATACATACAATGCAACGGCACACTGCTAACCAGATAAAGCACAAAATGCCATAGAGATATGAAGTATTCTGGAGCTAATGCTATGCTTGTTTTATGCTTGCTTGAATTAGAGATTCTTGGCAAATATATTTTGTACAAAATTATCTGGGCCCGTTCACCAAATTGTCCAGGTGATCTCTGTAGAACGGGAACCTACCTGTTACTAATAGCTAAAAATGTGCCCACACTGCTGAGAAGAATGATGTTTTAGTATATGCAAATGAGCCTGTAGGAGCAACGGGGGCGTTTTCATTACACCTAGAGGCTCTGCTCTCTCTGCAACTGCCTCGTCCTCTGCACTTTGATTTATGGGGCCAGGCAGTGTAAACGTCATCATGCCTGGCCCTGTCAATCAAAGTGCAGAAGGTGCAGCAGTTGCAGATACAGCAGAGCCTCTAGGAGTAATGGCAACGCCCCCGTTGCTCCTAGAGGCTCATTCGCATATATTAAAGGGAGTCTTTCACCTGTTTTTCACCTATATAACAGTATATAAGAGCAGTGCCCCACAGAACATTGCAGACACATCCCAGACATATCTGTGTGCACTGTGTGTGTGTATTACATGTCACATCCCAGACATACCTGTGTGCACTGTGTGTCTGTATTACATGTCACATCCCAGACATACCTGTGTGCACTGTGTGTCTGTATTACATGTCACATCCCAGACATACCTGTGTGCACTGTGTGTGTGTATTACATGTCACATCCCAGACATACCTGTGTGCACTGTGTGTGTGTATTACATGTCACATCCCAGACATACCTGTGTGCACTGTGTGTCTGTATTACATGTCATATCCCAGACATACCTGTGTGCACTGTGTGTGTGTGTATTGCATGTCACATCCCAGACATCCCTGTGTGTCTGTATTACATGTCACATCCCAGACATACCTGGGTGCACTGTGTGTGTGTATTACATGTCACATCCCAGACATACCTGTGTGCACTGTGTCTGTATTACATGTCACATCCCAGACATACCTGTGTGCACTATGTGTCTGTATTACATGTCACATCCCAGACATACCTGTGTGCACTGTGTCTGTATTACATGTCACATCCCAGACATACCTGTGTGCACTGTGTGTCTGTATTACATGTCACATCCCAGACATACCTGTGTGCACTATGTGTCTGTATTACATGTCACATCCCAGACATACCTGTGTGCACTGTGTGTCTGTATTACATGTCACATCCCAGACATACCTGTGTGCACTGTGTCTGTATTACATGTCACATCCCAGACATACCTGTGTGCACTGTGTGTCTGTATTACATGTCACATCCCAGACATACCTGTGTGCACTGTGTGTCTGTATTACATGTCACATCCCAGACATTCCTGTGTGCAGTGTGTGTGTCTGTATTACATGTCACATCCCAGACATACCTGTGTACACTGTGTGTGTGTATTACATGTCACATCCCACACATACCTGTGTGCACTGTGTCTGTATTACATGTCACATCCCACACATACCTGTGTGCACTGTGTGTCTGTATTACATGTCCAGAAAAAGCACTTTTATTTTGCAGGAAAACAGCTCCCAAGTGCCCGGCTCTGCTGCTGCTGCTGCTGCAAACCAGACTGAAGAGTGGAGGGCTGCTTTAGCTGCTCATATCTTGGGATTGGTAGCAGATAGAAAAATGGTTCTGACCTTCTTTGAAAGCTGGCATTCTAAATGATACCAGAATCTTAGCATTATATACAGTATATCAGAAGATATAGCTGTTAGAAATCGAGTCAGGAGAGAAAGCTGTTTTTAGTTTCACTTTCAGCCGGGCACTTGGGAGCTGTTTTCCAGCAGAATAAAAGTGCTTTTCCTGAACATGTAATACAGACACAGTGCACACAGGTATGTCTGGGATGTGACATGTAATACAGACACACAGTGCACACAGGTATGTCTGGGATGTGACATGTAATACAGACACACAGTGCACACAGGTATGTCTGGGATGTGACATGTAATACAGACACACAGTGCACACAGGTATGTCTGGGATGTGACATGTAATACAGACACACAGTGCACACAGGTATGTCTGGGATGTGACATGTAATACAGACACACAGTGCACACAGGTATGTCTGGGATGTGACATGTAATACACACACAGTGCACACAGGTATGTCTGGGATGTGACATGTAATACACACAGTGCACACAGGTATGTCTGGGATGTGACATGTAATACAGACACACAGTGCACACAGGTATGTCTGGGATGTGACATGTAATACAGACACACAGTGCACACAGGTATGTCTGGGATGTGACATGTAATACAGACACACAGTGCACACAGATATGTCTGGGATGTGACATGTAATACAGACACAGTGCACACAGGTATGTCTGGGATGTGACATGTAATACACACACAGTGCACACAGGTATGTCTGGGATGTGACATGTAATACACACACAGTGCACACAGGTATGTCTGGGATGTGACATGTAATACAGACACCACAGTGCACACAGGTATGTCTGGGATGTGACATGTAATACAGACACACAGTGCACACAGGTATGTCTGGGATGTGACATGTAATACAGACACACAGTGCACACAGGTATGTCTGGGATGTGACATGTAATACAGACACACAGTGCACACAGGTATGTCTGGGATGTGACATGTAATACAGACACACAGTGCACACAGGTATGTCTGGGATGTGACATGTAATACAGACACAGTGCACACAGGTATGTCTGGGATATGACATGTAATACAGACACACAGTGCACACAGGTATGTCTGGGATGTGACATGTAATACACACACAGTGCACACAGGTATGTCCGGGATGTGACATGTAATACAGACACACAGTGCACACAGGTATGTCTGGGATGTGACATGTAATACAGACACAGTGCACACAGGTATGTCTGGGATATGACATGTAATACAGACACACAGTGCACACAGGTATGTCCGGGATGTGACATGTAATACAGACACACAGTGCACACAGGTATGTCTGGGATGTGACATGTAATACACACACACAGTGCACACAGGTATGTCTGGGATGTGACATGTAATACAGACACACAGTGCACACAGGTATGTCTGGGATATGACATGTAATACAGACACACAGTGCACACAGGTATGTCTGGGATGTGACATGTAATACACACTCAGTGCACACAGGTATGTCTGGGATGTGACATGTAATACGGACACACAGTGCACACAGGTATGTCTGGGATGTGTCTGCAGTCTTCTGTGAGGCAGTGCTCTTAGTTATATAGGTGAAAAACAGGTGAAAGACTCCATTTAAAACATAATTTTTCTCAGCAATGCGGACACATATGAACACGGGACCAACAGATGCCTTCAGCTGCCAAGTGCACATGTAACAGGTCAGCCAGTGTCATAAGTACAAATCTGCTGACAGATACACTTTAATAACACATATTATTAACTCATAATCTTTTTTTTTTTATTTATTTATTTATTTTTTATATATATAGTAGAAGGTGGTCAGCCTCTCTAGTTGATTACTCTTGGTACATCATTTTGTAAAAATCCAGACTAGATAGGAACAAATAATGAACAACATCCTTGTCACTGTTGTAGATAGTGATAGATATACTCTGCACATGAGGAAGTGAATGGAGGACCCTAAAAAATTACAAAAAAACACTTTTTCTGTATTTTTTTGTGATTGCAAAATCACATAAGTTATCATGTTAAGTAATATTTCATGCCATATCGAATGTACATGCTGTAATTGCCTTGGAGCACTGCCCTGACACGCTCCTGCTGGGGTTACACACAGGCTGAGGTTGCACAAGTGCTTTGATTCACCTTTTGGGTCGTCTGTGCTGCACAGTTTTCTATAAGAGTTTGGGGTGTATTTTACGCCATGTTTTCTGCTGGGTAAAAAGAGAACTCATTTGGTAACATGTAAATCTCAATTTTTTTTTTTTTTAATGGAGTCTCGCAGCCTCACATGAGGTAGTGAATGTGACTTCCTTTACTAAGAGAAAGGTCACCTTATGTTACTGCACTGGAGAAGTTCCAGACCACGGTCAAAGTCTGCGATATTTTCCAGCAGGAGCCACTGCCAAGCACCTTTCAAAACTCTCTTGTATAATTCAGTCCCTGCAGACGTTTCTTCCGGAAGCTGTGAAATGTTGCTGGCAAGCTTCTTTTTCCTGGAAGTGAGGGTTTATGATAATTATTAGGGATTAGTGATTCGGCTTTGAATGCTTCATCCAAAGTCGATTCACATTAAACTTCATTCTAATACTGTACGGAGTGGGATCTCCTTACAGTATCAGATTGTATTGGCTCCGATGTGCCGAAGTTATTACTTAACGAAGTCTACTGTAAAAAAAATCTTGGTAACGAATTTGCGTTCAGTTCCAAAGTTTTTTACAGTAATAATTCAGGAAGTTGTTACACAAAGTCTCACAAGACTTCGCAAAGTAATAACTTTGGCTTATCGGAGCCAATACATTGTAATGTACGGGAGCTCCGTACAGTATTACAACAACGTTTTATACGAAAACATTCAATGTCGATTCTCTCATCCCTAATAGTGATGATAATTTTGTTTGAGAATATTTCAGGGAATTTTTATCACCGTATTCTTGTTTTATTATTGACTTCAGTGTATGAAACGTAAGCAGTTAGCTCCCCCTAGTGTTGACTGTTGGTAGTCAGAATTTTATTTCTAACTCTGCCTTTTATGTGTGACACGAACACTGTGCCGCTGCCACATTGATTGTAAATTCTGTGACAGATCCACAACAGAATAATGATGTTGCCAATTTGAAAATCCACAGCATTCTCATTTTTAAGGCTGCAGCTTTTAAAAAAAAAATCTCACCCTCTTGCCTTGTATTGCAGTCGAATGTGGGTTTTACCTGATCAAATCCGCAGGTAATATATGCAGCAAATCTGCCTAATCTGCATTCGTTCTTGTGATGTGCAAAGCAGGAACCGAGCCAGGTGAAATGAAATAATCCTGTACCTTCTGTCCATCTGTTAGCAGTTCATTTGTAGAAATCAGGGACTGGCCAGCACTACCTCCATAACTGGGAGATGACATAGTACATACTGGTTACATTAATGATTCGTATATGTAAAGCATGTCTGTATACACCAGTCTATTAACTGATGCACCTTTTTTCTTCCTAGATGGGTATGAGAATGCAAAACAGCTGTGTGACCTGTATTACATGAGCTGTCCAAAACTAGAGCTTGCAGAATTCAATGGTGTGTATCCTAATTGGTTTTTTTTCAGTATCCTAATAAACTCATCTACTAGCCAGAGAAGAGAGCAACTGCAAAGAGCATCTCTCTAGAGCAGGGATGCCCAACCTGCGGCCCTCCAGCTGTTGCAAAACTACAACTACCAGCATGCCCGGACAGCTTACAGCTATCAGACTACAGCAGGGCATGGTGGCAGTTGTAGTTTTAGAACAGTTGTAGGGCCGCAGGTTGGGCATCCCTGCTCTAGAGGACCCTGTACAACTGTCCAGTACACAAACAAACCATTGATTTCAGTGAGTACAGTGTAATACTTCTTCTCCCCTGTGGTGGCACTGCAGGGAAAGCGAACACTTGCTGCAGGTTTCCCACTGATCACCGCTGGGGTTCCAAGCACAGGGTCTCCTTTGTGATCTGCTAATTGTCAAGTTATCCATTTAAAGGGGTTTTCTGGGATTATACTACTGATGACCTATCCTCAGGATAGGTCATCAGTATCTGATCGGTGGGGGTCCGACACCCGGGACCATGGCCGATCAGCTATTTGAGAAGCTTTTCCTAGGCAAGTGATGTCACATTCATCGGTCACGTGGCCTAGGAGCGACTCAGCCTGATTCATCTGAATAGGGCTGAGCGCAATACCAAGCACAGCTGCTGTACAATGTACGGCGCTGTGATTGGTGAGCTGAGAGAAGGCCTCGCCTCGGGGAGCGCTGGTACCTTCTCAAACAGCTGATCGGTGGGGGTCCGGGGTCCCGGGTGTTGGACCTCCAGCGATCAGATACTGATGACTTATCCTGAGGATAGGTCATCAGTAGTTAACTCCCAGAAAACCCCTTTAACAAAATGGGGTTGTCCACGATTATCTACTTGCCATTTGCTTAGAATAAAGAAAAAAAATGCAATGAATCTTCTAGTTCTACATGCAGATGTCTGACTGTGTCCTTTTTATTCCTGTCCCAGCACAGAATCCAGGACAGCCGATTCAGGTGGTGTATGTCCCCTCCCATCTGTACCATATGGTGTTTGAGCTCTTTAAGGTGAGTGGTCTATTCTCAGTATCTTAATGATCGGGAGCGCAGTTAACTTTTTACTGTCCAGTCTGTGTCTGTGAAGGAAGTCTTCCTTCCCGACAGTCGGCTGCTCGTTCAGTGAAGGAGACCGCGCATTTACATGCAGCGATCTCCTTCACTAAATGCACCTTAAGCCAGCCTCTCTTCCTTTGATGGATGATATTTCCTCCTTGATCTAAGACCTTGTTCACACTTCAGTATTTGGTCAGTGATTTCCATCATTGATTTGTGAGCCAAAGCCAGAAATGTATCCTACACAGACATAATGTATAAGGGAAAGATCTGCACCTATTCTGTGGTTTTGGCTCACAATTCACTGATGGAAGTCACTGACCAAACACTGAAGTGTGAACAAGGCCTAAATAACATTTAAAATGTATTTTTTGCATTGTACAGCATAGAATGTATGTGCCGTCTGCTTTACCCTGTTCTGGGCAGAGGAATCCACATTCTTCTGCGCATTTGTCTGTTTTGCTCTCAATTTTGGGACATCAGTTCATTGCTGCAGCATCTATGCAGAACGGAAAGCGCTTGGTAAAAGCATAGGTGCTGCAGCCATGATGCCAATGACTCGGAAGTGATATCCAGACCAGCCATTGTGCAGAAGGTAGTTGATTCCTCTGTTCAGAACTAAGAAAAAAATAAAAAATGTCCATGCCCTGTTCTCATGCTGTATGATGCAAGCAAAAGATTTCGAGCAGCATGTGGATACTGTAGAGGCCATCATCCACGTCAGTGATACAGGGGCTGGCTTAGCGCAGTTTCAACAGGCGGCTTGCTTGGTCTGGACACTTGTGAACTAATTTCTTTCTCCATTTGGCCTTGTATGTAATAAGCTATAGTTGCAGTAAGCTATTATTACTGCTCACTCTTTATGTAAATTACTGTGCTGGAGTCCAGGAGGTGGAGCCACTGGGCAGAAGACTTGAGCTGGCCATGCTCAACATGATTGATTTCCCTGAGCAGGGGTGCACCTAGCCTTTCTGCTCCCTGAGGCAACAAGTGAAATGGCGCCTTACACTATTTGTATTATTATCTTTTGTGGTTCTTAGTAAATGGGGTTAAGGGTCTATGGAAAGGAATGAATCAAGTACCTGGTGTCCGGTGGTTACTTACCTCCTCATGCTCCAGCCCCGTCTGCTGCTTCTATCCTTGGTCAACATACACAGCATACACACATGAATACAGTATGTAGCATATACATTATATACACACAGCATACACATGAATACAGTATATAGCATATACATTATATACACACAGCATACACACATGAATACAGTATATAGCATATACATTATATACACACAGCATACACACATGAATACAGTATATAGCATATACATTATATACACACAGCATACACACATGAATACAGTATATAGCATATACATTATATACACACAGCATACACACATGAATACAGTATATAGCATATACATTATATACACACAGCATACACATGAATACAGTATATAGCATATAAACACAACATCTACACATGTAATAGCATATACCACATGTGCAGCACACACAAATACAGTATATAGCATCTACACACTCTGCATACACAAATACAGTATATAGTATATACACCCATATACAGTATATAGCATCTACACACATAAACACACCAATACAGTATATAGCATACACACAGCATATACACACGGATACATGTATAGCATATACACACAAATATAGCATACATCTACACGACATCTACACACGTAACAGCATATACACATGAATACAGAATATAGCATACATATACACACACTCCAGGGAGTCTTAGATCCACAGATTCTATGTTAGGTGATACACAGAAATTTATATCATATCATCCATTTACATATGTTCCCCCAATCCTTGCTATCTTGCGCACAACTAATACAAATGACTCCTGGATCACACCGCATTATCCTAGGATTGTGTAGGTGTCTGCATAACTTTGAGTCGTCTTTTCTTCGTCTTAGAATGCAATGCGTGCTACCATGGAATTCCATGCAGAACGAGGCGTCTATCCTCCCATCAAAGTGAAAGTGGCTCTGGGAAGTGAAGACTTAACAGTCAAGGTAAGTACAGTTTACTAATACGTGGAGCAGCATTACTCTATTGATTTCAATGTGTTTTTATTTATTTTTCTGGTGCATTTACAGTACTTTGGCTTTAGGCTAGTTTTATATTAGCGTTACTAGTTCCAGCAGAGAACAGCCTGCAGGAGCATTCTGTATCCAGCATTGCCGGATGTTACTGCAATGCCCGCCGGCCCCATTGACTATAATGGGATCTGGCCACTACCCGGCAAATATGCCAGGATTCGGCCGGACAGAAATTGCTGCAGGCACTGACCGACACAGATCTCTTCATTTTGGTTTGCAAAGTTTCCTGGACACCTTTTACCTCTAAAGGGATATTCCAGTCTCAGCAAATAAAGTGTATTTATTTTATAAATGAGATTTGTAATATGTTTTTTTTTTTTTTTGTATCAATTCCTCTCGATCTCTGCTTGCAGTGATTGAGTTCGAACCATCACTGTTTACTTCTAAAAGATAAAGATCTATTTGAGTGAAGTGATGGCTCAGAGGAGGCACCTATGACAGCCTCACATGACCCTGACAGATTTCAGTCTTCAAGGGAGTCTTTCACCTGTTTTTCACCAATATAACTAAGAGCACTGACCCACAGAAGATTGCAGACACATCCCAGACATACCTCTGTGCACTGTGTGTGTGTATTACATGTCACATCCCAGACATACCTGTGTACACTGTGTGTGTGTATTACATGTCACATCCCAGACATACCTGTGTGCACCGTGTGTGTATTACATGTCACATCCCAGACATACCTGTGTGCACCGTGTCTGTATTACATGTCACATCCCAGACATACCTGTGTGCACTGTGTGTGTGTATTACATGTCACATCCCAGACATACCTGTGTGCACTGTGTGTGTGTGTTACATGTCACATCCCAGGCATACCTGTGTGCACTGTGTGTGTGTATTACATGTCACTGTGGGGCAGTGCTGTTAGTTATATAGGTGAAAAACAGGTGAAAGACTCCCTTTCAGAAAGTAAGCCATGAAGATTTTCATTCAGTGACTGTAAGTAGAGATCTTGAAACCCATGAGAGATTGGATCCAGAAGATGTATTGGGTAATAAATTAGGCAATGAATGAGCTTTGTTATAGGCGTTGTCTTATATTATATATTATATTACAGCTCAGTGATCGCGGGGGAGGAGTGCCGCTCCGGAAGATCGATAGACTGTTTAACTACATGTATTCGACGGCACCTCTTCCTAGGATGGAGACCTCTCGTGCCACGCCACTGGTAGGTCCATAACTCATGATTGCCAGTAGCTCACAGTCAGTCGGTGAAAAGAGGGGACAGATTTGGTTGAGCGATGTTCACACTGGTGTCATGGCTGCTGTGCTACATAGAGCTGCACAGATCCAGCAGTGACTAATGGACCCACTGACTTATGATTGGTTCCATCAAGATTTCTGATGTTTTCACAGCGTAGTGCTGCATGTTGGGCTATTATTGCCATTGAAATTCTCAGAATCTCTAATGCAGATTCATGATGACAGTGTGAACAGAGGCTTATTGCAATAGTAGTTTATCAGACTTCCATCAGCCAAAGATCACAGCGACTGTTCTCATTC
The DNA here is from genome assembly GCA_900303285.1 of Rhinella marina. Lineage (NCBI taxonomy): Eukaryota > Metazoa > Chordata > Amphibia > Anura > Bufonidae > Rhinella > Rhinella marina. The sequence continues at coordinate 159,926 of ONZH01005910.1, read as the reverse complement.
AGCGCACACAAGCGTGCTTCCTATTTTGGGAACTCCCATAGCAATAAATGGAGAGGACACCGCACATGTGCAATGTACTCTCCGTTTACTTCGGACTCCTGTTCTGGAGATATGAGAGGGTCCCAGAGATGGGACCCCCACCTATCGGACATTTATTGCACATCCTATCGATATATGCATTATATGTCCCAGATGGGAATACCACTTTAACCTCCTCCCTGAGAAAATCATGCTTACACCCCTGAAACCAAAGAACGCAAAATAAAGACACAGAACACGTTAATTGGGGGATAAATGGCCAAATTGTTTATTTAAAATATTAAAAATGGCAAACCCCCGACTCACTGAGAGTCACCCTCCAGCACTCAGGAGAGGAAAACCCCCTGTGGAGGAAACCTCTAGGGAACCATGGCTGGAGGGCTGCCCTTCCCTTGGGCTTAGAGGGTAATGCCCCTATGTGGCTGCCACATAAATAGTAAGGGGGGGGTGCAGCAGCCGGGCTGATCTGGTTGGCTAGACGGATGTCCCTTTCCTCCCATTGGGTGATGGACTTCCTGCTAGAACCTCCAAATTTCGTCAAGGTGTGGTGGGCGGGGTTGGTCAAGCTCCAGGTCCTCAGGTCTTCAAGTACGGCACCAAATATGGCCGCTCGGCCGCTTTTTTACAAGGGTTCTTCCCTTATGACACATGTGCTTGTGATGTCACCGGTGTCTATGACTGATGTGTTGGTGGCAGTGTTCTGAAGGGTTAACCCTATAGTGACAATGTGCCTTACTGCAGAGGCTATTAACCCCTTCCTGACCGCATTGTGTTAATATACTCCAGTTTGGATAACCGCCATATATTTATGGTCCCCCAACGATCGCAGAGTTTCCTGCTTCGGGGGAGCAGGTTTGTTCTGTAACTAACAGTCACTGGTCCAAGTGCCAACACCGAGTATATATAGGGTGGTGCTGTCCCTTTAAATTATTTCATCCATACTTTGAGTGTAGGAGCCGGTGTCCCTGATGTGCAGTGGATGCCCCCAGTCATGTATGATGTCTGTCCTCTGTTACATGTCTTCTTGTCTCTGATGTGTAAAGGGGCCCAGCATCAATCAGGGATGTGGCTGATGATCAGATGTCTAGGCTCAGTCCAGGAGAGAGGACAGCAAGAGGCAGTTGAGGGAAAGATGACAGTTGGGAGGAGGGAAGAGAGTGTCTAATGGCCTCCATAACGTGGTCTTGACAAGACAGCCCTGATCCACGTGCTCCACCACATCTTGGTAGTGTGAGTTGTCAGAAACTGCAACCAAGATTTGTATCTATAAGGCCGTGTGCCTCAGTGAAAGACTGACACCATCAAGCTGTTTACCGGATGCTCAGTTGCCCATAGCAACCACCAGGCTTATAACAACAATGTAACCATCAGGTGACTGTAACCGCTAAACACTGCGCCTCCTGCTGGAGTAAAGTCCAGATGCAAGTGTCCGTCTCAGACTATGCTGTTCATCTTCATGTTGTGGTCCGGAAGGGGTTAAATAAGAGCCACTGGTTGAGGGTACTCTGTGTCAGCACTTGGACCAGTGACTGTTAGTTACAGAACCAACCTGCTCCCCCGAAGCAGAAACCCTGCGATTATCAGGGGACAATAAATATATATGGTGGTTATCCAAGCTGGGGTTTATTGACAAAGTGCGGTCAGGAAGGGGTTAATGGCCTCTGCAGTAAGGCACATTGACAGTCACTAAAGGGTTAACCCTTCAGAACACTGCCACCAACACATCAGTCATAGACACCGGTGACATCACAAGCACGTGTGTCATAAGGGAATAACCCTTGTAAAAAGCAGGTAAGCAGCCATATTTGGTGCCGTACTTGAAGACCTGAGGACCTGGAGCTTGACCACCCCGCGCCCACCGCACCTTGACGAAATTTGGAGGTTCTAGCAGGAAGTCCATCACCCAACAGGAGGAAAGGGACATCCACCTAGCCAACCAGATCAGCCCGGCTGCTGCACCCCCCCTTACTATTTATGTGGCAGCCACATAGTGGCATTACCCTCTAAGCCCAAGGGAAGGGCAGCCCTCCAGCCATGGTTCCCTAGAGGTTTCCTCCACAGGGGGTTTTCCTCTCCTGAGTGCTGGAGGGTGACTCTCCGTGAGTCGGGGGTTTGCCATTTTTAATATTTTAAATAAACGATTTGGCCATTTATTTCCCAATTACCGTGTTCTGTGTCTTTATTCTGTGTCTTTATTTTGCGTTCTTTGGTTTCAGGGGTGTAGGCCTGATTTTCTCAGGGAGGAGGTTAAAGGGGTATTCCCATCTGGGACATGTACAGTATATATCGATAGGATGTGCAATAAATATCCGATAGGCGGGGTCCCACCTTTGGGACCTGCTCATATGTCCGGAACAGTAGTCCATAACGGAGAGAACATTGCGCATGCGGGGCGTCCTCTCCATTAATTTCTATTGGTGTTCCAAAATTAGTGAGCACACTCGGCTGTTTTTGGAAGTCCCATAGCAGCGAATGGAGAAGAAGCAGCAGAAGTGCGGCCACCTCTCCATTCACCACTATGGGACTCCTGAAAATTGTCAAACCAGCACTCGTCTACTTTCTGAAGTTCCATAGCGATGAATGAAGGGTGGCCGCACATGCTTGACTTGCTGTCTGTACACCTCGGGGGCCCCATCCTATGGATACGCCATGAGAATATCTCTGAAAGTGAAATTCATTATTAAATAATCAAATTAGCAGAGCATTGCTAGGACTCAGAGCAGTGTTAGGAGTCCCAGCACCGTGGCACCAAATGAGAACAGTTGCTGGTGATGCCGAGGGTCAATGACTGTTCAGGTGAACGCTGTTGGGCGAATGTATAAATCTTCTACACCAGTTTTATAGTGTCGGAAAGTTGCAAATTCAGACGGATGTCACATTTTGTGTCTAAATTGGAACACAGTCTGGCCTAAATATATAAGTGCGTATCATATATAATATTAGGGGATTACATACAATAAATAATAACATGGGCGTACCTCCCCTTTGAGGAGTGGGTTCTCATTTATCAAAGCTATCCACCAGTAAGACTGTCTTCATTGCCCATAGCAACCAATCAGAGAGCAGCCTTCATTTTTCTAGAGCAGTTAAAGAAATGAAAGTTGAGCTCTGATTGGTTGCTAGGGGCAACAAGGACAGTCCTTAGTGAATGAGGCCTTAATATGTATGTTGGAACAGATTTCTCACATGTCTGTATCATCACAGTACAGCAATAACACCACAAGTCATAGTCCCAGTGCCCTCATTGTGCCCCTTTACCAGAAGTGCCAGACTGGGCCCTCATACATTTATTCAATTGTCTGGGATTTCCCTCACTGCCAACTATAGTTAGTGTCAGTCACATTACCCCTACAGATCCTAGAGTTCTATCACTTGATCAGTGCAGGAGGGGCCAGAGCTCAGCAGTGGAGAGAAGTGGGAAAGACCTGTGATCCTATTCCCTGGTGTGCCCCTAGTCCTCCGCCCTCTGCACACCTGGAACAGTAGAGTGACTGCATTACATATAGATAGGCAGAGTACAGCGTCTCTTGAAGTCGCTACAGGGACCCTCATAATCAGTCATCTTGTAACATCTTGCTGCTGTGTGAGCAGGTAACATTTGCATGTATCTGTGGTGGTGTCCCTACAATGAATTTTACTGGAGGGCCCTAGGCACCCCAGTCCAACACTGGTGAAGACCCCGCTGTTGCCCTGTGGTACTTTAGGCTTGTCCTATGGCTCTCCAACTATTACAAGACTATAACTACCATCATGCCCAGATAGCTGCTGTCGGAGCATAATGACAGTTGTAGTTTTGCAATAGCTGGAGAGCTACAGGTTGAGGAACATTGTCCTAAAAGATGAATGAGTTCATTATAATATACCTGAATAATGTACCGATGACTAGGTATGAAGACATTTCAATAAAATTTTCTCAGAAATTAAACGTTAAAGAAAAAAATTAAATAAACATAGTTTTATATTGCTTTTAATAAATAAATGACACAAAACAGAAATTAATGCAAAAATAACTTGCATGTACCTAAGTGACACCCAAAAATCTGCAATTGGCAAAAAATATTTTTACTGTGGCATACAGCTGTGAGGCCTTGCATTTTTTTTTTTTTTAATTTATTTGCAGACAGTAGATTTTTAGGCGTCATTTACGTACATATCAGTTATGCGTAGAGGACTACGGCAAAAGATATTTGGTACTTTATTGGCTGTGACGTTAAAGGAGTATTCCAGCTTCAACCCTTTTTTAGCTAGCTGTAGCTAAAATTGAAAAAAGGAAAAAAAAAAGCACTCGCCTGCTCCACACCAGCTCGTTCCAGAGCCGAAGATCCGGTCTCCTTCTTTCCAGTCTGGCATATAAACTTACAAACCGGGGCATTTGTGCCGACTGCAGCCAATCACTGGCCTCAGCGGGGACCTAGCGGTGCCACTTGGGGGGGACACGTCGCCACTGAAGCCAGTGATCGACAGCAAATATCTCATGAATTCACTAGAAGTCAGTCCTATGTAATTGCATTACCAGTTGTGTGATTTTTGCTCTGTCCATGTGGTAAACAGGCGGGGTTCGGCTACGGCTTACCTATATCCAGACTGTATGCGCGTTACTTCCAAGGAGATCTGAAGTTGTATTCATTAGAAGGATATGGAACTGACGCTGTAATATATATTAAGGTATGGCAAGATATGGATCTTATTACGTATTATGTACGTCCCAGGTACATGCACCCAGTTGAAAGCCTGTAGTAGTTAAAGATAACTTTTTACGGGTTCTGACATTACCACTAATTTTTTTACTCTGAGCACTGTGCGCCCTGTTCTGTTTTGCCGCCCTTTCTGCTAATCAATAGCATCAGTACAGGGAGGAGCAGGCGGCTGTGTTTCTTAGGAGGTGTCACCTTCTCCCTCTGTGTGCTGTCCAATCACAGCGGACCGCGTCACAGCCATTGAGAAAAAAAACTCGTCCACTATGATTGGACAGCTCACAGCCAGGAAGAAGGAGACGGCCCCCTGAGAAACCCGGCAGTCTCCTCCTTCCTGTATCGATTCTATTGATTAGCATATAGGGTGGCAAAACAGAATGGGGCATACAGCGGCGCAACAGAAAAGAGGATAGGAAAAAAAATAGTTGTGATATCTAGTAAATATGCCCTACACTGCCAGGTATTGATATTGTAAATTTTGTAATGACAGAACCCGTGAATGGTCCTCTTTAAGGGGGTGTGCCACAATTGTCATTTATAACCTTTCCACAGGAGTGGCACCTCACTTACTCACCTCTCCTTTTGCTACAAAGACTGACCGATGAGGAATTTGAGTGGAGCGGCAGGCAAACCTGCAGTGGTGGGGCAATCAGACATTTGTCTATCCTACCTTTATCTCTGTTTCCTATTCTTAAAGGGTTTGTCCCATCTCAACATTTAAAGAAAATAAGTCATCAGAAAATGACCTATTGTTTAAATCACGTGTTTATGTTTAACATATTTTTTTTAATTTTTTTGATCTTTTAATTTTTAATGGCATACCCCAGTAATATGCCGTAAATGTTGAGATGGGACAGGCCTCTTTAATTATTGGGACCCAATGGACTAGCCAACAGAATTTTTTTGTAAACTGTCATAGTCCTATATATTGGAAAATCCCACGCCTCGGGATCCTGAAGGATGCCAGATTGTTTGAATTTTACATACATACCAGTATGTTAATGTGTCTCCCCCTACAGTCCATCCCATGTAGATGCAATTGAAAGTTGTGTCTAAAAAGTTCTACTTAAAGGGAATTAAGAAAATGAATATATTTAAATATTACTTCATTATAAATATATTCTCAAATACCTTTCATTAGTTATAATGGCTCGTTTTGTCTGGGGAACAATCATTGGGAGAAACAAAATGGCCGCTATCCTATTAGTACACAGAAAACCTGTCCTAATCACACAGCAGGACAAGTTACTTCACATAACTGAGGTAAAGAGCTGCCTCATCCTCTTCTCTGCTCTGCTCGTCAGGGATTATGATCCTGAATCCAGATGATAAGATCTTTAGCTGAATCTCCGTAGGAATGGAGTTCATGAGCAGATGTGGCTAATAAAAAGCAGCTCTTGTATACAGTCTCCATTACCACAGTCTGTCCTGTCCGTCCTCTCTGAACTCCATGCCCAAAAAAATTCAGCTAAATATCATATTAAACTGTATTCAGGATCATAATTCCTGACAAGCAGAGCAGATAGGTAGATGAGGCATCTCTTTACCTCAGTTATGTGAAGTAACTTGCCCTGCTGTTTGATTAGGACAGGTTTTGTGTGTACTAATAGGACGTCGGCCATTTTGTTTCTCCTAATCATTGCTCCCTAGACAAAACGAGCCATTATAACTAATGAAAGGTATTTGGAAATATATTTATAATAAAGTAATATTTATGTATTTTCATTTTCCTAATTCCCGGAGAACCCCGTTAATTCAGTTGAAATTGGTTGAGACATTATTTTTGATCGACTTAATGTCCTAACGCTCTTCCACTTTTTGGCTGCAGTTCGGAAAATAACCTATTTTTTCTCCCCATAACCAGGCTTTATCTACAGATTCAATAGAGAGGCTCCCTGTGTATAATAAGTCAGCATGGAAGCATTATAAATCCAACCTGGAGGCTGACGATTGGTGTGTGCCGAGCAGCGAACCTAAAGACATGACCACTTTCCGCAGCAGCTGAACAGCCATCGTTTTCGGCACATCTTGGATCCGGCTTGTCACTCACAGTCTCATTGTCCAGTTTGCACCTTTTATATATTATTCAGCGCTTATAAACTGTGCATTCTGTGATGAAATCTATTGTATGAGCTTACCCCTGCCTCCTGTAGCCAGTTATACAGAAAACAGATTGTAATACGTGCAGCAGTGTGTTCGGCCGATCAGGTGAGGAAGTTCTGACATCGAGATAGTTCACCTACAAAAATGTAATGTGACAAAAATGTATACTTACTCATGTTTGACAGGCTAATCAATAAGGTATAGTTGGCACCAGACTATGATTAAAGAGCATTTCTCCTAAATAAAAAAAAAATTACAGTTGAAAGGGTTGTTCCACCTAAATAGGGATCTGTTCCAGCAGCTGAATCCTCGAGCAATCACTGTTCATGCTATGAGTTTTTCCTACAGCGGCCACTGCTGGACAAATGTGGTATTAAATGGCACCCATTCATATGAATGTGTGACCATATACTCCCTCTGAGTCCTCCAGAGCAGGAACGTGCTCAGGACCTACCTCTATCATGTCCATATGCCCTAATAGGACAGATTATGGTTGTCCTTTAAAGGGGTATGCCGGTTTTGCAAATTTCAGCATCAGTTGACAGAAAACAACATGTTACCAATCCCTAATAGTGATTGTTTGTCTGTAATGCCCCATTTTCCTGCACTCCATTGTGGTCACGTGACATTTGCCGCTGTGTTGGTTTCCTGTCCCGATGACATCTCGTCTACATCTGAGGTGTACCTTGCAGACACAACATCATCAATGACCGTGCCTCTGAGGGTGGTGTTCTGCTCATTCTCCTGGACCCTACCCTGTAGACATAATGTCAGCAATGATGCCGTGTCTTAGGGTGGGGTTTCCCAGCAGGGTTTCAAGCAGGTTTGGATCTGTGATATTTGAGCTGGGAGGGGAAGGAGAAGCAGAGACCTGATGCTACAGACTTTCCGAGTGAGCCTTGCGCCAGGATGTAAAAACAGGGTGTGGGTCACATCACAATTAAGCTGGAGTCGTCAAAATGGACTCAGAACTTCATCTTCTGACATATATAATGCAGTAAAGTTAAATGCTGTTATTATTTATTTTTTTTTTTTTTCTGTAACCGGAAAACCCTTTTTAGTTTTTTTTTTTTCTTATTTAGGTGAAATGCTCTTTCATGAAAACCAGCATTTAAATCAAAGCAATCTGCATAGTTTTGTGTATTCCTTCTATTGCACTTCCCCCTACATTATATTGGTTTTACACTTGTATTTTAGTATCAGGTGTGCTGTGAGACTAAACAAAGTCTGTGGACACATTTAGGGACAGTTTTTTTTTTTATTATTGAATTTTACTCATTTTGGGCAAAAAACATTTTATTAAATATTTTCCCGGTTTTCTTCCACAGCTTTCAGTTTCAGTGCATTTGCAGACTAGCGGGCTCTCTACATCGCATTGCATCCACCAGACAACTTTTTGTAATGACTCAATTGGAATCACTTATCTCTAAACTCCTCACAGGTCAGGGATAAATGCCACCGATTAAGTCTCAGAAAGCCTGAGACTCAAGCCTGTATCCCTGACGGATGCAGTGTGAAGTAAAGAGCCTGCAAAGGCACTGAAACTGAAAGCTGTAGAAGAAAAACTGGGACAAATTTTAATAAAAAAAACAATAGAAACAATTATTTAACTCCAAAATGAGTAAAATGCAATAATAAAAAGATTGCCCCAAATGTGTCCATAGCCTTTAACCTTAGCAATACTTTTTTTTTTTTTTTTTGGGGGGGGGGGGGTCACTTGGCACTTCCTTTTATGTTGTGGTGTCACAAGCCTGAATTCTTTCTAGACTTGTTCTTGACGGACAATGGGTTTCCTAAACGTCGAAAATGCCTTTTTGGAACGAACTGGATTTCTCCACAGATATTTTTGTATGTATTTTATTTTCAGACACACCAAGAAGGAAGAATTATTATTGAGCGAAGCAAAATGCTTCATTTGTGCAGGACAAGGTGAGACTGAATTTGATTTTTATTTTTCTTGCTACACTATGGAGCCAGAGAGTTCACAATAGCATTTTTTTTTATATAAAATTTATTCCTGATAATATAATGAATATTTTCTAAGTGAATCTCTAACATTTACACATTAATCACTGTGGTGGACCTTTTATCTCTTCAGACAAATCTTAATAAATAACTACATTCCTCATAAAATAACCAGGCTGCATTATATTTTCTCCGTTATTCCTCCTCCTAGAAATTTTGATGTATATTGACAACTTGACGTTACTATTTCTCTTGTTAATGGGCTGTATCCATTCAATCTGTCCAGTCAGTGCTGAGGACACATACCTTATTGACAAGGGGAATGAATGCCCAGCCCTTAAAGGGGTTGTCAAAGTAATATTTTATTGATGACCTCTAGGATAGGTAATCAATATCAGATCAGCGGGGTTCCAGCACCCCTGCCAATCAATTAGTCGAAGAGAAGGCATAAGAGAGCCGGTGTAATCACAAGAAGCCGCCCCATTCACTTCAATGGGACGGCTCATTCCTATACACTATAAAAGTCAACGATGAGCAGGTAAACAATGAAGAGAAGGCAGCGGTGCGTACCTTTTCTTTAAACAGCTGATTGAGGGGGGGTGGGGGGTAAGGTGCTGGGTGTCGGACCCCCGCCGATCTGATATTGATGACCCATCCTGAGGATAGATAGTCAATAAAAATAACTTGGACAACACCTTTAATGTATTCATACATCTCCAGGTGGAATAACAGAAGAATCAGGTCTTAAAGGGGTATTCTGGTTAGAAAAGGGTATCCCTTTTCTACCGGATAGGGGAAAACTGTTAGATTGGTGGGGAGCTGACAATTGGGATCCCTATCGATTGCAAGAACATGGGTATACTATCTACATAGTAACATAGTTTATAAGGCAGAAAAAAGCCCTCAATCCATCCAGTTTGGCCTGTTATCCTGAAAGTTGATCCAGAGGAAGGCAAAAAAAACCCTGTGAGGTAGAAGCCAATTTTCCCCACTTTAGGGGAAAAAAATTCCGACTCCAATCAGACATCAGAATAACTCCCTGGATCAACGACCCATCTCTAGTAACTATAACCTGTAATATTATTACCCTCCAGAAATACATCCAGGCCCCTCTTGGAACTCTTTTTGAAGAGAATAGGGCCCAATACTGACCCCTGTGGTTTTCCACTAGTTACAGTGACCCAATCTGAGTATGTACCATTAATAACCACCCTCTGTTTTCTATCACTGAGCCAGTTACTTACCCACATACAGACATTTTCTCCCAGTCCAATCACTCTCATTTTATATACTAACCTTTTATGTGGTACCGTGTCAAATGCTTTGGAGAAGTCCAGATATACGACATCCATTGATTCGCCGCAGTCCAGTCTAGAACTTACCTCCTCATAGAAACTGATTAAATTTCAGGGGTTCCCCTATATTACCTGTAATTAAGATGCATTATTGCAGACCGGTAAACAGATGGATGCCATAGGATCACATGAATTTGATCCTATAGTTTCTTATGGGTCAATTCTTTGGCTGGAGGCTTCAGTTTTGCAACCAGACGTCTCCCTGAGCCAGACAGGAAAAAAAAAAAAAAGGCATTGAGTTTATTACGAGGCCTGTGTGCACAGGGGCTAATGCCAGTCTTGATTAATGGTCTCCACTGAATCTTAGTATTTATCGACGTGGTGACATGAACTTGGTCTTTGGGGGTTAATAAAAATCCAAAATTTTTATAAATTGAAAAGGGGTCAGACTACGAATGAGCTTTATCACCTCCCCACAGGACAGATGATTGTATAATTGGTGGGACCCCCACCAATCACATGAACCAGTGTCTTTGTACAGCGCTTGGTCCCATATAAGTGAGTAGAGCAGTGGTCGCACATGGGCATTATGCTCCACTCACACAATGGAGCCCACGAGCTGTGTTGTCTGTGGATAGGTGATATTTGTTGTTCACGGGGCGACCCCTTTTTAGCGATACTTATGGCTCCATAGTGCAGTATTCTAGATGAATCCAGATAAAATATGGGGTCCACGTCACTGAGCTGCTCTTTAGGCTTGCTTCTTACTTGCATTTCTTGGGGGCAAATATTTATTTTAGCAGATTAGATAGTTGGTACCCCCCAATTTTTTTTTTAAGGCTCCCAGAATGGCAAATATAAACAAGCCCTTTAACCTCGGGGTTAAATTTTTTTTTTTTTTTTTAATAACCATCACTGTATTGTTGCACTTTCCTGCAGGTTCGGATTTTTAAGCTCTGCCTTTAAGGTACAGCTTTATTTTTACTCTGTTCCAGTATTGTGCCTTTGTTTTGGTTTGCTCCTTTTTTTCCTCATTTTCCAGACAGTGAATAAACTGTAGGCCTTTTTCTTTTCGTATTTTGAAATTTTTTTTTTTTTTAAATATTTGATTCTTTTTTTGGCAGATATAGAGAATTTATACACCTGCCATTTTTAGCAGATGTAAGAGGAACAAAAATGTATGATGTGATATTTTAACTGCTAATTTTGTGGTGCTGACCTTGTTCACACAGGGGCCATTAGGAGTGGTGATGGTAAGAACTACATCACAATCACTGAAAAAAAAAATCTGAAAAGTGATTCTATAACACAGGTACAGTACTGCACATAAGGTTTATAGATGCACTCTGCATTCTGTGGGACTGCAGGAATAAAAAAATTAAATTTTCGCTAACATTGCACTTCTGACTGCTGTTAACACTACAACAGCAAAAGTGCCAACAATGAAGGATCTGCTCCCACTAAATGAATGTCTGCTTTTGATTGCATTTTTTGTCTAAATTCCTTAATATATCGATATAGTGGCCGTTGATCTGATTCTGATACAGAGCTCCAAATCCCCTGCATAGACGGATTTAAAAAAAAAATAAAAAACAACGCTGGCTACCTGCAACCGCCACTAGAGGGAGCTTACTGTATACAGCAGGTGTGCACAACCTGCGGCCCGGGGGCCACATGCGGCCCTGGATACCATTCTGTGTGGCCCCATCCATCTGGTAACAGACATGTATGTCCATGTTTTGTGGCTGCTCACATGCATTTTTCATGTATTTCTCCCATTAGATGGGACTACTGGAACTGTAACTAGACAATAATGGTATACACTGTGTGTTCAATCTCAAATAAATACAGTATTTCAGTTGGTAATACCCCTTTAAATTTTATTTTCGGCCCTTGATGTTGGTTCAGTCGGACAATGTGGCCCCCACCCAGAAAACGTTGTGCACCCCTGGTATACAGTATGAAATAGGCTCCTAATCTCCCTCTAGTGGCAGCTGCCGATAGACCAGCATGTTACCCTCTAAGTTTATGTCTATGCAGGGGATTTAGAACATTTTGGACATCTAAACAGGTTTCCATCAGAGAATCTGGAAATTTACATAGTGAATGGTGCAGTCTGTCTCCGAGACTGATGAAACCCTTAAGGACCCCTTTATAAAGGGTTAGTATGAACAGAGTCTTAACCACCTGTGTGAACTCGGTCTAAACAGTCTATTACAGAACTGCTATAAAAGTGTGAGCTGCTCAGTGTAACCTGCTGCTGCTAGTGGAGACTTGATGTTAATTCTTTCTATATCACTGTATCACAAAATTGTTATAGGATTCACAGGCCGGTCGACAGCTCACATCACCGATCTGCAGCCTGTCACCTCCATCTTTAGTTGTAGGAAGTCATTATTGCAGCTTAAACATCATTAAACTGGGATTCTGAGATCACTTGTATTTGCCTCCAGTTTATATTTATATATATACTCTGTATGTAAAACTAATTTGATGCTCTGCCTGTAATATATCTATCTATATATCTATATCACTGTATTTTTCGCGTTATAAAAGACATACCCCAGGCTTTATAGGAGGAAAATAAGAAAAAAAAAATGTCATTAAACCTCAGATCAGACCCCTATAAATATCCGGTCCACCTGACTTAGTTCGCGCACTATGACCTGACTCTGCATAGGGTCAGGACAGTGCAGCGCCGGCCCCAGGAAGGGCATGTTTGCCATTCTGCGGATGGATCTCCGTCCCATCCCCATTATAGGGAATGGGGCTGGAGCGGACTTCAAGCAGCACAAGTGTTAGTGGATCACACACCGGTGAGCGACCACTAACGCTAATGGGAAAGTAGCCTTAATTGGCTTATCGTACTACAATCTGCGTTATGGGCAGGAAAATCCAATACAAGAGATTGTGTTTGCACATTTACATTTGCAAAATTAGAGACAAACCCAAAATTGCAGAAAATGGTCAGTTTTATTATATAAAACACTTTCTTTTTTACAAAAATGTTCTAGTTTCTCATGATTTTTTTTTTTAATTAAAGAGCTACATTTAGTGGAAGAAGTGAAGTTCAGAGCAAGGGTTGGTCCACAGTTGAAAAAAAAAAAAAAAAAATTAACAGGATTGTAAAAAGCACAGCAGTAATACAGTCATGTAAGTGGTAAAGGAGAATCCATTTGTACTTAAAAGAAACAAAACTGCAAGTATTGTACAATAATATATATATCTATAAAGGGACAGCGTCATTTAAACAAGTGAAGAGGTGAACGCAGGGAATGGATAGCTGCCTATACTTATACTGGAAGAAGGTTGGGAAGGATTTACTAAAAATCAATTTACATACAGGTGATTTTATTTTTTATACTGTCCCCTAAAAAGGTTAGTGTCACTCATACTCTGACAAATAAATAGGTGGCTTCAGACTAAGTAAAACATGAAGGAGAGGTATAAAACTGATGCAAAAGTCCGGTAACTGCCCACAACAACCCAACAGGGCCTCTGCCAAATGAATGTGATAGGCTGCCATTTTTCCTTTGTACCAGCTTTAATTCACCTGCACCCCAATATGTCTGGGGAGGTCTCTGGGATAGATTACATTTGGCTGAGTTCAGCAGCACAGATATTTCTTCAGGTACTTCCCAAGATAAGCGGTGTTGGTGAAACCCCCCCTATCAGACCTGTACAGCAACCGATGGGCAAAGCAACCAAGCCAAACGTGTGGTAATGTAGTGCCAGTAGCGTTAAAGGCTATGTACACCTTTGGAGGTCATTTTTGTTTATGATTACATTTTACTCATTTTTGGCTAAAAATAATTTTCAATTGGCCTTTATTAAAAATATTGAGCTGTTCTGTCACAAAGGGTTAACTGTTTTTTCCTAACTGTGTGACTGATACTTTTACTCTCTCTAAACTACTGAGAGGTGATAAACACTTATTTAAACCATTCTTATCAGTAAGATAAGAATTGAGCTAGGATGAGTGTTTATAATGTCAGGGAGCAGAGATAAGGAGTCCATCTGCTCCCCAGATGACAGAAAAGACAAATCCACATGCTGCTACTAGAGCATCACAGCTATGTACACAGAAATGGATTCCATATTTTTAATAAAGATCAATTGAAAAAAAAATATTTTTAGCTCAAAATAATTGCCCCCAAAAAGGTATAAGTAGCCTTTAAGGCTTTTTGCACGGGTCAAAAAATTGGGGTAATTGTCGAGGAACCAGCATTCCTAGGAATGGTTGTTCCCGATAACTGGCCTGTGGGAAGGTGCTGGGAATCATCTGATATACATCCATAAGCTTATTTATGGGAGGCCAACACCAGAGGCATTGTATCTGGGCAGCAGGTCGTGCTGTGTAAACGATGAATGTGTATGGGGACCAGCGATGGCAGTAGAGATCATTCACCCCCATACAGACAAGACGATTGCTAAATGTAAACGCTGCTCTCACCTCCTCTGATGAGCAGGCATTTATGGGGAATGAACACTCCGTTGCCATATAATTGCCTGCTCTCTTGGACCATGTAAAGGGGTATTTATTGGTAAGTGTTGGTCCCCACAGAGATGATCATTGTTAGGTGTCATATATACAGAGGTTCTAAGTCACTTGTCCACCCCATTGTGCTGAAACGCTATTCACCCTAAAGAAATCAAAGGCATGCAGAGGTACACTAGGGTGCAATATTACAGCTCCTTAAAGGCTATGTACACCTTTGGAGGCAATTTTTTTCTTTTATTATTGCATTATACTTATTTTGACCTAAAAATCACTTTATCAGTTGGTCTTTATTAATATGGAATCCTTTTTTGTGTATAGAGCTGAGAAGCTGTACTAGCTGCCTGTGGATTTTTTCTCAATTCTGTCATCTGAGGAGCAGATGGACAGCTTCTCTCTTCTCTCTCACATCATAAACACTCATTAAAGCTCAGTCCTTATCTTACAGATAAACATTTATTTAAGCCACATTCTTATGACCTCTCAGTCTTTACAGATAAGGGTAATTAGATGACCGGCACAAAGTGAAAGTACCAGTCACCCAGCTAGACAAACTGTTAACCCTTTGTAACTGAACAGCTTGATATTTTTAATAAAGACCAATTGAAAATATGATTTTTAGCCAAAAATAAGTTACATGCAATCATAAAAAATGGACTCCAAAGGTTTACATAGCCTTTAAAATCCAGAGGTTATAAGGAGCCATAATACACTCATGTGCATGAGGCCTTAGAGATAAGCTGTCACCTTTCAGACATGGCAGGCTACTTTAGAACAGCCGATACATTCCCTTTAGAGGTTAAACCTAACCAACAGCATTTTACTACCTTTCTCAATCGCCAATAAACAGTACAAAAATATATTGGTGTATCAATCTCTATATTAAAATATACAAAACCTGTACTCCAGGCGTATAAAACAGCTACCACAGAACTTAGTCTCACACTTAGGCCACAGTCATACTGTCGTTTGGGGTGTGGTGTATTTCCTGCCTGATTTTTTTTTTTTTCTTTTAAAAACTAGAATCTGAACCAGTGGGGAAGAGAAGGTTTATATTTCTGCTCCCTGTTTGATCTTATCCTAGTTTTGGCAGCAAAAAAAAAAAAAAAAAAAAAAAAAAACAGAACAATAAAACGCACAGCAACTTCTAGTAAGTGAACATGGGTTATTACATCATTACTTACCCCTACACCTCCAGAAAGGGTAGTTTAGAAATTGCTGCTATGGAGGTTATGCTGAAAGTAAAAAGCTGAGTTTAGTAATGCTACAGCATTGGTGTAAGATACAAAATGTGCTTATGTCTGTAGTGGTGCTCCTTAACTCAGTGGCCAGTTGTATTGGGTGTTGTATGTACAGTAACTGGATCAGCACCATAGAAGTCAGGGCGGCAGCAATATCCATTTCCATTGACTTCTATGGATCACATCCCACAAGAGTCCCACTCCGTCGCATTAGGTCACAGCCATGAATGCTCATGCAATGCGGTATTGGGAGCTATATACTGTATATAGCTACTAGTGAGCAGCATAAAGTATTAAGCACTGGGTATTATGGGGTCCGTAGACAGTCACACAAAGCAATGTTTTGGGGGTGGGGGGGGGGCAGACCACATAAATGTGCTTAGAAAGTGACTAACAGAGTACCACAGGTAAACAGGTGCACATATTTCTTCCCATCAAGTACCTACAGTGCATCCATCAACTTATAGGGTTCATTTAAACACAGGAGTCAAATAAATACAATTTTGACAAGGACCATCCCCATTTTAACACCATGTCATTTTTTTTACGTATTCATTTCTTACAATATCTTAGTGGGTTGAAATGCCTTTTTGTGATACAAAACTGCAAGGCTCTTGGGTTAAATTATAAAATTTTAGCTGCCTTCATCCAACACTAGGGGGAGCTTTAACGCATACAGTTCTATCTTTGGAATAAATGTATAACCAGTATGCTCCACGTTCCCCTCTGGTGATGGCTGCTAGAATTTTAGGATTTGTCTCTGACCACAACAGATCAAGAAATTAGGCAGGACAGAGTAAGAAAATAGGCGTTCAGTGGGAAGTGATGATAAACTATTTGACAGGAGATCATTGTCTATAGGGTTAGCAGTGGTCATGTTCCTTAGTTTCACTGGTCTTGTAAAAAATGATCTGCCTTCAGGAGCCTAAAGGTAATCTCTGGTCACATCTTTTACATAAAAGTTCACATCACTCATTTACACATCCTGTCACCAACCTACAGACGTACTAGTCAACCAGTCTTGTAACCGCAGGAGTTGTAAGAGCGTGTATCTCGTTTGTCATATGCGAATATGCTATATATTAAAGTGGTTGTTTCAGGGAAAGGAGAAAAAGATCATCTCTAAAATATCCACATCCTCAGACACTTAAAAATTACAGTTCATGAAATCAGTACAAATATAGTATCTATTTTTTTAATTAAAAAAAATGCTAGATAAAAATCCTGCTCCTCAGGTGACGTACACTTCAGAAGACGACCCTACGAGTAGTTAAATCATGTAATTACGTTAGAGAACTGCCATTGTCACTTTAATTGTACAGATATATACATATACAACACACGGATAGGACTGTGGGGCGGTATCTTAGCAGCTTGATTCTACAGTGGTGACCACTTTTCCACCACCGCCACCACCGCTCTTCCTCTGTGCTTCCTTCTTGGAACATTTTTCCTTTTGCTTTTCCAGTTTCTCTTGTGCTTTTTTGATTTCCTTAATTTTCTTCTTGATTGTGGCCCTGTCTGTCTGGCTCGAAACGCCCAGTGCCTTTAAAGTAAAAGAAAAAGGTGAACAAAAAGGTAAATATATGAAACATATCTATCCTGGCATTGGGCTGCAGCTCCCGAGACAACCCATGGATGAGAGTGGAACTGCACCAGAAAGAAAAGATGGCGGTCACTTCCTCATAATACCGTACAATAGCTTTAAAGGCAGGGATCGGCAACCTTTAGCTTTCCAGCTACTGGAGGCAGAGGCCAGTGACCGCACCCAGAGGAGACGCCTGCACCAGCAGTTATCTGACACCGTTATATGCAGCAGAAAATTGACCCTGAGCACTACAAACCCACTGTGACCTCCCCATACATAGCCAACTTGCACCTGGAGGTCTCAGAACTAGGAGGATGCGGATGCTGCGGGGACTGACCTGTATGCAGGCGGCAGGACGTGGATATTTTAGGAGCAGTCGGCATAAACACCACAGTTATTAGGAAACTGGGATATTGCCATATCGCCGTTTCTTAATACCGTGGACACCGGTATATCGCTCAACCCTAGAAAGGATTGGTCTTCTACAGCTAAAGACACTCCTTGTAACTGCTCTTTGCCCAAAAGATAATGGTCCCCCTACACTAACTGAATTCCCTTCAAGGGTTTCTGTCACCAGATTTTTGGATATGAATCAGGCTGACATTACAGATGTGCCAATGTCACCTGATTCTAACTGTGCTGCTTATTTATTCCTTAGTGTCCCCGTTTTTCAGTAATTATAAAACTTTTATTTTATGCTAATTAGCCTCTAAGAGCAGGGGAGGCGTTACCCCTGCTCTTAGAGGCTTCGTTCACCCACCTTTGATAACGCCCACTTCTTCTTGAGTGACAGGGCCAGGCAGCGTTAGTCTCCTCCTGCCGGCCCTGTCCTCCATATATATCCCACACCTGCGCCGTCCCCTTCAGTATTCGGCACAGGCACAGTGAGTGAAGGGCGCTTGCCGCCTCCTGGCTTCCTCACTGCGCTCGACTGTGACGTGCTCGGCACAATATATTAAACTTAAGGGCCCATTCACATGACTGTGTGAATGCACCCGCATCTATTCCGCAATTTTGCGGAATAGATGCGTCCGTATTCACTTCAATGGGCGGATTGTGAACTTGCCACAGCTCCTCAAGAAATAACAGAACATGTTCTATTCTTGTCCGCAACAGCGGACAAGAATGGGCATTTTGAACGGGGCGCCCAGCCGTGTGTTCCACAAATTGTGGAACACACGCGGGCGGCATCCGTGGTATTGCGTAGTGGACGCCTAATACTACAGCCGTCTGAAAGGCCCCTTAATCACCCCCTTTCCCAATTTTACATATAAAATATATTAACAATAAATAAACATTTTACATATCGCCACGTCTGAAAAGTCCAAACTATTAAAATATCTCCTATGTGGTAAACACGTAACAGAAAAAAAAAAAATCCGCCAATTCGCAATTTATTAGTCACCTTGTACCCCCAAAAAATAAGATAGGACTGTTCTATTATGAGCCGGACATTCCATCTTTTTTTAATTATAATTATATGTATTTAAATTTGGCTCCTAAAAATTTAATTTGGCTCCTAAATTTTTCAGTTCAGGAGCCAATGGCTCCTACGTAATTTTTTTAGTCTGGAGCACTGTTTCATGGACAAAAGTTGGAAATTTGAAATTCCCGACAGCCTCAACGGGTTATTCTCTCGTCTAATAAAATGTATAATTAGTGCACCTACATTATGCAAGCCTCTGTCAGTTTGAACCCTGTTAAACCAGGATTATTGCTTGGTGGGGTTGATCATGCTGATGAAAACGATATCTGTTGTTTGTCTGTAGCTTGCAGCGTTGTGGAGATATCGTTACTTGTAGGGCTCATGCACACGACCATATGTATGAAGTCCGTGTGCATTGCGTATTTTGCGGAACAGAACAGCTGGCCCCTAATAGAACAGTCCTATCCTTGTCTGTAACATGGACAATAATGGGACATGTTATATTTTTTTGCGGACCGGAAATAGGAGTAACTTTTTTTTACAGACCCATTGAAATGAATGGTCCCGCATATGGTCCACACAAAAAATTGGAACGGACACCGAAGAAAATATGTTCGTGTGCACAAGCCCTTAGCTTTATGCAAATTAGGCACCTGGAGCACTGAGGGACCGGTGTAGCTCTTGGAGCACCGCTACTATCATGGCACTAGTGCTCAGTACCCTCCCTTTTGATTGACAGAGCTAGACGGCCCTGTATAATACACTGTGACTATCATTGGTGGTCCAGCATTATTTATGGTGTAAAAACAGTCAATTAGTGGCTGCTGGGAAGATGTAACGATAAGTATTCCTTCCATTGCTCCCTTGCATACATATTCGACCTTCTATTGAACGAATGCCTACCTATTGGCCACAGGGCATTAGTAAAAGCATGCATTCCTAGCGGACTGCATGATCTTCCTAAAACACACTGACACCAATGACCGTTTTTACACCAAAAATAACGCTGGAGTGGACAACCAATGACTGACTCACAGTGCAGGCACCATTAGACAGGGCTGTCTAGCTCTGTTAATCAAAGGGGAGGGTAACTGAGCACTGGGGACATAGCAGTAGTGGTGCTCCGAGACCTATTCCAGCCCCTCTTGCTTGAACTAATTTCCATAAAGTTTAAAGTAATGACCTCTCTACAATGCTGCAGATATTGTTTTTATCTGCATGATCAACCCTAATGGGCAATATACTTTGTTTAATAGGGTTGATCATGCTAACAGGGGCTCTTTATTGGCTTCTATTTTATAAGCAAGTGCTATTTTTTATTTTACCAGCAGATGGCAGCCTTTCACCAACACTACATGAACAAAGGTAGAAGAGGGACAGCGAAACATAGATATTTCCAATTACTGATTAATATTTTGTGCTGTTTTGTTACTATTTATTGTTATTGCTAAGAAACAATATTTCATGAAAACAAAAAGTTCTAGCTGTCAGACAGCGATGCATAACTCCACAAGCTGGAGGACACAATGAACCTTACCTTCAATCTATCACTGTCCAGTAGCATTAACTGCTGACCATCGACGTTCTTGGCTGTGAACTCCTCAATGTATTGCTCCATGTTCATCCCCATTAACCAGTGACACACTTGCTGGGCGCTCCAGTCAGACACAGGCCGGCTATGCCACTGGTTTTGTTTCCCGGTTGGGGGGACCTCATCGTCTAAAGCCTGCAACGAGAGAAAGTCTTAGTAATGATGATTAAGAATCTTGCTGCCGGGTGGTCTGCTGGGTACAGATATCTGGAAGGACTCCAGGTGAAAAAGTAATAAGTGGTGGAAAGAAAAACATACAAGTCCCAATATTCTGGAATGAAATATCTCATTTCTGCGTGATGTAGTCAGCGCTGGCCCGGATCCTAGTGCTCTATCTGCTTGAACTTATTTGGTAATTCTGCCTCTGGTCTTCAGAGCCGATTCCTGATAATGCTGCAGACTGTTCTACAAGAACGTTATCCTTCACTAAACACAAAACGTAATGTAAAAATATTAAAAAAAAAAAAAAAAAAACAACACGATTCCTCCTTTTTCATCTGACCATCATTTGCAGTTTTCTTAGGATATGTTCACATCTGTGTTGGAGGCACTGTCCAGAGCCTCAGTCACAGAAATTGTCTAAAATATCAGAGAGAAGTCTTGCATGCTGGACTTTTTTTTTCCATTAAAAAAAAAAAAAAAGTTCACCAGAACAGAAACAGAACAGATCCCATAATAGTCATCGGGATCTGTTAGGCTGTTCCTGTCAGTTATGTGCCAAACCTGGCCACCATCAGTGCATGCACCAATGAGCAGATGAAACACAGAGTTTCGCTGCACGTGCACCAGATGTGGCTTGTGATGTCGTACTCCGCTTGTGGGACTTCAAGCAACCAGAACTTTTATGGACAAAAGTTGGAAATCTGAAATTCCCGGCCGCCTCAGAGGGTTATTCTCCCTGCCTAACAGATCATCGGGATCTGTTAGGCTCTGTTCCTGTCAGTTATGTGCCAAATCTGGCACTTGTTATTTGTGATCTACTGCTCCTATGATAGAGGAGAAGAAATGGAAACTAGTACCACTGATGTGAATGACACTGGGACCTAAAAAAAACTTCGCCCACCATAAACAAAAGATCTTTATAAAGAGTTCCATTAAAAAACAAAAAAATACAAAAAAAAAAAAAAAAAACCAGATCAGAGCGCTCATTGACAATAAAGCAAGTGGAATCACGGTCCTATAAGGAGCCTCCATGCCAGATGAAGGAAACTGCATGGAGGATGAAAGATCATTTGTCCCCTGTGTAGTTTACATTATGTTGCCAACTAGCTCCATTTACAACGCCGATAAAAGGTAAACGTAGCAGACTTTTTGTACTATATTTTTGTCCGTTATAAAAGTGAACTTCCAATAAACACCAAGAAAAAAAATGGTGTAGATGATGCAGCTTCAGCAGATGGACCTGTGGGGGAGTGGGCCTTCCTTTTAAGAAGACTGGACAGCCCTTTTAATTGCACTGTTTTAACATAGATGTGAGTGGAGGATGGGGAGAGCAGACAGCTGACATGTTGGCAGCAGTGTGCCATCAGGAACAGCAGCATAGCCAGCTATGTACAGGAGTTACACACACTCTACGGCAATAAAATGGTATGAAATGTTGACTGAAAACTATAGTGACCCGCTGATTGACACCCAACCACTTATGGGGGAAGGGAACACATTTTATATTTATATTATAAGAGTACCCCTTTTTATGCTTCCATTAAAAAAAAAAAACCTGACTACATATGCAGAGTTTATCTTGACACTGCAAATATCTTATTAATTGTGCCATGCCTGGTAGTACAGTATATCTATGGCAGACCTTTTAATATGTGCCGCAATGGTGCTCCTTTTAATCGAGTGTCAGTATCTCTAACTTCCACACTAGGACATGGTAAAAATCACACTGTCCATTAATGATACAAAGGCTGTTACCAATACTGCCAGTGCATCCTAATAATCTTGTGTGGTAGGTAAAAATGGTGGTATGGACATTGAAAACTGTTTTTTTTTTATTGGAGATGACTTTAATAATGGGCAAAAATACGGTGCAAAAAAGCTGCATTTACATTTTATTTGCACTGTAAATGGAGTTAGCTGGCAATGAACGATCTTTCGTCCCCCTGTGCAGTTTCCATCAGCTGGTTTGGAGGCCATATAGGATATACAGTATTTTGGAAGCTACTACACAAGAATATTAGGATGCACTGGCAGTATCAGCAGCTTCCCATTGAGCACTGTCTGAGGATTTAGAGAGTTGCAAGCAACAAAGTATAAGGGCAGTGTGCCATCAGCCGTCCAGCCACATGAAAATATGCAGTTTCTGTGCCTTACATTTCTGGTAAGAAAAAACATTAGAAACTTTACACTTTTGAGCAGAGAAAACGCTTCTTTCTGCTTCTGTCTTCTAAAGTGCGTAGGAGGTAAAGACAAGTCTAACCTAGGGTAATGGCTGCATGCAACTTCTGATTAAGGCCTCATTCCTATGTCTGCGTCCATTTGATGTCAGTGTTTCATCCTTGAAGAATACATGTTCGGTCCGTGCGTCTGTTCATCTGTATTCCATGGACGTTGCTCAGCTGAAAACTAATTTCCAGAGCATCCACTACCAATGGTCTGTTGCCACCCGTATTGTATCATTGGATCTTCATTAACCCATAGACTTCAATGGGCTGTGTTTGGTCAGCATCACGAACCAAAATGAGGCATGTCTCTGTGACTTTTCCACTGACTCATGTCAGTGAAAAACCACTGACGTGAACACAAACATTAAAGTCAATGAGCACGTGTGCTGTCCATGGACAACACATGTCCTTGATTCACTGAAGTGTGAATGAGGCCTAAGGCCCCATTCACACGACCGTATATTTGCGGGCCCGCATTACTGCGGACCCGCAAATATACGGGGGCCGCCCGGCGTGTGTTCCGCAGCGCTCGGAACACACGCCGTACGGCCCCATTGAAAATGCCTATACTTGTCCGTGCGCACGGACAAGTATAGGACATGCTTCAAAAGAGCCGCGGCACGGAGCTCACTCCGTGCCGCGGCTCCCGGACCCATAGAGGTGAATGGGGCCACATCTATTCCGCAATTTTGTGGATAGATATGGCCCCATTCATACAATCGTGTGAATGGGGCCTAAGGCTTAGAACTGTGCTGGGATTTCCTACTGTGGGTGAGAAAGAGCTGCTTTATTTGGTGTTTGAGCACAGAGCTATTGCAGAACATCAAGTAGTAAAATCTATTCTGCTTGAAGGATGGGAAACTTATACAAGGGGTGGAGAACAGAACTCCGTACGTCAAAGCTGATTCATTTCATGCGCTTATGTGTACATGCATGCAAAGAAAAAGGAGGATTCCTGTGCACTGAGGAACTAGAGTTTGCCACAAATTAAACGGTTTATGATTATTTATTTATCTCAACAATGTAGTTCAAAGTTAAAATTTACTAGAAGTACTGGCATTGGTCTAATCCTCAATATGACACTGCAGGGTGGACATTTCCACATCTATAAATCCAGATTGTGTACACCAGGGGTCACCAACCTTTAGCACTCCAGGTGCTGTGAAACTACCATTCCCAGCATGCACACTGTTCTTGTAAGGCCCCATTCAGACGAACGTATTTTTGCGGGGCCGCATTATTGCAGCCCCGCAAAAATCCGGGGGCCGCCCGGCGTGTGTTCCGCAGCGCTTGGAACACACGCCGTGCGGCCCCATTGAGAATGCCTATACTTGTCTGTGCGCACTGACAGGTATAGGACATGCTTCAAAAGCTCCGTGCCGCGGCTCCCGGTCCCATAGAGGTGAATGGGGCTGCATCTATTCCCGCAATTTTGCGGATAGATACGGCCCCATTCACACGGTCGTGTGAATGGGGCCTAACTCCCACAGAAGTAAAAGGAGGATTCTGGGAGTTGCAGTTCTGGAGCACCGGAGGTTCCTGATCCCTGGAGTACATGGCCAGTGAATCTAGAAGTACCTAACCAGTACCCT
This sequence comes from Rhinella marina, assembly GCA_900303285.1. Lineage (NCBI taxonomy): Eukaryota > Metazoa > Chordata > Amphibia > Anura > Bufonidae > Rhinella > Rhinella marina. The sequence goes on along the minus strand of ONZH01005910.1, from coordinate 135,507 downwards.
CAAAGCTAAATTCACATGCTGAGGATGCAATACAGCCAAAACCTGCGCCGACATGCACATTTGTGGTTTTCAACAACTTCCTTAAAAACAGTTCCCACATATACAAGATCCTCATTTACAATGTGTAACAAATAACCAAACTGAAAAATAACTCAAGTCAGTAAAGTCCACAGACCGGCACATCTGTCGTGTACACCAGAAATGATCATTACACAGTATGTATTATGTATAAAAATGACCGCCAGCACAGGCCTTTGTAATTAAGTCATCTTTCACACCCTTAGGGCTCATGCACACAAACGTATTTTCTTTCCGAGTCTGTTCCGTTTTTTTTTTTTTTGCAGACCGTATTTGGAACCAGTCATTTCAATTGGTCCTCAAAAAAAAAAAAAAAAAAAAAAAAAAAAAAAGGAAGGTAATCAGTGTACATTTTGTTTCCGTATTAACGTTCCGCAAAAAAAAAAATAGAACATATCCTTGTCCGTAATGATAATAGGTCAGGACTGTTCTATTAGGGGCCAGCTGTACGGAATGCACACGGATGTCATCCGTATTTTCTGCGGATCCGTTTTTGCAGATCTGTTTTTTCATATGGTCGTGTACATGAGGCCTTAGGGCATGTCCACACAATTGAGATTCTGATGCAAATATCACCCCTGCTACAATAAAGTGCATCTGTCAGCAGATTTGTACCTATGACACTGGCTGACCTGTTATATGTGCACTTGGCAGCTGAAGACATCTGTGTTGGTCCCATGTTCATATGTGTCTGCACTGCTGAGAAAAATGATGTTTTTTAATATATGCAAATTATCCTCTAGGAGCAACTGGGGCGTTGCCATTACACCTAGAGGCTCTGCTCTCTGCTGCACCCTCTGCACTTTGTCTTTAGAAGAAGTCAGGGTCAGGTGTGATGAAATTTTCTTTGCCTGGCCCTGTCAGAAAAGTGCAGAGTGATGCAGAGAGAGCAGAGCCTCTAGGTGTAATGACCTGTTGCTCCTAGAGGCTGATTTGCATATAATAAAACATCATATTTCTCAGCAATGCGGACACATATGAACATGGGACCAACACAGATGTCTTCAGCTGCCAAGTGCACATGTAACAGGTCAGCCAGTGTTATAGGTACAAATCTGCTGACAGATGTACTTTAAACGTCTGAATTCAGTGTGAAATAGAAACACTGCGAATTTCAAAATCCACACTGCATATCATTTTCCATATGGAAAAGGTCTGCAACATGTGGATGGGCTTTGTCAGATCGAATCCACTTGCCTGGTTCTGTAATCTAAGGATTTTTACCTGGTAAAATCTGCAGCAGCTGCATCCTGCGTGGACTTGTGCTTAAAGAGGACCTGTCACCACTCCTGACATGCCTGTTTTAATCGCTTCATGCATTCCCCATGTAATAACAATTCTGGAACATCTATTCTTATGTCTCTGTGTTGTGCCATTCCTTTATTATTTCTACTAGAAGTTATGAATGAATTGCTAGCAGTCTGCAGTAAGGTTACAGAGGGGAGGTAACCAGTTGGGGATGTGTACCTGCACAGACTGAACATGGCAGCACTGATTGGATAGAGTCAGTCTGTGCAGGTACACACCCCCCAACTGGTTACCTCCCCTCTGTTCCCTTACTGAAGGCAAATAGCAATTCATTCATAACTTCTAGTAGAATTAATAAAGGAATGGCACAACATACAGACATAAGAATAGATGTTCCAGAATTGTTATTACATGGGAAATGTATGTAGCTATTAAAACAGGCATGTCAGGAGTGGTGTAAGGATATACTAATTAGCCTCTGGCCCCATCTCTTCCCATAATGAGAGCTCTAAGCAAGGAAATAGTGGATTTACCCGACACTGCACAATCTTCTATCAGGTCCATCAGCATATCTGAACTGATGACATCTCTTGAAAACACCTCCCATGTGCAGTATAATGTTAATTTGCCATGATTAGGGTTAACTTTTTTTGAATGTTCTGGTTAAGTAATTGAAAATGAAAAAAGACTAACATTTTCAGTGCCCATTTCATACTTTTTGCAACATGACATGTGGACAGTGATGTTCGGTCATGTGAATTTACCTCTATGGTACATACATCTCATTATACCAGACACTGAAAAGGTTGTAGACGTCAACACTGGTCAACCCACAAATGATTAGGACAGCACAAGGGACATGCAGGGACACAAAACACTAACCACACCATGTACACAACTCTGCCACTCACCTCATTAGACGAGAAGGTGAAAGTGTGCGAGCGTCCCGATAGGGAGGGCTCTGCCACCAGCCCTGATAGATCAGAGCAATGGCTGTAACTGTATGAATCATCTATGTAAACTCTACTCTGAAAACAAGTAGAAACAAGACCGGATTATCCTCGTCCCTCTCTCCTCCATCACAGAGAAAACATCCAGAACACAAATGCAAAATGAACTGCTTTGCAAGAGAGTGGCGAATGTCAATGAAGGCCACAATCAATTCCAGTGCACCAAATTACTCGTGATATGTCACATAAGTGCAACTCTCAGCACTGCGTGCAAGAATAAAAAAAGAGCCTGATGTATTCACAACCTCAGTAACAAAGCCCCTTTATAGGACTGATATATTACTGGCATTTATAATATTCCTTTTCATAGATGGAGTTACATTATACAATTATGTCTGCTTTATTATGAATCTGTAAGCTCCCCCTAGTGGTGGCTGCAAGAATCTAGAATTTTATCATCACTTAAAAGGACATCTGTGTTGATCCCATGTTCATATGTGCCCGCATTGCTGAGAAATATGGTGTTTTAAATTATTATTATAGGAGCAACGTGGGTGTTGTCATTACTCCTAGAGGCTCTGCTCTCTCTGTAACTGCTTCACCCTCTGCACTTTGATTGACAGGGCCAGGCAGTGTAAACGTCATCCCACCGGGTCCTATCAAAGTGCAGAGGGCGTGGCAGTTACAGAGAGAGCAGAGCCTCTAGGAGTAAGCAGGGCTGTGGAGTCGGTCACCATTTTGGTGGAGTCGGAATAAAATGGACTGACTCAGACTCCTAAAATATATATTGAATTAGTACATTTAGTTCAGTGCAATAAGTGCTGAATATATTTTTATAAGAATTAGTGAAAATGATGAAATGTCCTATAAATGTCTGTTCTATTCCTGGTCTAAGGATTTAGGCTTTTAGTTGAGATGACTGTGTACTGCCCTTTATGTCCAGTGCATGTTCTCTCTGTATGCTTTATGTTTCCTCTGAGCTCATGTTTGGAGAGGTTAGCTGCTCTCATGGCTTCTATCTGCTGCTGATGTAAAACACCTAGAGCCTTATGTATGAAAACTGTCTAGGTGTAGAAGTTTCTTTGTTGCCCATAGCAACCAATCAGAGCTCCCTTTCATTTCATATAGTGCTCTGGAGAAATGAAAGGGGAGCTCTGATTGGTTTGCTATGGGCAACAAAAAAAGTCTTAGACTAGACAGTTTTCATACATCAGGCCCAGAGGCATAGCTACTGGGGGAAGGGTGGGGGCAGGGGGGGCGATGCTCCGGGCCCAATACCTCTGGGGGGTATTGGGCAGGGATGGCCTTAGTACAATCAGGCGAATATAAGGGAGCGCTTCCATTATTGAGGTCTGGTGGGGCAGATTAAGCCGATCTGAGGTCTGGTGGGGGCAGATCTGAGGTCTGGTGGGGGCAGATTAAGCCGATCTGAGGTCTGGTGGGCAGATTAAGCCGATCTGAGGTCTGGTGGGGGCAGATTAAGCCGATCAGTCTGGTGGGGGCAGATTAAGCCGATCTGAGGTCTGGTGGGGCAGATTAAGCCGATCTGAGGTCTGGTGGGGGCAGATTAAGCCGATCTGAGGTCTGGTGGGGCAGATTAAGCGATCTGAGGTCTGGTGGGGGCAGATTAAGCCGATCTGAGGTCTGGTGGGGGCAGATTAAGCCGATCTGAGGTCTGGTGGGGGCAGATTAAGGCCGATCTGAGGTCTGGTGGGCAGATAAGCCGATCTGAGGTTGGTGGGGCAGATTAAGCCGATCTGAGGTCTGGTGGGGGCAGATAAGCCGATCTGAGGTCTGGTGGGGGCAGATTAAGCCGATCTGAGGTCTGGTGGGGGCAGATTAAGCCGATCTGAGGTCTGGTGGGGCAGATTAAGCCGATCTGAGGTCTGGTGGGGGGCAGATTAACCGATCTGAGGTCTGGTGGGGGCAGATTAAGCCCGATCTGAGGTCTGTGGGGGCAGATTAAGCCGATCTGAGGTCTGGTGGGGGCAGATTAAGCCGATCTGAGGTCTGGTGGGGGCAGATTAAGCCGATCTGAGGTCTGGTGGGGGCAGATTGAAGCCGATCTGAGGTCTGGTGGGGGCAGATTAAGCCGATCTGAGGTCTGGTGGGGGGCAGATTAAGCCGGATCTGAGGTCTGGTGGGGGAGATTAAGCCGATCTGAGGTCTGCGTGGGGCAGATTAAGCCGATCTGAGGTCGTGGGGCAGATTAAGCCGATCTGAGGCGTGGGCAAGATTAAGCCGATCTGAGGTCTGATGGGGGCAGATTAAGCCGATCTGAGGTCTGATGGGGGCAGATTAAGCCGATCTGAGGTCTGAATGGGGGGCAGATTAAGCCGAATCTGAGGTCTGATGGGGGCAGATTAAGCCGATCTGAGTCTGATGGGGGCAGATTAAGCCGATCTGAAGGTCTGATGGGGGCAGATATAAGCCGATCTGAGGTCTGATGGGGGCAGATTAAAGCCGATCTGAGGTCTGATGGGGCAGATTAAGCCGATCTGAGGTCTGATGGGGGCAGATTAAAGCCGATTCTGAGGTCTGATGGGGGCAGATTAAGCGATCTGAGGTCTGATGGGGGCAGATTAAGCCGATCTGAGGTCTGATGGGGGCAGAATTAAGCCGAATCTGAGGTCTGATGGGGGCGATTATCTGAGTCTGATGGCCGATCTGATCTGACGATCTGAGGTCTGATGGGGCAGATTAAGCTGATCTGAGGTCTGATGGGGGCAGATTAAGCCGATCTGAGGTCTGATGGGGCAAGGGACTGTTAGTTTAGTGACGTAAAAGCTGGGGACAGATTTCCTTTAACATAGGAGTCCCCTTTTTTACTCCTATTACTCTATATTTTACTGCATTATGTGGTAGAGTATTTAGAGTAGGGTATGTAGAAAGTCTATTGTACTGTACTTAACAGCATAGATGATCTAGCAGTTTATATAGTCATCTTGCTAATACAGTATTATAACCACAACTAGTAGTATGTGCCTGTGAAGCTGGAAACGTGCGTTTGGAAAGCCAATAAGTGAGGGGCCCACTCAAGTATGTTTCGCCCCCCATGTGCTGAACCTCTAGCTACGCCTCTGATCAGGCCCTTAGTGAGCTGTACCCAGAGAAGCCTGATAGATTACAAACTGTTTTTGTCATGACTTATCTGTACTATTGATTTTATGCAAATTTGTTTAAAGTTATCACTTAAACATGCTCCATGTATGAGGGAGTCGGAGTCAGGGGAAATTGAGGAGTTGGAGTCGGGGCTTTGGCTTACCGACTCCACAGCCCTGGGAGTAAGGGTAACGCCCCCGTTGCTCCTAGAGGCTCAGTTGCATATATTTAAACATAGTTATAGTTATTGAGTGGCTCACCAGTATCTAGAAGCTGAAAATGAGGTGCTACACACCCTAGATCCAACCATAAACCGTACGTAGAAATAGAGTAATGATACTAAAGATGGGTGGAGCACACTCACACTGGTAATTTACTGGTTAATAGATGTATATTATATAATAATATAGATATAGGTAGTTGTTCTAAAAATAGTAGTTTATTATTAATTATATTCTTGTACCAAAGAAGAAAAATAAAAACAGCAAAAATAATAAAATATACCAGAAAAGCTAGTTAAAACACGGCAATAAAATGGTCAAAATAGGGTTAATATCACTATGGGATAAAGGAGATAATAGTTGTGGAAAAAAAAAAAAAATATAAGGTTAAAACATTGTTGCAACCATGTAGCAGAGTATGCAAAAATGTAGCAGAGTGTCCCAGTTCTTGAAAAATGTCACAATTTGTGAAAGAAATGTTATCAAGTTTATGAAAAAATATGTACTGCTTAAAGTGTCCTTTCTTAAATAAGATATAATATATAGTAAAATACAGTCTCTCTCCAAGGTGTGAATGATACTGTCAGAGGTTTCTCCCATATGCAATTCTCTCGTTAATGAGATAATAACCAAGTAGGGTTCCGGTTCCAATACACTCCAATGCTTGGCTACTATGTAAACCTTTTTTGAGGTAATAATTTTGTAGCGTGGGGTATATATGATATGCGGTATCCCCCCGTACTTTACCAGAGTCTGGCAGCTTTAGTTTGGATGTAGGGAGTGTACTGGAGCTCTTCTTGCCTAGGGCTTGCCGATATCGTCCGGTGCAAAGCGCGGGCTTCTGAACGTGTTGCCGGTATTCCTTGTGGCGTCCCCACGTGGATGTCTGGATTCTCTTTCCGGCACTTTGGATTGACACTCTCCTGGCTCTGGGGAATCAGCGTTAAATCCTCCGGAGGTATATTGATATTTGTGGTTTGAAATGCATATATGCTTTCTCCAAATGCTCTTGTACCGAATCACTCAAGAGGAATAATATCACATATCATCTGTATAGAGCGGACTGCAGGAAACACCAAAACGCGTTTCGGGGGTCTCAAACTGCCCCCTTTCTCAATGGAGAAACGTCCACGTGGGACGCCACAAGGAATACCGGCAACACGTTCAGAAGCCCGCGCTTTGCACCGAACGATATCGGCAAGCCCTAGGCAAGAAGAGCTCCAGTACACTCCCTACATCCAAACTAAAGCTGCCAGACTCTGGTAAAGTACGGAGGGATACCCCATATCATATATACCCCACGCTACAAAATTATTACCTCAAAAAAGGTCTACATAGTAGCCAAGCATTGGAGTGTATTGGAACCGGAACCCTACTTGGTTATTAGCTCATTAACGAGAGAATTGCATATGGGAGAAACCTCTGACAGTATCATTCACACCTTGGAGAGAGACTGTATTTTACTATATATTATATCTTATTTAAGAAAGGACACTTTAAGCAGTACATATTTTCAGAGTCAACATATTTTTTCATAAACTTGATAAAATTTCTTTCACAAATTGTGACATTTTTCAAGAACTGGGACACTGCTACATTTTTGCATACTCTGCTACATGGTTGCAACAATGTTTTAACCTTATATTTCTTTTTTTTTTTTCCCACAACTATTATCTCCTTTATCCCATAGTGGTATTAACCCTATTTTGACCATTTTTATTGCCGTGTTTTAACTAGCTTTTTCATTTTCTGCCATTGTGGATATTTTATTGGTATATTTTATTATTTTTGCTGTTTTTATTTTCTTCTTTGGTACAAGAATATAATAATTAATAATAAACTACTATTTTTAGAACAACTACCTATATCTATATTATTATATACATCTATTAACCAGTAAATTACCAGTGTGAGTGTGCTTCACCCATCTTTAGTATCATATATTTAAACATCACTTTTCTCAGCAATGCGGACACATATGAACACAGGACCAACACAGATGCCTTCAGCTGCCAAGTGCACATGTAACAGGTCAGCCAGTGTCATAAGTACAAAACTGCTGACAGATTCCCTATAACAGTTCTAGGCTGTGGATTTGGAGTCAAATACAAAACAATTAAGAGATTAAAGGGGTTTTGCCATCATAGACAATGGGGGCATATCGCTAGGATATGCCCCCATTGCCTGATAGGTGAGGATCCCACCGCTGGGATCCACGCCTATACAGAAAACAGAGCGGGGAAAGTAGTGGAGGGGCACACTGCGCATGCGCAGCCACCCTCTTTTCACTTCTATGGGGCCGGCGAAAATAGCCGAGCCAGCCAGCCCCATAGAAATGAATGGGAGCGGGGGCCGATCAAGCACAGTGCACTCCCATTCACTTGTACACTGGTATGGGAGCAGCGCTTGAAAACCCGTGGTCCCCCAGCCACAACTCTCCCCGCTCTGTTCTCATTGTAGGTGCGGGTCTCACCTCTGGGACCCACACCTATCAGACAATGGGGGCATATCCTAGCAATACGCCCCTATGGTCTGTGATGGGAATACCCCTTTAAGCTCTACAGAACATTAGACCTACTACGCCCTTATCTCTACAGGCAGAATTGGAAAATAAGGTCCTATTGTATAGTCAAGAGCAAGGATTCAGCCAGGACAATACACAGTGGCAGTAGCCTGTATGGACTGGATTACATCCCTCTCGCGGTGCTACTGGCGACACAATCAATGGCCGCTTTAGCCTTTTTTTAGTATGTCTATTGGCAGAGAAGTGCGCCAGGTACTGAGATATTCCTGAATAGTAATCAAATAACCAATAGGTTGAGTGTTGCAATAAATGGGGACGACAATTTCTAAAGGGGAAATCTAGTCCAAAGGTTTTGGTATATCACAGATGCATGCAAGAAGGTCTCCTTGATGCAGTCTGTTCTCGGACCACAACTGACCACCAGAATTTGATTTTGGAAATCTGATATAAACTCTAAGCAAAGCTCCATTCTGGTCAATTAAATGTTTAATAGACTGTTTCAAGAAACCAAAATCTTGGAGCACTGCCCAAGGTGGCACTAGTCTGTAGGGCAGTCTCTTTCCAGAAATCAGTGGAGGTCCAAGATCACAAACTACACCAATGTGATCTCCTCAGATGTCTCCATGGCACATCGTAAGATCACATAGACTGTATCTTCCCCTCAAAGAAGAACTCCCGCAAAAAATTTTATTCCATGTCCTGCTAGAAATGTACATGATGTAATCTGTAGTGAATGTCATTTTCTTACCAGTGTCTGTATTTTTGACTTATATCATCCTGAAGTTTCTTATCTGTGTCATGTCACTAGGAATTAGACCCATCAACTCACACAGAGACTTATGTGTGGACAGGAAGTCTAATTCTCTATGTATTCCTATAAGAGCCTCACTTTCAGTTTCATAGGAATGAATAGAGCAGTTACTGGCTTCCTGTCCTGGGTCAGTTGGAGGTCAGGGAGTTGGTCACATGACCCAGCTACAATAAGAAGAGAGGTTATTACTCACAATTACATTCTCTGATAAGAAGAGGACATTCACTACAGATTATATCATGCACCTTTCTAACAGGTCAGAGAATAAAACTTTTTGCGGAGTTCTTCTTTAATATTGATATGAGCATCGCACAAACAAACTAGGGGTGACCGACTTCCAGTATCCAGTCACTGACAAAGTCATGTGTGCTTCTGCAACCAATGACTGGTCTCAGTGGTGACTGCTGGGTCACGTGCTGCTCAATGATAGGTCACTGCTTAGGCCAGTCATTTGCTGCAGCAGCACACATCACCCAATCCGTGCAGAAGGTGTCCTCTCCTGCATGGATTGGGTTATGTGTGCTGCTGCATCAAATGACTGGCCTAAGCAATGACCCATCCTTGAGCAGCACATGACCAAGCTACAACAAAGAGGTGGGGACCAGGTGAGTACGGATTTCTCCACAGGTTCTGATGAAGAAAAAAAAAAAAAAAGGAAAATCAACTTAACAGGCTATCTACATCCACTTTCCAGAAATGGAGTGATAGGTGTAAAAATGCAAATGAGCTCAAAAAGTCACAAAGGCCCTATTTTGTAACTTTCTGAAGCCAGGGTTATGGTTTGATAAATGTGTAACCTCTTGACAGATGTAGAACCTCAAACCCCCAATATAATCATCTACTGTAACAAGTGACATACAATATGGCAGTGCATGAATGGTTACTTTTATGACTTGCTGCTATCAAATGTTCTCTTCATTACACGATCACTGCAGGTGGCATGTTATAGAGCAGATTGATATAGTTTTATGGGAAAAGAGTCAGCATTTCATTAATTTATATTCCTGCTCATTTCGGGTTTTGAAGTCCAGGAGGCGGTCCCATCAGTGATTGACAGCCTCCCCTCAATGACTGTGTATACAGAGACAGCTGTCAATCACTGATAGGACCGCCTCCTGGACTTCAAGCCCAGAACGAGCAGAAATTTAAATGAACAAATTAAAATTTTACTGAATCTTTTCCCATAAATCTGAATAGCAATCTACTCAGCTCTTCCTGCTCTATAACATTATGCCTGAAGCTCAGACACCATGTTCAACATGACAGGTTCCCTTTAAACATATTCCTGCGCTGGCAAAGTACGCACCTCGTTGGCATTATAAAACTGGTAATGGGGAAGATGGACTTGAATTATCGGCCAAAACAATACAGATTTAAGTCAGTCAGGAGAATTGCTTACTAAGGCTACTTTCACACTAGCGTTTTATAATTCCGGTATTGAGCTCCATCATAGGGGCTCAATACCGGAAAAAAACGCTTCAGTTTTGTCCCCATTCATTGTCAATGGGGACAAAACTGAACTGAAGACAACGGAATGCTCCTAAAAGCATTCCGTTCCGTCTTCAGAACGGAGAGCAAACCGCAGCATGCTGCGGTTTGCTCTCCGGTCCAGGCATCCGCACCAAGACGGATCCAGAATGACCCCCCCAATGAAAGTCAATGGGGACGGATCAGTTTGGTGTGCCACAATGGTGAATGGATCTGTCCTCCATTGACTTTCAATGGAGTTCACAACGGATCCGTCACCTGCACATATACATACATACACATAAACATACACAGACATATACACATACATACTTACATGCTCCCGGCAGGTCTCCACAGTGCAGGAGGAGCAGGACGGCGCACACATAGGACGATTCCACCCGGCACCCAGCAGAGGGCGCTGTGGGGAATCGTCCTATGTGCGCGCCGTCCTCCTCCTGTACTGTCGAGACCTGCCGGGAGCATGTAAGTATGTGTGTGTATTTGTGTGTGTATTTGTGTGTGTATTTGTGTGTGTATTTGTCTGTGTGTGTGTGTCTGTGTGTGTGTCTGTGTGTGTGTGTGTGTCTGTGTGTGTGTGTGTGTGTGTCTGTGTGTGTGTGTGTGTCTGTGTGTGTGTGTCTGTGTGTGTGTGTGTCTGTGTGTGTGTCTGTCTGTGTGTGTCTGTGTGTCTGTCTGTCTGTGTGTGTCTGTGTGTGTCTGTGTGTGTGTGTGTCTGTGTGTGTCTGTGTGTGTCTGTGTGTGTGTCTGTGTGTGTCTGTGTGTGTGTCTGTGTGTGTCTGTGTGTGTCTGTGTGTGTCTGTGTGTGTCTGTGTGTGTCTGTGTGTGTCTGTGTGTGTCTGTGTGTGTCTGTGTGTCTGTGTGTGTCTGTGTGTGTCTGTGTGTGTCTGTGTGTGTCTGTGTGTGTCTGGTGTGTGTCTGTGTGTGTCTGTGTGTGTCTGGTGTGTCTGTGTGTGTCTGTGTGTGTCTGTGTGTGTCTGTGTGTGTCTGTGTGTGTTGTCTGTGTGTGTGTGTCTGTGTGTGTTGTGTCTGTGTGTGTGTGTCTGTGTGTGTGTGTCTGTGTTGTTGTGTGTTCTGTGTGTGTGTGTCTGTGTGTGTGTGTCTGTGTGTGTGTGTCTGTGTGTGTGTGTCTGTGTGTGTGTGTCTGTGTGTGTGTGTCTGTGTGTGTGTGTCTGTGTGTGTTGTGTCTGTGTGTGTGTGCTGTGTGTCTGTGTCTGTGTGTCTGTGTCCTGTTGTGTCTGTGTCTGTGTGTGTCTGTTCTGTGTGTTGTCTGTGTGTCTGTGTCTGTGTGTGTGTCTGTCTGTGTCTGTGTCTGTCTGTGTGTGTGTCTGTGTGTGTCTGTGTGTGTCTGTGTGTGTCTGTGTGTGTCTGTGTGTGTCTGTGTGTGTCTGTGTGTGTCTGTGTGTGTCTGTGTGTGTCTGTGTGTGTCTGTGTGTGTCTGTGTCTGTGTGTGTGTGTGTGTGTGTGTGTGTCTGTGTGTGTGTCCTGTGTGACATGTGTGGGGCCAGAGCGCGGTTCCGGCGGCACCCTTTACCTGCCGGATCCGGGCTGCCGCTAGTCTGAAAGAGGCCTTAGCAAGATGACCCCCTAACTGTTTTTCAGCAATTCACTTTGTTCCAGATAACAGATATTCACAGAGATAATTAACACAAAAAGGGAAGCAGACAGCGAGACGTTAATTTAATAGCAATGTGTTACTTCGAAGTCAGACTACATTGGCGCAGGAACGAGTTGCTGTACCAGTAAAATTATTTGGAAAAAGTCTGCAGACAATTTACTCATAAGATAGAATATTGCATTTCCCGTCTGGTGGATTCAGGATTCCAACATTCTACAAAGTGAAACATTGAAATTTAAAGTGAACGTGTCACATACTAAATGTAAGGCTCTATGCACATCTGCATCGGAGCCTCCATCGCAGATTCTGCCTATTTGATGGTTAAAAAAATTACCGTATTTTTCACTTTATAAGACACACTTTCATCTTACAAAGCGAATACTAGCGAGTGCTTCCATTATGGGTATGCGTTAGGTGTCGGGAGTGGGAGATACTCACCTTCCCCGGTCTTCCTTCATGGTGCCAGCGCTTCACTGTCCTGACCGCATACAGCGTCAGGACGTAGTGCACACACTATGACTTGACGCTGGATGCAGTCAGGTGACAGTGCAGCGCAGGCCAGGAAGACGGGGAGTGCGACTTCTGCCGTAGGTGGAGAGGAGCCGCAGCGCAGGACAGGTAAGAGGAGGTTTTTAATCTGATCTGAGGTCTGATATGGAGAGCTGATGCTGATTTCCTGATAAGGGAGCCTGATCTGATATCCTGATATTTATGGGGGTCTGATATGAGGTCTGATGAAAAATATTTTTTATTTTCCTCTTCTAAAACTTGAGGTGCGTCTTATCATCGGGTGCATCTTATAAAGCGAAAAATACAGTAGCGCTGAATGCAGTTATTTTCCCTGACAGATGACAGGTGGTAGAGTTCTGGCTTCTGTTTATAATGGAAACCACAATGTAAATGTGAACATAGTGTGTGAGATCATAACTGATCAAAGAATTGATAATAGGGCCTCATTACTCTGCAAGATCACCCGTCCGTAAAGCGTTGGTTCCCTTTCCTACACCTCTGTAGTGCTCAGTGCAATACAGGAACTGGGCAGCGTTCTAAGGGGATGAGAAGTGACAACTCCTTTGAACGCAACTGTTTTTCATGGACGGTTGTCACTAAGACTCTTCAACCTTTTGCCAGCATTAAGGTACTATTGCACTGCCCTAATTTGGACCTAATAAAACAGGGTAGCACTAAGTCTACTGCATGACAGTCTACATTTGCCTGAAATAGCTGCCCGATGCACTATTCATCAGGAATGTCTTAAGAGCCTCCCATGTCGGGAGTACATGAATTTTTAAAGACACTCCTAGCATAGTTTCACAAGGGGCAAGCAGCTGGCTCTAACTGGTTATACTACTACGGCTTAAAGGGGTTGGCCAGTATCTATTACTAGCTGCACACGTGCTGGGACCAGCACCGCATGCAGCCAGTAATAAGCACTATTAAACTATTGGCGCTGATGTCCGATAGTTTAACATAAATGATTCACGTTAACGTGGAGGTCCGCTGACCTTGCTGGCGCTTCACCCTGAAAATGGCCATGGATGGAAAGTCCTATCCATCCATCAGCAGCCATTTCCAGGGCGAAGTGCGAGCAGACCAGCATGTAAACAATAATTATTCATATTAAACTATCGGTGCCAATAGGCTGTATGATGCTTATTACTAGCTGCATGTATGTGCTACACCCAGCATATGTGCCGCTAGTAGTAAATACTGGCCATCCCCTTCAAAGGGGTATCTGTCAGCAGATTTGTACCTATGACACTGGCTGACCTGTTACATGTGCACTTGGCAGCTGAAGGCATCTGTGTTGGTCCCATGTTCATATGTGCCCTGAGAAAAATCATGTTTTAATATATGCAAATGAGTCTCTAGGAGCAATGGGGGTGTTGCCGTTACACCTAGAGGTTCTGTTCTCTCTGCAACTGCTGAGCCCTCTGCATTTTAATTGACAGGGGCAGACTTTCTACTAAAGTCAAAGTGCAGAGGGGGCGGCAGTTGCTCCTAGAGGCTCATTTGCATCATTTTTCTCCGCAATGCGGGCACATATCTACATGGGACCAACACAGATGTCTTCATCTGTGCACATACAACAGGTCAGCCAGTGTCATAGGTACAAACCTGCTGACAGATGCCCAGAGGTCAGTTCATCTTGCAGAATGTAAATTGAATTTGTTACTGGTCTTTCAGGAAGTACAAGTTATGGTCAGTCCAAAAATGGAGAAAAAAAAAAAAAAAAAAAAAGTGTGTGTCTTCAGCTGTCTTACTGGTTTTCCTAAGAATATGGGCTATTAGAGAGAATATAAGGAGCTTATAAGTAATTACCTTGAGTCGGGCCTGCTCATCCAGAGCGTCAGAGCTGGGGAAGGACAGGCTGCCACTATATGCAGATTCCTTGTGGCTTTCACCAAACCAAGAAAAGGGCATGCAAGTAGGAACTGGAGAGTCCGAATCTGACAGGGACTGATTTCCAGCTTCATCCAGCAAGTCCCTGGAGCCACTGGAAATAAGACAGAACAGAATTAATAAAAGCTCGACATGCAGCACCGACCTTCAATAGGATTTGACCATCCAATGACATCAATCATCCATAACATTAGAGGGTTTTTCTGAGTTTTTAATACTGATGACCTATCCTCATCACTATCTAATCGATGGGGGTTCGACACCAGGAACCCCGCCGATCAGCTGTTTGACAAGGCAGCAGCATTGTGAGCCTGCGGCCTTCTCACAGCTTTTCCTAGGCCAGTGACATCATGCTCATCGATCAAATGGCCTAGACACAGTTCAGCCCCATTGAAGTGAATAGGGCTGGGCGTTATACCAGCCACTATATAATGTACGGCGCTTTGCTTGAGGAGCACGGAGAAGGCAACGGCGGCACTCACAGAAGCATCTGTGCCTTCTCAAACAGCTGATCAGCTTAGATCCCCACCGATCAGATACTGAGGAATATATTTGACTTCTGAACCACACACACCCAACAGGGAATAAAAGGAAAGCACAATCTGAACGTATTATTTACCGACTATCCAAGGATCCCCTCTGATTCTCCCGGTCTTGCTTTTTGCCTTTCCCTCCGGACTTTCTCAGTCCCCTAAAGTAAAACATTTAGGTTGTAATAAAATGCATTTTGAGGTCAAGCAGCAATATTCTAAAGCAATGAAGCTAACACACAAGACAATGTACACAGCTCTTATACAGAGGGTGAAGTACAGACATGGGAGTAACCACTAGCACCATCCTGCAGCTACGGGATCCCCAAGATCTCAGGCTGTGAAATGACATTTGTGACTATATGTATAAATTCACGTCCTAATTACTGTTCACTTAAATAAATGTTCTATAGGTGTATATGTCTTCAAGATTAGAAATGCAAACTACAGGCTGTAGAGTGGCTTAACAGAACCCCAAGGCCTCGTCCACACAGTTATTTGCGTGAGGATTTCACCACAGAATGTGGAAGCTGCAGCATAAACTCTCCAGGTTCTGCTGCAGTTTGGACACATGGGATCCGCTCAATCCATGGTCCCACATATGTCACAGCTTCTGGCAGTGCGCATATCTAAAGAGTGCTAAGAAAGAAAGGTCCTTTCCTGGCATGGCCTGAAAAAACAGAACGGAAATGAACATCAACTGTAGCACAGACTCCCACTGGAAATAATGGGAGGTGGCTTAAAGCGCATTAATCCGCATACAAAAACTCTATGTGGGAAAAGCCTAAGGGGATTGCACAATGGCAATTTTCTAAATTTTACATGGGGAACACATACACCATCTGAGTAGAAATCAGTAGTCATTCAAAAGACTTTATTGACATGATATATTAAAAGGTTAATTTGGCAGAGTTCCTCTTTGGTATGGTTAAAATATGTTAGAGCTATTGACCAGCTGCAAGTGGCAACCTCACCCCCTTAATATTGACATCCCTCAGTCTGTAGAAATGCACGATGGTAAGTATTGATGGAATATTCATTTATTTTTATATAAACTTAAATAAATAAATAAATACAGCAATATGCATTGGGGTCTCCTACCCAAAATCAGGGAACCTTCTTTTATGCTTTCCTGTGTTTTCACCCGATTCTGCAGCTTTATCGTCGTTTCTCTTGTCATCTATGCAGGCAAATACAAGCCACAGCATTTTATAACTAAATATGCAACATCTATATAGCGAGCGAGCAAATATATAAAGTTTACTTTATGTGGTATGCATTGAGACAAACATGAATGTTATGAACTAGAATGGATTCTGTTCTTCCAGAGGAGAGAAGGAAGAAAATATTCAACAATCCTAAAAAAAATAATGAGCAAATCAGTGGACCGCTGTGCAGAATTAGCAGGATTTAGATATGGAGATCAGATAAGTGCACATACAAGGCGGTACAGTTGTTTCCTGAAGACATTATTAGCCCAGCGCCCTGAGTAGTCACATCACCACATAACAGAAGATGCAAGCCTGGAAAAACTAGAGCTCAGTTTGGCTTTACACGACCTATATACCATAGAGATCCATGTATCTGCTGCGAGGACCGCAGAAATGGGGCTAAGCTGTGGCTGGTTTAGTGACAATGTCCTGTTAGTCAACCAAGTAATATTTTCTTACTTTTCTCCTCTGGAATTTAATGATATAAAACCCTGACACATCCTGATGAATTGGGGGCACTGGGGGTAGGTAGTGTTTAGTAAAACACACTGGGTAAAAATTAGAAACCAGTTCCAGGGAAAACGTCTAACATGTATGAAGGCCGTCATTCCCCCGACCGAGGCCAAAACAGTGTTCTCTTAGCCTGTTGGGGGATGTCTACACTGTACAGTAAAGCACTGCACACTGCACTTTCCTACACAGAGGTCGAGCGTGGGTACCTCTGATGTATACCTTACCTCCAATGCATAGGCATAGAGAGATGTAAAAAAATAAAAAAAACACTAAGACCGCCTGCACACGATGAACGCACATTAGATCTGCACGTATTTCCGTGAGGATTTATGTGCATTTCGGCATCATGTCCGCATGATGCAAAATCCGCAATTTCTAACAGCGTTTGTAGGTGTGGATTTGAGGTGGTTTTGCTGCAGATCTAACTGATGAAATCTGCAGCTAAAACCACAAACATAATTGACATGCTGCAGATTTGGAAATACGTACACCACGTCAATTTCCACATAGAAAAAAATCTCATACACTTTGTTGGTACTGCACTACGCTGCAGTTTTTTCCGCATTGGAATCCGTATTCCACAATGCATGTAGGGCCTTCATTGATCCTGCTCTAACAGGCGTGGTTAAAGAAGAACTCCCACAAAAATTTTCATTCTCTGACCTGTTAGAAAGGTGCATGATATAATCTGTAGTGATTGTCATTTTCTTATCAGAGGCTGAAATTGAGAGTTTCCACTCTCTTCTTATTGTAGCTGGGTCATGTGACCAACTCCCTGACCTCCAACTGACCCAGGACAGCAAGCCAGTAACTGCTCTATTCATTCCTATGAGACTGAAAGTGAGGCTCCCATAGGATTACATAGAGAATTAGACTTCCTGTCCACACATAAGGTGCTGTGTGAGTTGGTGGGTCTAATTCCTAGTCACATGACACAGATAAGAAACTTCAGGATCATATAACTCAAAAATTCAGCTACTGGTAAGAAAATGACATTCACTACAGATTACATCATGTACATTTCTAGAAGGACATGGAATAAAATTTTTTGCGCGAGTTCTTTAATATATATTAAAAAAAAAAATTGATCCAGGATTGGTGGTCAATGGATAAAATCCAAGTTTATTCCAAGCTAAACAAACTAGGATTTTCTACCTCAACCACAGGTGCTGGATCAATTCTTATCTCACTGAGGTTATCCTCACTTCTGCACCTACCCAGGATTGCTACTGATACAACCCTAACTTGACTTTATATCCTCACGTTATATAGTTACCGCTGGAACTTGGGTCTTTTGTACATATGTAGTTTGTCTTCTACCCAAGCTTACCTTTGGCGACTTTGCCTTTGCCTTTAGATTCTCTCAGCTTGGTATTCCTAATGTATCCTCCTGAGGAACTCTGAGCTAGCCCTTCCCCAGTGGGAGACTGACTGGAGGTTAGAATGGTTTCAGTGTTAGTCCTGTGGGCTGGGGAGGAGGAAGTGGAAATGGAAGGGGTTGACTCCAGGAGACTACCTAAACTTTCTGCTGTTTGAGACTTTTCAATCCTTTGATCTTCATCTTGGGAGCCAAGCTGGTCCTCAGAATCGTCTGTTTTCTCACTAGGGCTCACAGTTTCAGCTTGCAGGGTTTCCTCTGCTTCATCCTCCTATGTGGTGTTTATATGTGGATTACAAAACGAAAGTAGTCAAATACAATTCGCAAATTTGGCTTAAAGGGGATTTTCTGATGACCTCCTCCTCAGGATAGGTCATCAGTATCTGATTGGTGGGGGTTCGACACATGGGAGCTCCACCGATCAGCTGCTTGAGGAGGCACCGGTGCCCTCTGCATTCTCGCAGTTTACCCTAGGTCAGTGACGTCACGTTCATCGGTCACGTGGCCTAGGCACATTCAATTAAATAGGGCTGAGCTGCGACACCAAACACAGCCTCTAAACAATGTATGGCACTGTGCTTGGTGAGCGGTCAGGAGGCAGCAGTCTCCTCAAACAGCTGATCCGTGGGGAACTGCATGTTGAACGCCCGCCAATCAGATACTGATGACCTATCCTGAGGATAGCTCATCAGAAGTGTTGAGTGAACTTGTGTTTTCAAGTTCGGGCCATGGTAGCGGAATCCAGAATGGAATTCTTAGATAACCCGAACCTTGTACGCCGAACTTGAAACCACAAGTTCGCTCAACACTAGTCATCGGTATAAAAAAAAAAATAAAAAAAAAAAAAAAAAAGAAGTAGGAAAACTCCTTTAAAGGGTTATTCCCATCTCAGACAATGGGGGCATATCCCTAGGATATGACCCAATGTCGAAGATGGGAATACCCATTTAATCTATTCCAAAAACTATTACAGATGATCAATATAGTTTAAAACGAGTATGAACATCATAAAACAATTTCATGTCAAATATTTGAGCATATAGTATACAGCCAATATCATCCAATGACTGGAACGCCTCTATGAAGAGTAAGTTAAAGGGGTTGTCCCACCTCAACACTTAAGGTATACTGCTAGGATATGCCACAAACGTGACATAAGAACAGGTCCCAGAGGTAGGACCAGCACCTTTATCCAGAACAGGGCCCTTGAAGCGAGAGCAGCCACGCATGCGCTCCCAACCTCCATTCACCGCTACGGGAGTTCCAAAAATAGCCAAGCACTCGTCAGCTATGTCAGGTAGTTCCATAGCAGGAAATGGAAATGTGGCCGCGCTTGCACAGCTTTCGCTTCATTCACTGTTTTGGGGCTTCTGAAAATAACTGAGCACACTGGCTAGTCTCATAACCGTGAATGGAGAGGATGCTGTTATTGCACGGTGTGCTTTCCTTCACTTCGGGGGCTTTGTTCTGGAGATAGGAGCAGGTCTCAGAGGTGGGACACGCACCTATCTGACATTTGTGGCATATCCAAGTGATATGCCATAAATGTTGAGACGAGACAACCTATATAGAGGGGCTGTGCCAATACAGAATCATACCCTATTAATATGTACCTGATAAGCGGGGGTTCAGGCCACTGCAACCCCGAACCGATCGTGAGAAAGAGGGATCCACGTCCTCATATGAATGGAGTGGCAGGTGGGACTGCCGGAGATAACAGAGCAGAACTCCGGTACTTCCTGCAGTCCCATATAGAATGGAGTGGCAGCAGACATGGCTACCTTTCGCGCCATCCAAACAGGGGCACAGGACTTTCTTTCTCGTAAACTGTGGAGATCCCAGCAGCCGGACGCTCACTGATCAGTTACTTGTCCCCTGTCTTGCGGCTAGGAGATGTGTTTCTAACTTGGCACGACCCCTTTGAACCTGATATTAAACAGGAAGATAATACATTTAATTTTTATGATCTTACCTCTTGAAACAATTTTTGCTCCTTGCCAACGATTTGCTCCTTTAATTTGTTCCTCGACGGTCGCTGGCGTTTCACTTTAAGAGCAAGCTGTGCTTTGGCTCTGTGGGCGCTGGTGTCCAAACGTTGGATCTCTCCCACGCATGCATCAAAATCTAGTGTCAATCAAAGACTGTCAGCCAAGTCTAAACCAGTCATTTTCACTTCAAATGATGTTAAATCAGACCCACAGGAATGTTAAGCAAAAGAAATCCCAGCGCTGACATATTCTGTGCAGCTTTTATTCAGTCTTGCATACAGCAAGTACCACAGTCATGGGTAATAGCGTTTCCACTCGCACCGCACTGACGAGAAATGACGACTATTGGTAGACATGCGGAAGGGCACTGCCATAAATAAAAAGGTATTACTCTACACACAAAACCTTTTTTTCCCCAACTTCTCAGAGGTGTTCACAGAAGTGGTGGCTGTCCTCAGTGGTGACACATCCCCAAGCGGTGCATGACCCAGTACTGATGTGCCGCTTGGGGACACTTCACCACTGAAGCCAGCTGTTGCCTGCAGAGGTGTCCGGATGTTGGCAGACGGACTGGAAGTCTAGTAAAGAGAGCCCGGAAGCCAATATGGAGTGGAAGGGAGCAGGCGAGTATTTCTCCACAAGTACAGCTGGATGGTGGGCAAATTAAAACAAGAAAGCTGGAAAATCCCTAGTGAAAGTGAATAACCGATCTAAGGCGAAGGCGAGTTTTATTAAAATCTTCAAATTACCACAACACGTTTCAATACTGGAAATCCAAATATGTAGATTTTGTTTTTCCAATTACCAGATATGGTAGACTCTAGGAGGGTCGAACCTTCTGATCCCAGATCAGCTGGAGCCTCTGCCGGAGCTGTCGCAGTATGCGGCGTGAATTCCTCGTTTTCATATTTATGGTTTGGGATCACCTGAAGTTTTTGTTCATAGGCGCCAAGTTTGTTCTCTAGATCTGTAATCTACAAAGTGACGAATAAGTTATTTTATCTTGATCTTACAGACATGACACGCATACACTAATATAAAATATATATCATAAATAATATATATATATATGTGGAATGATGTATGCTCATGGGAACTCACTCTGAGAACTTTCCTCAGGCTATTTTAATAACCAGAGCTTCATTCTAATCCATTAAATAAGAGGCGTATGCAATAACTATTTTAAGACTGCGGCAATGAATTGAGTGTTTTTAACTATATTTTGAAAGTATCATCATCTTCGTGAAGAGGTTTAACATTGCCGCCTACACAACTGCTGTACTTGGCCAATTTCTAAATCTCTATCACATTTCCAAAGATGGTACAGCAAAATAGAATTTAGGAGCAAACCCAGACAAACGTTACACTATTCATTATCCTTCAATTTCCAGTTAACGTACACAATTTAGAAAAAAGAAACCATGAAATTACTCCAATATGCTGATTTAATAAAAGGTGCATCGTGTAGACTATAACTCCGGTCACTCGGTGGATATTTCATAAAACGTAAAACTTTTTGCCAAACATGACAGGAAGACCGAAGGGAATATAGCATGAATATAAATTGTAAGAGGCTGCGGTAGCTACAGGAGACGCGTATCCACTCATAGCTTCCCCAGCATTAAAAAGCTGTGTATGCCTTTACTACCATTTTTGTTAATCTGCCTTAACGCATCTAAAAATCAAACAAATTTTCAATTCAGATCCAACGTTTTCTTACCACAGCTCCTATGCAGACAATGCGTCTCCATGGTAACACAACAAACAAGCCCTGCAGTCACATCCCCTTCTATCTGTCCTTTACTGCTTTGTAACCTACGTATATTAGAATAAGGGCTCATGCATACGACCGTATGTATTTTGCGGTCCACAAAACACGGACCCTTGGCATTCAGCTGGTTGCCAATGGGCTCTCATTTAGTAAAGTCGCATAAAAGAGCCGCACATCATAATGTAAATGTTTCTGAAACTTGTCATTTATAGGTCTAAGATGTAGGATTAAATTTATATATACAAAGTGAAAATGATGTTCAGGGATGGACACTAAGTTTACAGAGCCTGGACCCAGCTCCAACAGTATTTCCCTGAATAAAATCAGTGTTACCCTTGCATTTAGAAGACTCATTTGCTCAGCATGTTGTCTGTCCTTCTCCTTTAAAAGTTCCTTGTGTTCCATCTCTTTCTTCTCAAATTCTATTTCCCTATAATTAAAAAGGAAAGAAGTGTAACAGCTACAGAGAAATCGTAAGGTTAACACCCAATATAATTGGCGCTAAAGCCAATTGAAATTGGCTTGTTTCCCATAAAGATGCATTTCAAGGGAAGTTCCCTAACTTTTCTCAGTGGGCCTAATAAAAGGGATTCTCCCTTCTTGTAAAGTGGTCTTTTGGGACCCACTGCAATCCTGAGAATAAAGGAGCAGCAGTGCTGGTTTAGCGCTGTGTTCCTAGCTAACTTTTTAACTGCACAGTGCCGCTAGTCCGGCCCCCACGGATGCACCATTCTAGTGAACAGGGTCCTGCAGTTCCCCTGCACAATGGGTGGCTGGGGCACCACTGTGCAGTGAAAAACAGGGAAGGGACACACTGCTAAACCAGCGCTGCAGCCCCTTTATGCTCAGGATTGTTGTGGTCCCAGAGGACAGACCCCCACCAGTCATAACATATCATCATATCCTAGCAATACTTCACCACTTCTATAAGATTGGAATGCCAATTTAAACTAAGGTAATTTAAAAGAGCACCTGTCTGCATGATAAACCCTATTAAACCAAGCATACTGCCTGATAGGGTTAATCATGCCGCTTAAAACAACATCTCTCTTTATTTTTAGCTTGTATGGCTGCAGAGATATCAATACATTTATGTTTATTCTAGTTAGTTAGTTAGTTGGAGCACCGAGGGGCTGGCTGTAGTACTAGGAGCACTGCTACAGCTATGCCCCGATGCTCAGTACACTCCCCCCTCCCCTGTGATTGACAGAGCAAGACATCTCACCTTGGCCTGTCTTCTGCGCTCATGGTCTGCGGCTGCTTGCTGAGCAGTGCCGATTCACAGTGCTTAGGTGCCGACAAACTCATTCCACCCGGAAGCGTTGTTCTACCTCCTGTCTCTGAAGTAGATGGCGCCTCCACTTTTGGGTGGAATGAGGTTATAGGCGCCTGCGCACTGTGACTCTGCACTGCAGGCGCTAAGTTTGTGCACCAGAAGACAGATTCAGAGGAGATGTCTTTTTGTGTCAATTAAATGGGAAAGGGGACTGTACTGAGCAGTAAGCCGTAGGTGTAGTGGTGCTCCTAGTGCTACAACCAGCCCCTTGGTGCTCCATATCCTCGTTGTTCAGGATTAAATAACATGGCTACTTTAGAAACAGCACCACACCTGTACATTGGCTTTATGTGGTACTGCAGGTCAGCTCCAAGTAAATGGAACCAAGCTGCAATCAAATACACAACTTATGGATAGGTATGGCAGTTTCGGGAAGAATAAAGTAAAGTCAATGCATCTTTGGTATAGGGAGGAAAGTACGTAATCATACTGAGCATGCTGAATACAAATACATTACACGGTGAACCATTTTATGGCCATTAATAAAAATCAAAGTATCACACAGACACTTCTCAGGCGATCTGGACACCAGAAAGTGCGGCTGTGTTCATGCATCATCTTGACCTAGTGTAAGTGATGTGTGGTAGAGAAGTACACAACCTACTTCAACTGAAAATCCTTCAGTAATTTCTTGGCCTTGGTGTATTTCTTCTCCAATGTATCATACTGTTCCTGAGTTTCCTTCAGATGTTCATTAACAGTCTTGCACAGCGCCTGAGCCTCCAACCAGTAGGTCTCCAACTTCTTAATCTTTTCCTTGTTTTCCTCAACAGACTGTTGATACTTCAGCCGGTTGGTTTCCCAATCCATCTTCTCATTCTCTGCAGCCTTGATCTAGAATATTAAAAGAACAATATATATATATATCTATATATATCTCCCCATCCTACTCAGCTACTCAGGGACGTAGCTATAGGGGAAGCAGCTGCTTTGGGGCCCGAATAAAAGATCTTGTTAGGGCCCCTTCAACAGTATTATACGATGACATTATACAAAGTGATGCTGTAGGAAACAGTTGGACCGGGCCTTGTCTGACTTGCTACAGGAATTAGGGAATGCAAGGAAGTTGTTGGGGATTAAAGGGACCCATTCAAAAATTTGCTGTGGAGGTCCATCATTTTAAGGTTACTTTCACACCAGCGTTTTTGCTGGATCCGTCAGGGATCAGCAAAAATGCTTCCATCATGATAATACAACAGTCTGCCTCCGTTATGAACGGATCCGGTTGTATTATCTTTAAAATAGCCATGACGGATCTGTCATGAACGCCACTGAAAGTCAATGGGGAACGGATCAGTCCGAGAAAACAGATCCGTCCCCATTGACTTGCTCTCTCTTGCTCCGCATCCCCAACACTGCTTGCTGCGTTTTAGTGTGCCTTATGGGAATGCAACCAAACGGAACGCAGGGTGATGGGAGCAGTAGCGGGGGAGCGAAGTAGCCGCAGCAGCTGTGGGGATCAGTTAAGAAGGATTCGATCTGCAGGTCTGGTCAGGCTGGCGGAGGTGTGCCCAAAAAGGTACCCAGGGGTCAACCTCTTTAATATGGCTCTGTCAAGTTCCCTATGCTCCTCTGTCTTGAGGTAGAACAGGAAAGAGGGCAACATACTGAGCTCAAGGATATATAGTGAAGGGCTGGAGATAGGGCAACATAGGAGAGCCGTCAGATCCCCTTTAAAGTGTACCACGAGTGATGTCATTCATCAGTTTTGGCCCAGGTGGGGAGGACCCCCATCAATTGCTAAAATGAAGGAGCTGAACGCTATACAGCTCTGCTTGGCTGATCCTTGGGGACACGGGGTTAGTCTACATTCATAGGAACATTCCGTTTTTTTGCGGATTGGATGAGGACCCATTCATTTCAAAGGGTCTGCAAAAAATGCGGACAGCACACAGTGTGCTGTCCGCATCCGTATGTCCGTTCCGTAGACCCGTAAAAAATATGGAGCATGTCCTATTCTTGTGCGTTTTGAATAGGACCCACAAAAAAAAAAAAAAAAAAAAAAAAAAAAAAAAAAACACAAAATGGATGCAACACTGATGCTATCCCTAATTTTTGCGGATCTGCATTTTACGGACCGCAAAATACACAAAAAAAAAATAAATAAAAAATAAAAAAAAAAATACAGATGACGTCCATTTATTTATTTATTTATTTTATACCCATTGTTACAATGCCTATTCGTGTCTGCATTTTTTGTGGCCCCATTGAAATAAATGGGTCTGCAACCGATTTGGGGGGGTGGAGAAAGGCAGATCCAGACTGATCAAAACTTCTTAAATGGCACCGAGAACTGGAACTAGAGGACATATTAAAAGGAAAAAAGTAATGCAAGAGACAGGTGAGACCACAAAAAATGAAAAATAAAAAAAACAAAACATTTATTAGCATATGTCCACCTGATAAAACATCTCAGCATTCCCAGCCAGCTCTGCCGTATAAACACCTGCCATACCAACATCTCACAGTCACCACAGGAGACACCCTAGCATTACAGCCCAATAAAATATAGATATCTTAAAAGCGTAAAGTGACAGGAAAATTGAAGGAAATCTGTGGCGTCTACATTAATGCATGCCTCAAGCAGAAAACTCGAGCAGGTGGACTCACCCTGTCCTTCAGCTGATTGACTTCAGCAGTAGTGACCGCATGCTTTAGCTGGAGCTGAAGAAAAGAAACCCTTGTGTTATAAAAACATAAAACTAGTACAGAGGAATCAACAAAAACAAGGTATGAATTTATGATAGACAAATGTTCTATAAGAACGTCTTTAGTTTTTATATCCTACTGAAGCATTAAAGGAATTCATCCAGGTCAGGAAAACCCTAAGGCCTCATGCACAAGACAGTGCTGTGTTCTGCAGTCTGCAAATTACGTATCTGCAAAACATGGTGGAGCCCATAATAGAAAAGCCTATTCTTGTCCGCAAAACGGACAAGAATAGGACATGTTCTATTTTTTTTTTTTTGCTGGGCCACGGCACTGAGGAACGGATGCGGACAGCACTCCGTGTGCTGTCCGCATCTTTCGCATCCCCACTGAAGTGAATGGGTCCCCATCCAAGCTGCAAAAAATGTGGTTCGGATACTGACCAAAAGAACGTTTGTGTGCATGAGGCCTTAGATATGGGCTGTTACATCCATGTTGTTAGAGGCAATAGGCTCCCTCTGTCACCCCATCACCCCCCTCGCAACGTGATTGTGGAGTGTCTAACGATGGTCCTTATGTCTGTCTTGTTAGTACACCTGTTAGGCCCTGTCTAAGGCAAGGCCTGATAGGATACCTGTCAATGTTATGCTGAAAACCATAATACAGTGCAATACAGGAGTACTGCAATGTATTATACCGGCCTAATACATGTTCAAGTTTCCTAAAAACGCTTCATCAAGTCAAAAAAGACACACACACACACACACACACACACACACACACAAGTGATATCAGTGCATCCGTAACAACTAGAAATAATAAACCCACAGTGTAAATTGGGGAAGGCCAACCTGTGGCTCTTCAGCTGTTGTAAAACTACAACTCCCACCACGCCCTGCTGTAGGTAGTCTGGGAATGCTGGGAGTTGTAGTTTTGCAACAGCTGTAGATCCGTGGGTTGGCCATCCCTGATGTAAATGCTCATATCTCCAGAGCGGGGCCCCTAAAGTGAAGGGAGAGCAGCCACGTGTACATGACCAACCTCCATTCACCGATAAGGGAGTTCCAAAAATATCTGAAATATCGCTCACTGACCATTCCCAGTTTTTATCAGAAATGAGTCACATGTAAGTGATAACACATTTTTATGTATTATTAGGCTAGTTCCACACTGCTGGCAGTAGTTCTGGCAGAGAACAGCCGGCCGGAGCTCTCCAAGTCCTGCATTGCCGGATGTTACCAGAATACCCGCTGGCACCATTGACTATAAAGGGGACTGGCAGAGATCAGACCGCTACCTGGCAAATATGGGCCAGGCCGGGTATGGAACAGAGCAGCAGGAAGGAGGGGAGTATGATTTTCTCATTAGGTACAACATGCTGTGGGAGCGAATTTAAAAGGGCCATAAGCCAAATAAACAAAAGTAGGCATCCAAGTTCCCAATAAAAAATACATACCTTATAAAATAATATTAAAAACCAATATTAAAAACATACAAGTACTTGCAGTATCTCTAAACCATCATAACAGTACTTAAAGGGGTATTCCCATCTCACAAATGTGGTTTGTATAGTTAGATATAGCCATACCAGTATTATTACTAATAGAATGTATTTATATAAAATGTACAGTTTAGAAGATTAGCCCATTTGTATATCCATTGTCCCACACACATCAGTCAGGCCGTTGCCCCTAGTTACGACCACCATGGCCATGTAGTAGTGGTCGGCTTGCTCTTGTTCAAACCCGCTCTGAGGTAACTGCTGTATTGTGAACGTACATTACATGAGCATGCGCAGACACATCTTAGGGTTGTAGCATTTTTGTCTGCGCTTCCAAAATGCAGAGAAACGGATCCTGTTCCAAGATCAATTCATCTCTATGGAGCAGGATCCGTTTATAAAGTCTGCGTTTTGGACGGATCCTGACCATTGTATTTTGGACGGAAGCGTCCAAAACACAAATCTGAAAGTACCCTAAGATGTGTCTCCGCATTCTCATGTAATGTGTGTTCACAATACAGCAGTTACCTCAGAGCGGGTTTGAACAGGAGCAAGCCGGCCACCACTACTACATGGTCGCAGTGGTCGTAACCAGGGGCAACGGCCTGACTGATGTGTGTGGGACAATGGATATACAAATAGGCAAATCTTCTAAACAGTACATTTTATATAAATACATTCTATTAGTAATAATATTGGTATGGCTATATCTAACTATACAAACTACATTTGTGAGATGGGAATACCCCTTTAAATATGGATTAATCACAGCCGGTGGTGCATCGCCCATACCTCAGTAACATAATGTACAATATGCAATCTCCTCTCAATAAACATTAGCTCACAGCCAGCTGAAGATCCAGGTTGTGACTGAATTTGCAGTAAGAGATTAATACTTCTTTTGCACCCTTCTTACGGTTTAGAGATCCTGCAGGAGCGCCTGGAGGCTTCTGTTATGTAGGGATTCTATCTCTAATGTTTATGTTTTTTAGGACAGGTATTTAATAAAGTATGTATTTTTTATTGGGAACTTGAAAGCTTAGTTTATTTGGGTTATGAATTAGAAAACGCTTTAACCAGTTACGTTCAGTACTATCGCTGTTAAGGGGCTCTATATTGCTTGTCTAAAAAGGGCCCAAATTCTGGAAAACCACTTTAACGCCTACAACAGGCTTGCTGTGTTTTAGGATTACAGGGCTACTGCAGAGTAATGACATGGATGATGCTAGTACACCAATAGCCCTGTAATCAGACAGAGACTATCATAAATTACAGTATTTTTCACCCCATAAGACGCAGTCATTTCCCCCCCAAAGTTGGGGGAAAATGTCACTGCGTCTTATGGGGCAAATACTAATGAGCACTTCTGTTATGGAAGCGCTCATTAATAGTAGAGGACAGGGAAGCGGTGAATGCAGCGCTCCCTGGGCTCTGTACTCACCGCTTTCTGGTCTTCGGCTGGGCTGTGGCTGCGCAAAGGACGAGGGCGCTCTATGTCCTCACGCTGTGCGCGTCTGGTTATAGCACAGCCGTGGCAGGAAGAGTGAGCGTGTGCTGGGAGGTGAGGGGCGGCAGCGTCCGGAGCAGGAGAGGTAGTTTTTTTTTGTTTTTTTGCTCTGTGGCATGGGGAGGGGAGGCTCATCTGAGGTCTTATTGGGGCCTTATTAACATTAAGGTTTCTGATCTGATTGAGGGTCTTATTAATACTGGGGGGGTGACTGGGGCTGTGAGCAGAGGTCTGATTAACATTGGAGGTCAGATTACTGGTCTGACCTGAGGTCTAATGAAAAATATTTTTTTTCTTATTGTCCTCCTCTAAAACCTAGGTGTGAAGAATACAGCACTATGATACAGTCAGTGTAGGTCAAGGGAGTCGCGGTCAGCTGGAGATGCAACCAATGCATGGACTGTGTTTCCCCATGCCAATCATGGTCGTGTGCATTAGCCCTAAAGAGTTAAAAGGGATTCTCCAGGCATTAATGGAGACAGCAGCATTAGGGGAGCGAGGTAGGGTAGGCACTACATAAAAGAGCTTCCCTCCACAAGTTAGCACCATACGTTAATTAAATGGAAATGCCTGGAAAACCCCTTTAAAAGGGTGGTAGGAAGGGTCACTCAGGGAGTAATCAAATAGGTCCCCTGCTCTGGAGAACTTTTTGTGACCACGAGTATCAATGAACGTTATGTAATACTACATTTCCCTTGCTGCTGCCCATTTAAAATCCCTGCGTGACTCTAGACAAATCCAATAGATCTTTGCATGAGCAATGAACATCAAGATTCCGTTTTTACAGCACCCTGGGACATCTAATGCAGGCATTTGCAAGATCTTCAACACTTTTGACAGCTCTAATGTACAAAAACTGAACGATACGGGACTGGGGTTATTTTGGCAGCGGTCTACCTCTTTAAACTTCAGTGCCAGCTGGGACGCATCCATATCTGAAGGAAAGTTTAGATCATCACATTCAGGCAACTCAAACACTTCGACAGAATTTCCATGTAGATGTGACTCGAAGTGATCCTCATCATCCTCTTCAAAATCTTCTTCCTGTCAGGGAAAAAAAAAAAAAAAAAAAGGATCGATTTGCCAAAAATTCTGAATTTGTAAACTTACAAATGACTTAAACAGATGGATGTCCTACACATGTCCCCTACAGCACCTGGACGAGATTATGGGCTTACAACACTAAGGGCTGTAGATTTCAGAAATGACGTTACATCCGTGTTCCCAGATGCAAGTGAATCCTCAACGTAAATGTTCATCAAAAAGAAGCTCAAGGATTTCATATTAGAAGAAAAAACAGGAACAAAAGTTACTCAACTACCTGTCCGGTGCTTCCCTCTGAGTACTGCTGGTCATACATCTCCTGTTGACATCGCTCCTGCTCCAGGGTCTCACTGATGAGCCGAGCAACTTCACTCTGTGTTCCTGGTTTCTCTCTCCCAATAAGGAACCTAAAATAAAAAAAATAAAAAATAAAAACAAACAAAAAAAAACCACAATGATTTTCCATGTAAAAATAATCCACTGATGTATTGTGATGTCTGGACAATCATATCTGTAAGAACTCTTTAAGGACCTGCTGGACTGTAGCTGTTCTCAATTTTGGCTCAGAGGGGGTCCAATGTGGAGGACCTGAGCCACTGCACACCGCTCCTTTTCTCACCACTTCTGAAAAGTGGCGTGAAGGGGGAAATGTTGAATATAAATATAATATAAATGTGTGACCTGTTTACGCCACAAAAGTGACATAAATAGATTAGTAAATGACCCCCCCCCCCCCCCCAAAAAAAAAAAAAAAAAAAAAAAAAAAAAAGGTTAAGGCTGAGTTCACATCACCGTTTAGCTTTTCTTTCTGTTGTCCTGGATAATGTTTTTTTTTTCCTCTCGTCTTCTTCTGACGGATCAGAAGAACGGAAAGCTAAACGCTGATGTGACTGCACCCTAACCTACACTGAAGTCCTTTTGCTGAATACTTGATTCAAAGCTGCAGCACTCTCTGCTCTGCACTGGTGAGGGGCAATCACCCCAAAAGAGCTGTCTGCAGATGAGGTGCTGGATTATTTATTATCCAAGTCATGTCTAAACGGACTATTTAAAAGGTCGTAAATTGACTTATAGGATAGTTACCCAACATCTGGTGGCAGAGGCAGAGTTGCTTAAATAGATCAGATAGACACACAAACATTTCTTGCTTATTTGGCTGCATTTCCAGTTTGGCAATCTAGAAGGGTTAAATATTTTCACATAAAAACACAGGCCTAGTGCTCAGTGTAGAGGATGCTGGCGTCATCCAACCACTAGTCATGTCAATGTTTCCTCCTACCCAGCTCGATTACCTGACACCGTCACTCTTCAGGCACGGCGCTGCTCATGCAATTACAATGGAAATTACCCCACGCCATGCAAGAAACCAGAGAATAACATTCGCATCATTTTACAGAGCGCACAGAGATGAGAGTCTGCATAGGGGAGGCTAGATATTTCCATATCTAGTGCTGGCCCAATAGCCTCATGTACGACAATACTCTGCATGGTCTTAGAGGCAAGAGAAACTAACTGCAAAAAAATAAGCGATGGATCTTCAATGTTCAATACGCTCTCCGTACTGAAAACGGTCAGCAGTGTGGCAAGACGATACAGGTGGATTCATTATCCTATAATCGTTGTGGAGAAGGCACCAATATGGACATGTTGCTGCGTACAGGTACAGTCACAATACTGGAAATCTACTATATTGCAGATTTGTCGCCGTCCGATAATACCGGCCAACCCAAGCGGCAAAACAGTGTGACCCAGATCCTAATCACGCAGGATGTGTCCACTCTATACAGCAACATGACAGTCTCGGGACAGCGCTCTAGAACATGTTGGTGCTATAACAAGTAATGGTAACCAAATGAGTGAATTAGTAATGCTCCCATCGTGAGCTGGGTCATTTGGCCACATTGTACGTTTGACCGATTTGTGCCAGCAAACGACTGTGTGCTCCGGTTACAGAAGATGAGGTGACAGCTGCCGGCATAAGCACAGGGCTTAGTAAGTATACAAAAAGGCTTCACCGGATCATTGGGGGAGAAATCCAGAGCGGCAGTGGACGCTGTAACCCTTATCATCCTGGTCACTCAGGGCGCTACATTAGTTTCTTTTTCTTCTCCCTTTTTTAAAGTGATGAGCGTGATGCAGAAGCCCCTCCAAAAAGAGTCACATATTTTGCATAAGTGAATCTTGTGCCACAATTTGCTAAATTTTTGACTTTGAGTAACTGGCTTACAGGGCATAATAGTATTCCCTCATAGTTTGTACCCATGTAGGGAGTCTGTCAGCAGCTTTAAGACCTTAGAACTGCTGACAGCACTCTACACGAGACTCTATAGCACTCCAATCAAAAGGTCTCAGGAGGTGGCCGCTTCATGTCCATGTCCCTGGTACTCGGCACTTCCCAGACCCCTCCCCTCTGATTGATAGCGCTAACGTCCAATGAGGAGAACACTAGATCTGTCACTCAGAGCAGAGGTGAAGGGAAATGTTCAGTGCAGAGGGAACCTGATGAAGCGACTGCAGGGGTGATGAAAACATTGACCTCAGTCATACGACCTGCATGGCCATCTCTCTAAAAGAGACCTGCTGAAAACTGCTGACAGACTCCCTTTAAAATGGCGTGAAGTGCATCAATCAATCAAAACAGTGTAAAGCCCACAGCAGCACAGAGAAGTTGAGAAAAATGAGATTGGTTACACTGGTAACATGTCACGTTATACTCTAGAGCAGTGGCCCCCAACCTTTTTTGCACCAAGGCCCGGTTTCTCGCTAGACAATTTCCCCAGGGGCGGGTGGGGAGGAGGCGCTGCGGTTGTTGGGGGGGCGGAGCATAGTGCCCCCCACACAGTAGTTATAGTAGCATAGTGCCCCCCACACAGTAGTTATAGTAGCAAGTGCCCCCACACAGTAGTTATAGTAGCATAGTGCCCCCCACACAGTAGTTATAGTAGCATAGTGCCCCCCACACAGTAGTTATAGTAGCATAGTGCCCCCACACAGTAGTTATAGTAGCATAGTGCCCCCACACAGTAGTGCCCATAGTGCTCCTCTCCTTCAGTTTTGTAAAATAATAAAAAGAAAACACTTACTTACCTCCATCAGCCTGGCAGCGCTGCGATGTAGGCCTCCTCCGGCCTGTGTCCCGCTCTGCACGGCT
The DNA here is from genome assembly GCA_900303285.1 of Rhinella marina. Taxonomy (NCBI): domain Eukaryota; kingdom Metazoa; phylum Chordata; class Amphibia; order Anura; family Bufonidae; genus Rhinella; species Rhinella marina. Next base: position 102,485 of record ONZH01005910.1, on the reverse strand, counting down.
CAGGCGGCGCGATGACGTCATCGCACCGCCTGAGCTGGCCTCTGATAGGCTGCAGGCCTCTCCCTGCCCACCGCAGCACAGGCATCTGTATCGCCATCCTGAGGACAGCGATACAGATGACTATGGAGATGAGCGCTTCCCGGTGGTTGGGGACCGCTGCCCTAGAGTATACAGCCCCAAGGGTCATGAGCCAAAACTGCCTGTTCTATGCAGCAGAATAAGTCAGCGTCTTACAAGTTTAAACCCTGCAGACATCATGGCGGCTACAAGGCATTTCTATCAAATGGACACATCATAATTCTGAGCAGTTTGCAGGACCCTTCTACAAAACGTAAAGATGAAACCTACACTGTACAGTAATTAGGACAATTAGCATCTAGATGTCTTAAAGGGCATCTGTCGGCAGTTTTGTACTTTTGAAACTGGCTGACCTGTTGCATGTGCACTTAGAAGCTGAAGACATCTGTGTTAGTCCCATGTTCACGTGTCACATTGCTGAGAAAAATAATGTGTTAGTATATGCAAATGAGCCTCTAGGAGCAATGGGGGCGTTACTATTACACCTAGAGGCTCATCTCTCTCTGCAATTGCTGCACCTTCCCCACTGCGATTGACAGGACCAGGCATTATGATGGTTTTATGAGGTAGAGAGGGCGCAGCAGTTGCAGAGAGCAGAGCCTCTAGGTGTAATGATAACGCCTCCATTGCTCCTAGAGGCTCATTTGCATATATTAAAACCTTATTTTTCTCAGCAATGTGAGCACATATGAACATGGGACCAACACAGATGCCTTTAGCTGCCAAGTGCACATGTAACAGGTCAGCCAGTGTCATAGGTACAAATCTGCTGATAGATGTCCTTTAACTGTCAATGCCAGGGAGGCACCTCTACAGCCAGCTATACATGTAGTCATTCACACTACAATCAGCCATTTTTGTCAGGATAATGCTGCAGCAAACTTATACCCTGGTTTTCCAGCTGTATATAGAAACCTATACCTTATCAAGCACTTGGTCCATATGCCACCCTCTATAAAACGACTAAATGCTACACAGTTGTGGACACCGCTCATACCAACAGTTACACATCCAAAATGTCCCGTACATAACGCGATTAGAAAAGAATAGTTTGGATGATGTACTCACCTGACTGTACCTTTGGTGTTTTTCAGTACCGTAGCTGCAAAAAGTTGTGTGACTCCAACTAGACTTGTACCATCGACTTCCACAATTTGGTCATTGACTTGAATTCTAAAAGGGGGGAAAAATAATTTTTTTTTTTTTATCTAAACCACTTAAAAATGCAACAAGTTAAAATGAAGAAACAGCTCAGACATCTGCTGCGACAGTAGTGATTTCAATCATTAACACGCCGACCATGATTAGGTAATACGAATCAATATTGACAGAGCGAGACGTACAGCTACGGTGCCCTGCAGGGGTCAGTTTACACAGGAGGAATGTGCCGTGTATGAAACTAAAAATGGGATTTTTACATATAATGATCGTTCCAAAGACTTCAGAAAAATGGAAATGCATAAAATGACCAAAAGTATTGAAAATTTGTGGAAAACATATCACAGTATGTGTATTTCTGGATTCTGGGAAAGCTGGGTTGAGCTGCTAAAGTGGTTTCCATAAAGGGCTATAATTGCTTGAATATTTTTAATTTTTTGTTACATTCTTGTCCAATACTAATAAATCATTACTTTTTGAAGGGTTGTCTCTTCAAGGCTTCCCCTTCTGAAATAGAGTGCCATTCAGATGCTTCATATACGCCTACAGATCAACTAGGGGGATGTTGTGGCAAACCATGAACCTCCGGAGCTGAGGAATGTGGTATTAAAGGTTCACTGAGAGACAGCGACATATCAAAAGGTTTTGATTGGTGGGGGTCTGAGTGATGGAACTGATCGCTAGAACGAGGAGAGAGAAGTGCTGACATAGCGTGACCTCTTTTCTGATGAAGGGAACTCCACATTATGATGTCTACATGCCCCAATAGGACATAAGGACAGGGGGTCTCCTGATGGGACAACCCTTTCAATGACTTCCTGGACAGAATGCACTTTTCTTTTTGGGTTACAAGAAGAACTGAGTAACGAGTGCAAAATTCCAAAAATTAATCACGCCCTGAAGGGAGAGAGGCTGCGGCTGTAAGACTGGTGAGCCGTCTGCCGACAGTTTATTGACCTAGGCACATATCACGTGTAGACCGTATGACACTGTAAACATGACATCAGCTACACGTACAACCGTGTACAGCAGAGCTAAATGCAGGACTGGATATCTTGCAATGTAGTCATAGCCCACTGCAAGGTAAAAAAAAAATCTCCAAGGGTTTCTGAGATTTTTATACTAATGACCTGTCCTCAGGATAGGTCATCAGTATCTGATCGCTGAGGGTCCGACACCCGGAACCCCCTGCCAAACAGCTTTTTGAGAAGGCACCGGTGCTCCTGTACACACCGCAGCCTTCTCTCTGCTCACCCAGCACACCCCCATTGACTTCAATAGGACTGAGGTGCTCCTAGGCCACCTGATGAAAGTGTCATCACTGGTCTAGGAAAAGCTATAATAAGGCTGCAGCAATGGGGCCTTCTCAAACAGCTGATCAGCGGGGGTCTAGGGTGTCGTACCCCCCACGATCAGATACTGATGACCTATCCTGAGGATAGGTCATCAGTAGTAAAATCTCAGAAAACCCCTTTAAACATGTATGAAAATAAAAATGTTTAAATCAGGGCCTGATACAATAGGAGGATTAAATCAGTGTACTGACCCCTCCCTGCATTGCCTCTATCCTTTAGGGAGCATTCACACGACTGTATTTTCGGTCCGCAGATGGGATGCGGACCCATTCATTTCAATGGGGCTGTAAAAGATGCGGATAGCAAACCACGTGTTGTCTGCATCCATATGTCCATTCAGAGGCCAACCTATTCTTGTCCAATGCGTGGACAAGAGTAGACATTTCTAACAAATGGCGAGTCGTGCTGATGTGCAAAATGCAGAACGCAGACGGCAGGTATTAGTGTTTTGTGGATTCACAATTTTCAGACCACAAAACGCATACGGTTATGTAAATGTCCCCGTATACTACTGATTAGTTGCATGTGGGAGGTGAAATACTGCACACACAGACATCCCAGATTATAGAGAGCAAAAAAAAAAATAAAAAAATAATTAGAGATATATATATATATATATATATATATATATATATATATATATATATATATATATATATATATATATATATAATATATATATATATATATCTCTATCTCTCTCTATCTCTCTATCTATATATCTCTCTATCTATCTATATATCTATATACACATACACACACGCCATATGGAAATGATGCTTTACAATGTGGCCAATCAGGCCAATATAGGCTGTAGATTTCACCCTTTGTAACCCACATTTTGCCACAGATTCGCCATAAAATCCACAGATTATTTTTTTCTTTCAAAATGACATCCCGGATTATGGGTAACAATTACAGGGCACAGTTTCAGAACAAGAGACCCTTCACTTTCTTGTGTTTTATTATATTAATATATGCATATGATGCAAAGTGCTTAAATGCTTTGGCAGAACTTCACACAGTGCTGCGTGCCGAGAGCGTGTAATTATTACTTTATTATTAATAACCAGCAAGATACAGGAGTAAAAGCCCAGAGGCTTCACTGTGAAAGAATATAAGAAACAGCAAAGCCTACAGTTCCACCAGTCTTCTCAATAAGACCACAAGATGACTACTTAAAGTGCATCTGTCAGAAGATTTGTACCTATGAAACTTTTAATATCTTTGATATCCAAGCATTTATAATGGGGTTGTATCGTGTATATTATTAAAAGTTATATTTTACAAGGTAAAGGGCATCTGTCAGCAGATTTGTACCTATGACACTGGCTGACCTGTTACATGTGCACTTGGCAGCTGAAGGCATCTGTGTTGGTCCCATGTTCATATGTGCCTGCATTGCTGAGAAATGTGATGTTTTAATATATGCAAATCAGCCTCTAGGAGCAACGTTGGCGTTGTCATTACACCTAGAGGCTCTGCTCTCTCTGCAACTGCACGTCCTTTGCACTTTGACAGAACCAGATATGATGACTTATTCACAGCCTGGCCCTGTCAATCAAAGTGCAGATGGTGTGGCAGTTGCACAAAGAGCAGAGTGTCTAGGAGTAATGGTAACGCCCCCGTTGCTCCTAGAGACTCATTTGCATATACAAAAGCATTATTTTTCTCAGCAATGCGGGCACATATGAACATGGGACTAACACAGATGTCTTCAGCTGCCAAGTGCACATGTAACAGGTCAGCCAGTGTCATAGGTACAAAACTGCTGACAGATGCACTTAAAGCAATTATGTACACATGCAAAGGTTTATATCACAATTTCATCCAACAAGTATAAAAAAAAAAAAAACTTGCCTTCAGTTTAGTTATATATGAGTTGCTCAGTATAACTTTATGCAGAGCTGGAGCACCAATAGTATTATAGTGCCTAAATGTAATTTTTGTGCAATCTAGTCAAAAAAATAAAATATTAGACAGCCACCAAGTACTTACCGTCCGTCCCGCTGAGCAGCTCCTCCCTCTGTAATGGTTTTCACAAATATTCCCAGCTTTTCCAAACCCTGGTCTGCACCAACCCCCATGCCGATGATGCTGATTCCGAGGCCACTGTCACCTGGGCAAAAATACAAATATTAGAAACCCCTGAAACTCATTTCTAAAACCTCTCCTGTGTAACGTCGAGTACACAACCCAAGCAACTTGACGTGAGATCCTGTACTCTGCAGCCTGAGGGTACAGCACAAATGACGGAAAATACAGCAAAAAAGGTATGCTGCAGTTTTTGCTCCAATTTCACAGTAAAAAAAACTTATTTTAAAAAAATCATCTGTATTGCATACTATTTTTGCTTCTGAAATGGCCGTGGATTTCATCCTCTTTTCATCCACTGCAAAGAGTGAAATCTGCAGCATAAATGAACAGGCTACAGATTTTAAATCTGCACTGCAGGTCAATTTATGCAGGGTTTTTTGGGTTGCTTTTTTAAACCGCAACGGGTTGAGAATTTTTACACATCATTCACTTCTCTGGTACTGAACAATGCTGCAGGAAAATCTCCTACGGCAAATCGGTTGTATTCCTTCCATGTGACCATACCTGTCGGCAGAACGCTCGCTTAACAAACAACTATCTTTCTCACTCTCCCCACACAAACATGCATGCTCCGTTTGGCTGTGTATGCATGTGTTGTGAATGAGGGGGGGACTGCTGCCAGACACTTCTGGAAGTCGGCTTATCTCCTCAAAAACACAGGGATCAGGCATGTTGAAATCAGGCAAAGATCAGGCATGTCTCTCCCTTGACATCAGGAGGCCCCCATACATATTAGACAGCAGATTCTACTGAAATAAACAGGTTTGTGTATAGCCACCATTACTCACCCAGCATGTTATACTAACCATTCTATGACAAGCATAAGTTTGTACATACAATTTTACAAAATTTGGTAGTCTATATTAATAATGCCCACCAATATTTTACATGTAAGTAAGCATGGGAAGGAATAATGCAAGTCACCAGTACATACTAAATAGTAAAACACTGGGTAACACTGACATGGAAAAGGACTTACGAATTTTAGTAAACAGCAAACTAAGCTGTAGAAACCAGTGTCAGACAGCTGCTGCCAAGGCCAATAAGATAATGGACTGTATAAAAAGAGGCATAGATGCCCGTGATGAGAACATAGTCCTGCCACTTTACAAATCACTAGTCAGACCACACATGGAGTACTGTGTACAGTTCTGGGCTCCTGTGAACAAGGCAGACATAGCAGAGCTGGAGAGGGTTCAGAGGAGGGCAACTAAAGTAATAACTGGAATGGGTGGACTACAGATCCCAGAAAGATTATCAAAATTAGGGTTATTCACTCTAGAAAAAAAGACGACTGAGGGGAGATCTAATAACTATGTATAAATATATCAGGGGTCAGTACAGAGATTTCTCCCATGATCTATTTATCCCCAGGACTGTGACTGTGACGAGGGGACATCCTCTGCGCCTGGAGGAAAGAAGGGTTGTACACAAACATAGAAGAGGATTCTTTACGGTAAGAGCAGTGAGACTATGGAACTCTCTGCCTGAGGAGGTGGTGATGGTAAGTTCACTAAAAGAGTTCAAGAAGGGCCTGGATGTATTTCTGGAGGTAATAATATTACAGGTTATAGTTACTAGAGAGGGGTTGTTGATCCAGGGAGTAATTCTGTTTGCCTGATTGGAGTCAGGAAGGAATTTTTTCCCCTAAAGTGAGGAAAATTGGCTTTTACCTCACAGGGGTTTTTTGCCTTCCTCTGGAGCAATTTGCAGAATAACAGGCTGAACTGGACGGACAGATGTCTTTTTTCAGCCTTAAAACGATGTTACAATGTTACTAAGGGTGGTCTTCCAGCATTCGAAGAAATGCAGTTAGGAACAAGATCTGAAAGCGTGTGACAACAAAGAAATAATGTCTCTCGTCATACAAACATAATTGCCAATGAATATGTATTATATCTTGAAACTATGAACTCCGCTGACAAGAGTATCCAGGTGGTGGTAACATAACTGAGTTCCAGGAATGCTGGGAGTTGTAGTCCCTTCACAGCTTGTGAGCTGCAGGAGTAGATGATGTAGCAGACCAGGGATCAGCAACCTCCGACACTCCAGCTGTTCAGAAACTACAACTCCCTGAATGGTTCATTGACTTCTATGGGAGTTAGAAGAACAGCCAAGGATGTTTGCATGCTGGGAAACTACAACTCCCAGCATGCAAACATCCTTGGCTGTTCTAACTCCCATAGAAGTCAATGAAACATTCTGGCTTGTTTGCTCCCCAACCTCCTCTGCTCGTCTCTGATCCCTCCAAGTAAGATTTCTATTTGACTGCGGTGCAGCCAATCACCTCCCCTGGCATCATGTCAAATGGTCATGTGATACAAGAAAGCAGTTAACCGCTGCAGACAGTGATTGGCTGCAGCGCCGTCATACTGGAAGTCTACATGGAGGGACCAAAGACAAGCAGTGGAGGACGGGGGTTGCTAACAAGCCAGGACCCAGCGCAGGGGATCTGGTAAATATGATCAACAACACAGGTCCTGCCAGTCTGAGAGGTCTGGAAATTAGTGAACAACCCCTTTAAAGAGAAACAGTCACAATTAAAATGGTATCCAGTCTCTACTGGCACCATGTTATAGAGCAGGAGGAGCTGGGCAGACGGATATATCCTTTTGTGGGAGAAGATTCAGTAAAACTTGAAACTTATACATGGAAATCCCTGCTTTTTCTATGTTTAGGAGTCCAGTGGGCGGTCCTATTCAGTGACGGACAAACATTGAATACCTTTTTCAATTTCGACAGGAAAAACATCCATCTTTTCCACTCTTTTTTCCAACTCATACTCCGCAGAAGCAGCCACCGGGTCCACCTCTTCATTACGCCGGTCGTAGTCTTCGTTAGAAAATGTAGGGAATACCTTCATAGGAAGAAAAAAAAAAAAAAAAAAACACATACACTGAGTAAATTACCATTAGTAGTTGAGCTAAAAGACAAAATGACATCACGTTAGGTCAATTCTTATATGTTTTTTGCTGTAAACCTTGTAAATACACAAACACAGCAGGAGCATACAAATTACATGCAAATTTTCAGCACCTGGGGTAATAAAGTCTGGTGATACTGGTCTGTGCAAGTAGAAAAATGACTATGCAGGATGACTAAAGAAACACTATGCCTAGAAACGAACGATAAACAGGAGATCATTTCACCACCACCGTTGGTTGGTCTGCAGGATTTTCTGAAAGTTCCTGAAACAAACAGAGTCTTGTAGAAATCCTGCAGAGAACAGAGGATAATCTCCTGCTGATCAGTTCCATTTCTGGCTGGGGAACGGCTGAGGAGGTGCGGATGGGTCAAGTGGGCGGGGCTTAGTGATCTTCCCTTGTCCAATGGCAGACAGAGGGGGGAGTCTCCTGCTGCAGTCTGACCTTACACAGGATAGACACAGGACAGTGAGGAGGAGGAGAGGGACACGGCTGATCCACTGCAACATCGATTTCTTTTCTTCCTCAATTTTAGGGGGCGTTCAGATGAACGTATTTTATATCCATGTCCGATCAGCGATATTTGTGGATCGGATATGGACCCATTCATTTCAATGAGGCTGCAAAATATGCGGACAGCAGACAGTATGCGGTTATAATCCTTGGATCTCAATACATTACCCCTTTAAGGCTACTTTCACACTAGAATTTTTGCTGGATCCAGCTTCTGTTACTGATAATACAACCGTCTGCATCCGTTATGAACAGATCCAGTTGTATGACGGATCAGTCATGAACTCCATTGATAGTCAACAGGGAACGGATCAGTTTATTATGTCAGAGAAAACAGATCCGTCCCCGTTGACTTACATTGTGGGTCATGACGGATCCGTTTTGCTCTGCATCCCAGGACGGAAAAAAAACGTTTGCTCTCCAGTATGAGAACAGAACAGAATACATTTTGGAGCACTCCGTTCTGTTCAGTCATGTCTTGTCCCCACTGACCATGAATGGGGTCAAAACAGAAGTGTTTTTTTCCAGTATTGAGACCCTATGACGGATCTCAATAGTGGAAAATATTAACACTACTGTGAAAGTAGCCTAACTCTGTCTACATGATACATGCCATTTGCTGAAGTGAGACAATCCCTTTACCTGTAACAAGCCCTATACCTGGGCATCCACAACATAACCAGTACCTGACTTAAGTATGATCTTTGCATCCACACTGAACCTATGGCAGCGCAAAGGGGGGAAAAAGGAACCCTAGCCTTGTCAAACAATGATCAAGTATGAACTGTGAAGTTTAGAAGTCTTTGCAATTAAAAACCAAAGACCAGAGGGGTCAGGAGCTACGGGTTTATTATGGCACGCCTAGAGTCATTTTCACTACTTATCTTCCAGGTGCTACATAAATCATTTTACATAAATGAACAAGGAAAACAAATCCAGATGCTTTTAAATGGAGGGCAAATTCATGTTCTACGGTTGGGTCACGACTCATTCGCGAAATGTGGGGGGGGTTCTCCAGGATTCCTATGATTTTTAACAGATATGGTCATGTAGTTGATTACCTCATGTACATCTTCTCCATGTATTTCACCATGTAAACAATCCCTCTGGTTGGTTTACATCCTGTATGTAGCACTTCGAGTTGCCGTTTCCAACCAAACCCATGATACAATCCTCTCTACCACAACTCCAGCACCGCCAAGCTAATTTATAGCTCCACCCACCCAGTTGCATGGACACTCCCCTATCACCACTCAGCTAGTTTATAGCTCCACCCACCCAGTTGCATGGACACTCCCCTATCACCACTCAGCTAGTTTATAGCTCCTCCCACCAGCTAATTACATAGACACTCCCCTATCACCACCCCTAAACCCGGCTAGTTTATAGCTCCTCCCATCCAGTTGCATGGACACTCCCCTATCACCTTCCAGCTAGTTTATAGCTCCTCCCACCCAGCTAGTTACATAGACACTCCCCTATCCTTGCCCCACCCATAGACATAACATCACAGGAAATAAGAAAGAGCTGGATGGACATGGTCATGTGACCACAGCCCAGAACAGGAGATAGGAGCAATAAAAGGTAAAAGAAATACAAAATGTCCGCTATCTTCATAAATGAATTACTTTAAAGCATGATGATGCAAAGCATAAAACCCCCTTTAAATTAGACGATAAGATATTTAGAAATTAATCCCTTAGATAATTATAAAAAAACATAAAAAACACACGACAAGGAAGTTTTGACATAACTGCAATATCAAACAAGTCAAAACAACTCAGAAATATGTAAAAGTGATGCAGCAGCGATACAGCAAGCACAAGAACAATCTCGCCTGACAAATAAAACCAGGCAGAGACGAATGTTTGTTTTTACAATGGTGTAACACGGAATGCGGAAATCCTTTTGGGCTTTGCCGTTACCTGCCAGACACGGATGGATGAGGGCTGCCATCAGACAGCAGGGCATGCTCTGGTCACAAGGCAAGCTATCATTTACTCCGCCACACAACAAACATTTCCTCAGCAAACCGCAATCCCAGCTTTACAGACAACATGAGTCACAAACAAAACAAACTTTATACAAGGGCACGGTTATAGGGCGGTCACGGTACATGTATCTAGGAGTACCCGCAACCTTCCCCCATGGAGGTGTCTTGTCTATGGTCACCCACGAGTGTCAGAAGTCATAGCGGACACTTTATCCGACCTGTACAAGGGAAGTTTACTTACCTGCTTCTTGCTGCTTCTCCTCTCAGACTGTGATGCTCCGCTAGGCTCCCTGCATGTAAACATCTGGTTTGACATCGCCGCAGCCAATCACTGGCTATGGCGGTGTCAGGATCCCATGTGACCATTTGTAATGACATAACGGAAACCAGTCTCCAGTGATTGGCTGCGGCGATGTCAAACCAGAAGTTTTCATACAGGGAGCCCAGCGGAGCATTGCAGGTTCCCTAAGTGTGAACAGGGAGAAGAAGGATCGGGGAGCAGGTAAGCAATCTTCCCTTTACAGTTCCGGTAAAGTGGAGGGCAACTACTCGATATAGTTAAGAAACTTGGATCTAATTCCAACTGTAATATAGTCATGGTTAAACTAGATCACCAATATCCTTTAATGGAGACTCTGGGCAAAGGGGCATATGGAGAATTATTTTATGGTAACGCTCCAGCTGTGTCCCATTCACTTACTGTATATGTGAGTTTTGCGAACGGCCAAGCGAACGTTCAAGGTGGGAGTTGTAGTCTCAACAGTTGGAGTGGCGGAGGTTGCCGACTCCTTTTCTAAAGCATCTCTCCCAGCCAACCTCAAAAAAGCTGTCTACAGATGGTTCACTCTTCATTTTAGAGAGGTCACCAGTGTGTCTGACATGACCTAATTTGAACTTGGTTTGGCCTACCAGCAGGACCGGCATGGATCAAGGCAGCAGGAAGCGGAGCGGCGGGACAGTTAAAGGGCGAGTAAGGTATTATTCTGAATTTTATAAAGCTTTCTGCTCTGTGCCAATTTTTGAAAAATCTTGGAAACCTCCTGTCAATCGTTCATACGGCAGAATTGCGGCAATGGCACTGCAACAAAATTCCAACAGCGGCCATGTGATGTCTACATGCCATTGTTTTCAATGAGAAGCAGCGTTGCAGTTCGTCAGTGGTTTAAAACTGTGACAGGGAGTCCTGACAGACATCCCCTGAACTGGGACAGGTGTCTGCCGGTGGTTTAGCTCCATTCAATAAAGTTAAACCTCGAGTGGGTCCACAGCATTGAGAATGAACAACCATGGCAGAAACAACGCTGTCAAAATCCGACATGTGAACGGGCCTTTATGGCATTACAAGTACAATTTCATGTTTTTCATTAGATGAATTGCTTAAAGGAGTTCTTCGGGAATTAAGAAAATTTTAATTTTAAAATTTAAATGTTACTTTATGATAAATATATTCCCAAATACCTTTCATGAGTTATAATGGCTCGTTTTTGTCTAGGAAGCAATCATTAGGAGAAATAAAATGGCCGCTGACCTATTACTACACACAAAACCTGTCCTAATCACACAGCAGGACAAGTTGCTTCACAACACTGAGGTAAAGAGCTGCTTCATCTTCCTCTACTACTTGTCAGGAATCCTGATCCTGAATACAGGTGAATCTCTGTGGGAATGGAGATGATGAGGAGACATGAGAGGATTGTGGGGTGTGGCTATGGAGCAGCATTTGTATGAAGTCTCCATTACCAGTCTGCCCTGTCCATCCTCTCTGTACTAAATTCCCCAGAGATTTGCCTAAAGTTCTTATCTGTATTCAGGATCATAATCCCTGACAAGTAGAGAGGAGGATGAGGCAGCTCTTTACCTCAGTGTTGTGAAGTAACTTGTACTCCTGTGTAATTAGGCCAGGTTTTGTCTGTACTAACAGGATGGCGGCCATTTTGTTTCCCCTGATAATTGCTCCCTACATAAAATGAGCCATTATAAATAATGAAAGGTATTTGGGAATATATTTATTATAAAGTAATAATTAAGTATTTTCATTTTCCTTATTCCCAGAGAACCCCTTTAAAAGGGGGGGGGGGGCGCACTATAGCAGGTGGAGCACCCAAAAGGGCCAATTCATGTGTTTTGTTCCATAGGATACTTTACTCATACAGAAGCCAAGAGTCTCCTAGTATAGATCAATATACTTATATATAAGTAATATATTAGCTTAGTAGATGCAGTTTTTAGTTTAGAGAAAGGGTTGCTTAGTTTAGGTAACCCTTTTTATTACTGCATATTCAAATACTGGGAGCGGTCTACTGTACGTAATTGTCTGTTCAGGTCATGAATAGTTTACACTGGGTATTTAGAGAATTAAAAAAAAATAAAAATATTATATATATATATATATATATATATATATATATATATATATATATATATAATTTTAGGAACTTTTTCATTAATGTGGAAAGATGGAAAAAATAAAAATATCATAATGAAGTCTGCCAGAAATAAAGCCCTATGTAATGTGAGCAGGGCATGCTGCACTCCACGTACTATAGCTTCTCCTAGAATATGATCGCGTACTCCTGGTGCACACAACTGGATTATCCCAACGGGGACCACAGAATCACAACCATTTAATGTGTCTGCATTCCTGGTAATAACACGTTGTGCGCGTTCTGCTCCACATACAAATATATTCATATACTTGTTTCAGATGCAGCTGCTTTTCAGATCCTGTTACTGTAAATGGTGGGTGTGGGAGGAAGGGTTCTCGAAGGCTCTTACCACTGGCATGAGAGGAATGGTTAGGGCACCGAGTGCTGGCCCAAGACCCTGAGTCACTACCGCTTCAATGGGGAAGCTATATTAGTAATGCCAAAGTATCTATGTTAGAATAAAAGGAGACGTGTCCATTCTACACAGTCGAGTCACACTATTCTGACCACCAGATAATATTCAGAGTAACCTCCATGTGCCACATGGACAGCAGCTAGACGGGCTGGGAGTGACTCGATAATGTCCTGGTAGGTTGTCACAGATATCTAAAATCATGCCGATTGCAGTGCGTCCCACAGCTGCTGGAGGGGGTGTGGGGGAGGAGCCATAGAGCAAGCACGATGATCGAGGTGGTCCCACAGATGCTCAGCTGGGTTCCAGTCTGGGGAATTAGGACACCAGGGTAGTACCTGGAAGTCTTGGTCATGCTCTTCCAACCAACGTCAGATATTTCTAGCCATGTGTCGTGTCGCATTGTTTGCTGCAAGATCCCATCCGCCCCAAGGAAAACAATCAGCATGTATGGGTGTACATCTTCTGCAAGGGTGGATTCATACCCAAATCGGCTGAGAGTGTCTTCCACATGGATGTGTGGGCCCAGAGAATGCCACACACAAAAAAAAAAAAAAAAACATTCCCCAGAGCATAACACTGCCATCACCAGCTTGTGTTCCTCCAGCAATGGTTACAAGGTGTTTCTTCTCTGACATTTCTCACCTGACACGCAGAGCGTATAGAGGCTGTGCTGATACAGCGCTCCCGAAGAGGAAAAAAAAATAAAAATCTAGTTCTCCCCTTTGTATGCTCCATCCTATTACACCTCAAAGCACAATTGCTCACCTTGCAGCCTAAATACAAACACGATCCACCCCCCCGAACAGTAGACCTTCTTGTGGACTTTACCCACACAAACCAAGCAAATTCTTAGGGCCCCAGAGTTCAAGGGGCTTCTTTTTGGACATAAAAGGTTGGCTAGGGAAAAAAATAAAATAAAAAAAATGACTGAAGGGCATACTTATCAGTTATCACCTGTTCAGGTGCACAGGGTCCAAGGAGGCAATGTTAGTAGTGGCCAACTGTACTTCTAAGCTGAAAAGGGGGCTTTGTGGTGCAAACGGGAGCCTCCAGATATCTTTGCCTGAGGCCACAGGAATGCCCAACCCAACCCTGAGCCCACCAGACACTGCGACCCTGCACATGCGCTTTAACGCCCTACATCTCATACATGGGCTGCCTGGCGCCTCACAATGGGCATGCGCAGTCTTTAGCAATCACAGATGAGCTATTGAGAAACAGCACTAATGTCACTAATAAAGAGTATATTGGCAATATTAAAAAGATGGGAAAGATCACATGTTCTACAAGCCAAGCAGAAGAGGACAGACAAGGCCACCTGACAAGGATCAGAATGGTGGGATTGGTAGGTGATTTTCAATTGGGGGATAGATTACAAAGTTGAACAAAATTGCATTTAGACATGATTTAAAAAAAAAAAAATAATAATAATTCTTCAAGGACCCTTTATAGCCAGCTAAACACAGTTGAGTGCTGCCAGTCAAACCAACATTTCTGCCGACCACCATAAATCTGCATACTACCGTCACATAAGAAATGTGCTGTATACTATTATTAGCAAGACCCCAGGAGAAGGCACCTAATGCAATATACTGCCACGCTAAATTGAGTCAATAAAATTGGAACTTGAGTAATAATCACAGCCTGGGCTTCATACTCAAAAAACTTTGTTGTGTATCATCAATGGTCTTCAAGCTCATGCTCTCACAGAAGATACAATTCCCAGTCGGAGGCTGTGAGGCCATGCTGGAACCTGGAGAACCACAAGGTGAAGACCTCTAGCTTATATTATACAGTTGATGAGATGCAGAGAGCAAAGGCCAGAAGCGTGTACATCGGAAGCCCTCACCTGAACGCCGAAGGGTGTGGACAACCTCATGAGCTAGAGAGCAGGAATGTAGACATATGAGGAGGAGCACATTCCTCAGGTATGACACGCCAAGCACAGTCCGCTTATAGTGTGCCCATCTACTGTACTTTACACCAGGCTTCATCCTCCACAAGTGATGTGCACATCATCTGTACGTGTTAGAATGGTTGTAAAAGAAAAGGGATAGTCAAGGTGTGCAGCAGTCTTCTCTAGAAAATATAGATGGTGGAAAAATGTAATCACGTGTCAAAGGAATTTCATTTTAGGGGTTGTCTCATTAAAAGGGTTTCTGTCACCAGTTTTTTTCGGTATGAATCAGGCTGACATTAGAGATGTGCTAATGTCACCTGATTCCAAATATATATCTGTTTTATTTACTGGTGCCCCCATTTTTATATAAAATGAACTTTTATTTTATGCTAATAAGGCCTCTAGGTGCAAGGGGCGTTACCTCTGCTCCTAGAGGCTCTGTTGATTGACAGGACCAGGCAGAGAAGAAACACTCCATTCACCATAGCTTGCAAAGACCTTCAATGATGTCATGACCATGTGATCAGTCACATGGTTTAGGAGGAGACAGGCTGTTTGTGTGATCCTAACCATGTGACTGATCACATGGTCATGACATCATTGAAGGTCCTTGCAAGCTATGGTGAATGGAGTGTCTTCTCTGCCTGGTCCCGTCAATCAACAGAGCCTCTAGGAGCAGGGGTAACGCCCCTTGCACCTAGAGGCCTTATTAGCATAAAATAAAAGTTCATTTTATATAAAAATGGGGGCACCAGTAAATAAAACAGATATATATTTGGAATCAGGTGACATTAGCACATCTCTAATGTCAGCCTGATTCATGCCGAAAAAACTGGTGACAGAAACCCTTTAAGAAACCACCTCTACATGGGGCAAATAGATATGATAGATGGGGGCCCCCTCTGTGAGCTACAACAGAGAGTCAATGGAACCACCTTTATATTGACATGGACGGCCATGTCAAGAGCGAGACACAGGGGTCAACCCCTTCAAGGCTCTGTTCACGTTGATGATCAGTTCCATGCCATCAGGTTTTCAGGATTCTTAATGAGCCAGAACAGAGTAGGCTGAAACGCTATTCGTCAGACAAAAGTCTGACATACCAGTTGGTCTAGGCACGTATTTAGTTGGATCTGGCTAGTAGTTGTATACCAGGAGCTGAAGCACAACTAACATGTGTGAGTGCACCTGAAAGCGCCGAATGCCGTGTTGGCTTCACTCCAGAAAAATATGGTGAAAAAGTGGAATTCGTCATTCACGTGTGTCGCTGCAGGCACGCAACTGGCTGCAGAAACCCTCCACTACTGCCGTCAACTGTAGGAGACCAGGCACATCATGCCATGCCCATTTAGGCATTATTCACACGGCTGTGTTCTCCACAGACAGTATACGTACCCATTGATTTTAATGTGTGAATTCACAAGTCCACGGTTATTTCACCGAAGCATGTCGAATTTTTGCCCATGCTCACGGATATATACAGGTAGTCAATGGGTCAGGAGAAAACTTTTTCCAGGTCTTTAAAATCGATGGCCTATTTTAGGATTGTAGGGGTCCAAACACCCCCAAATGCCCAGCTGTCTGAAGGGTCCACAGAGCTCGGGTGATTGCTCCATACACTACTTTGCTGTACATTTACTTTAATGGGACAAAAAAAATAGGCAATAAACAGCACAGATACTAAATGCACGTTGTGCAGATATACACAGCACTGTACACAATGAGGGTTCACAGAAGTCGCCCACCTGCCGTGGCCCCTTCAGGAAGCACGCACACAGCAGTGTAGTTGATGTGGATTTTTGTGCATGTCACTGTGTTTCTGCACCAAAATCCACATGATTTACTTGCAGATTTTGTCGCAGATATGCCCTGGATCTCACTTTTTGTATCGCACTAAAAATCCACACAATTGACAAGCTGCAGATTCCATAATTTGAACCGCAGGTCATTTCAACCGTGGAAAACCTCTGCACTGTGTACATGAAAATCTCATCTATGTAGCTGGTGCTGTGTTACGGTGAATGAATGGAACAGATTTTTAGCTGTTGAAAATTCTGCAACAAATTCCACAGCGCGAGTGCACCCTCGGGACTCATGTACTCCACCGTTCTTTTTGTCCTCATCTGATCCACATTTTTTGCAGGTCGATACAGACCCATTCACTTCAACGGGGCCGGAAAAGATGTGGACTGCACACCATGTACTGTCCGCATCCGTTGCTTCATTCCGTGGCCCCGCAAAAATGCAAAACACATGCACCGATAACCAGAACCCCGGCATATTTCACAGCGCAGGACACGGGCACTTTCTGTGGAAGGACACGACACAACGCCGTTGCAATGTAAACTCCATGCTGCCAGCGTCCTGCAGGAAGAATGTGAGCGGTTGCTAAGGAATACCTCAGCTATGGCACACAATGCTTCTTTCTTTACCAAAAGCTTCTTACTAAAGGGAAGCCAAGAAAATCCCAAATGACATGCTCTCCTTGAGCCAGTGTGATTTAACGAGCAGAGAAACGAGACCCAATTGTAGACAGAAAAAAAATAAATGAGCGCAGATGTCCGCTGAAGGCTTTACAGTGACTGTGCTGGGAACAGTACACAAGGGAGGAATACAAAGTAAGGCCATGTAGAAATTCCACATGTGACGTCCAGGACCAGCCTGCTCCGGCCTCCGGGAGGACTGCTATACAGTCACGTGCTATGCTGAAAACATTTACCGATCCCATGACAACCAGACGCCTGGAGGCACCCGACCTAGTGCGGGTCACTGCACAGCACTATGCAGCTGGGAAAAGTTGCGGTCCGACTGACATCTTTATGTGGTTTTTTTTTTGTTTTTTTTACAAGTTTCACGGAAGTAAATTTTATTTCACGTTTATATTCCTTCGTTCAAAAAAAAGGTTTTTTTAATACCTATATTTTTTGTTTAGGTTTTAAACTTAGTGGACTTATGACAATTGTTTTTTGCCCTCCAGCACTGACAGTCATGGCATTTCTGTTAGGGCTCATACACACAACCACGCCATTATAGAAATGCCTATTCTTATCCTCAATAAGGACAAGAATACAACATTTTTTTTTTTTTTTTTTTTTTTTTTGCGGCCCCACGGAACGGAGCAACAGATGCTGTCCGCATCTTTCACGGCTCCACTGAAGTGCATGGGTCCGCATCCATGCCGCAAAAAAAATGCGGCTTAGATGCGGACTCAAACAACGTTTGTGTGAATGAGCCCTTAGGCTCCTGACCTGTCAGAAATAATTTTTTTAGTTTTTTCCTTTCATTTTCATGTTCTTCTAACACATCAAAAGAACTGAAAGCTCAAGAGCTGAACGCGCCTTTGTGTTTTGCAGGGTAAGCTGTACTTTGTAAGGGCACCAGGTTGAAGTTTTATTAAAAAAAAAAAAAAAAAAATAATATATATATATATAAAAATTACTAATATACTAAACTAATATTACATATACACACAATTTTGCTTTTGCTCTTATTCATTTTTATTTATTCATTTGAACACCATTCATCTCAAAAAGGGTTTGGTGTTTTTTTTTTTTTTTCAGATTGTTACCGCTATAGGGAGATATAAAATAATCCTATATTTTTCACTACTTTCCAGAATATATTAAAGGGATTCCCGTGACAACTTATTCCCTATCCACAGTACGGAATAAATGTCTGGGTGAGTGTCCAACCACGCTGGGACCCCTGATAATTACTAGAAAGGGGGGCTCATGGAGTAACAGACATACATGCATGCACGCCCCATTCAACTCTAGGGGGCTGCCGGAGATAGACCAGTACAAGCGCTCACTTAGCCCAGGCCTTCCCACAGAGTTGAATGGAGCGACGCACATGCATACAGGTCTGCTACTCCATTCTAACAGAGGAACGTGAGCCCCCATTTTAATCAGCAGGGGTCCCACCGGTCCTTTCTGCCCCCCCTTCCCCCAATCACTTATCCCCTAAGTTGTCATGGGACAAACTCTTTAAAGCTTTAACTTTCGGATTCAATTAGACAATAAAAAGGCCCACTGCACACCACCAGAAGCCCACCCCTCACTCCTACTGCCTAGGGGTGCTATGGCGGTAGTCACATGTGTAGCACCTCCTGCACTACACGCTTTCAGCACCTGCATAATAGAGGGCACAGTGAAGAAGGTGGCCACAAGGGTAAATTATATGACGACACCATCATATGAATGGAGCAAAAAACCACAAGCGGCCTCCTGCCCCTGCTTCCAGTGGCGTCTGTCCAGACACAATGCTAAGAAGGGACACGTCTCTTCTTGGCAAGGTCGCAGGCACAGCAGCACTGCCTCCCATTGCAAATAGTAGGAAGTGGACACCTGGCTCCAGTCTGAATTTCGGCATAGTCTCTGCACCAAAATTCCACTGTGTGAATGGGCCCATACTAGCAGCTAATCTATCACCATGTGGATACCATAATTAACTATTATGTAAAGTGTTCAGTGACCATTGCTGCCCCCTCAATCTCACAAAAAAAAAAAATTGTCCAATGAAATGCCTCAGCATGACCACTACATTTGATGGGCACCTATAATAAGCCAATTTTGCAGCCACCCACAGTTTCTCCCCAGAAGTTCCTTTTTCTATACTTTTATATAACTTTCGCAGAACGGGTGCGGATCCATTCATTTTCAACGGGGCCGCACTTCCGTTCCGAGGCCCTGCATGTCCTATTCTTGTCCACAGCCACGGACAGGAAAAGGCATTTCTATCATAGTGCCGGCCATGTGCGGGCGGCAAAATAAGGAACGCACATGACCCGTGTCCGTGTTTTACCGACCGCAAAGCAGCTGCGGACGTGTGAATGGACCCTAATAAGGAGAAAGCTTCCAATCAGCTACTTGAGTCACTTCGGCCCAACTTTGCAGTATACAAACGCATTAGTTTTTGGGTTTTTTTTTAGCACTCGGGCAGTACGTATGATATTTCTTTTCCTCTAACAAGCTCTTGGAATGTGAATCGGATTAGGTAGAGGGGACAAAAGACTTCTATTAGGCCCCTTTCACACGAGCGAGTTTTCCGCGCGGGTGCAATGCGTGATGTGAACACATAGCGCCCGCACTGAATCACGACCCATTCATTTCAATGGGTCTGTGTACATGAGCGGGTTTTTTTTTTTTCCATCAGTTCTGCATCGCGTGAAAAACGCAGCCTGTTCTATATTCTGCGTTTTTCACACAGCCCTGGCACATAGAAGTGAATGGGGCTTCAGTGAAAAACGCATTGTATCCGGAAGAAAGTGCGGATGTAATGTGTTTTTCACTGATGGTTGCCAAGAGATGTTGTTTGTAAAAACGCATCAAAAAACATTGCACCCACGCGGAAAAAAACTGAACAAGTGAATGCAATCTCAGACAAAACTGACTGAACTTGCTTGCAAAAAGTGGTACGAGTTTCTCTAAACGCACCCGGACCTAATCTGTCACGCTCATGTGGAAAAGGCCTTATAGAGGGAGCAGCAGTTTGACGCCCTTTGAGATCCAGGGCAAATCTGCATCAAAATCCACAAGTAACATAATAGTAATTATAGTAACATAGTAATATGCGGATTTTGGTGCAGATTTGATGCGTAAACACATAAAAACCTGTATAAACTATACCGCCATGTACACGCACCCTTATATGATATGGGATCGCTGGTGCACATCCAACAGCTAACTTAAAAATAAAACCATTATAAGGAGCATTAGAGGGAGGACTAAGCAGTGTACGACCTGGCGCACTTGACTTTGGCTGCCGTCCTGCTGCACATAGCATGTAAACAGGAGCAGACAATAGGCTCGCTGTCATGTGTTATCCAATACAGAAGCGCAGATCTACCGGAGAGAGGGGCGAGAAGAATGGGCCCATTCACTCATGCAGTCGGCATTTAAAAGCTCCAGCCCCACTTTGTAGTACACAGGGGAACCAGGCAGAAACTCTGCAAGGTTATTATTTTTTTATCACTAGCACAGTATGTACATTTGCTCTTATCCTATAATGAGCCCTTAGAACAGGGGTAGGCAACCTCCGGCAGTCCAGCTGTTGAGAAACTACAAGTCCCAGCGTGCATACTTGCTCTGTTCTTCTCAAAGCTCCCACAGAAATGAATGAAGCATGCTGGGAATTGTAGTTTCACAACAGCTGGAGTGCCAAAAGTTGCTGACCCCTGCTTTAGAATGTGATAAAGAGTAGATAGAGGCAGTGAGACTTCTGTGATAGGGGCACAGGGCACACAGCCCGACTGCGCTTATATGAGGGGCTGCCACATGGTGCCCATTTACATGGGCCGATTTCCGCCGGGGATGAACATTTACTGTCCTCTGCTACTGATCAGATAGCAAACGGCAAATTCTTGTCTGTCGGCAGACTGCATCTTTTTAACGGCATTAAAAGTAGCTTGCTGCAAATGCAAACTGTATCGTAGCAATTGTTCATCCGCATACTCGCCTTGCTACACGGAAATGTCAGATAAATGCCAATGATCAGGCTATATTATCAATCAGCTCTCATTAGAGAAGAATTCCCGCAAAAATTTTTATTCCATGTCCTGCTAGAAATGTACATGATGTAATCTGTAGTGAATGTCATTTTTTTACCAGTAGCTGAATTTTTGAGTTATATCTCCCTGATGCGTCTCATCTGTGTCATGTGACTAGGAATTAGACCCACCAACTCACACAGCACCTTAGGTGTGGACAGGAAGTCTAATTTTCTATGAATTCCTATGGGAGCCTCACTTCTTACCTTCAGTCTCATAGGAATGAATAGAGCAGTGACTGGCTTCCTGTCCTGGGTCAGTTGGAGGTCAGGGAGTTGGTCACATGACCCAGCTACAATAAGAAGAGAGTGGAAACTCTCAAATACAGTCTCTGATGAGAAGATTGCATTCACTACAGACTATATCATGCACCTTTCTAACAGGTCAGAGAATAAAAATTTTGGCGGGAGTTCTTCTTTAAGGGCACATGTACATGACTGTATATTCAGTCCCCATCTGATCCACATTTTGGCAGGGGCCGGGTAAAAGGAAAAAAAAAATGTGACTGTAAAATGATAATAATCAACACCAAAATAATCTAGTTAAGTACTACCAGCCTAAAAGGAAGACTCCAGACTACACAGCTGTACCTCTATTATAGTGGGGCAGGGGTCAAGACTACATAGCCATACCTCTATTATAATGGGGGAGGGGCCCAGACTACACAGCTGTACCTCTATATTAGTGTGTGGGGGGGGGGGGATCCAGACTACACAGCTGTACCTCTATATTAGTGTGTGTGTGTGTGTGTGTGTGTGTGTGTGTGTGTGTGTGTGGGGGGGGGAATCCAGACTACACAGCTGTACCTCTATATTAGTGTGGGGGGGGGATCCAGACTACACAGCTGTACCTCTATATTAGTGTGGGGGGGGAATCCAGACTACACAGCTGTACCTCTACTACAGTGGGAGACAGGTCCAGACTACACAGCCGTACCTCTATTATAATGTGTGTGGGGTGGAAGGGGGGGCTGTTGGAAAGAATCCAGACTACACAGCCGTAGCTCTATTATAGTGGGGCAGGGGTCCAGACTACATAGCCATACCTCTATTATACTGGAGCAGGGGTCCAGACTACACAGCTTTACCTCTATATCTATTATTATAACCTCTGGCTGGGGTGTATTTTTTGCACCAAGAAAAAAAAAAAAAAAGACAACACACTAAGTATGACCACATTGCGTGGTTGTTGGGGGAAAGCGTACTGCACAGTCCACTAAAAGACTGCACTGTATAGCTGCATAGTCACTGTGCATTGTTAATAGCTGTATTGTGCGGCCATTAACAATGCAGACCAGCTATACAAGGCGGTCTTCATTAGTTAAATAAGAGACAGCTGCAGCCTAATTGGGTGCGACCGTGCCATGTGGTTGTACTGTGGTGGGCAACCACCCTAACACAGCAGAGCAATCTGCTGCTGACGACAATTTCTAAAGAAAGATGCGATCACCCAATAAATGCATGGATGCTCGGGAGACCAGCTGAATGCTTACAAGGGGGGGTGATGGTTTTCATTCCTAACCATCAGCCCACATAAAAAGCCCGCAGGGCTGTCGTCCTTGGTTCTTAGTGTTCACATCCCAGGTACCATGCAATCACCCCAAAGTCTAATGTGGTGGTCCCGGGACTGTACGGACTGGATGAGACTTCATAAACCAGCAATAAATTATTTCAGATTAACAAACAGACAGAAATCCCAGATAATCTGCAGCTATAAAGCTATCTACATGAATAGCAGGAACAAGCTAATAAAGTGTTAACGGCGCCATTACACATACACAATCTCCACCACGCGGGGGACATTAAAAGCGGGTTCCCTCTCGTAAAACAGTTCAAGGTATTTACTCCCACAAATATGATCCCTAAAGAGCTGACGGGAGATCAAATAGGATGAATCTACAGCCTTACACACAAAACACACACACAGAAAGTGGCATGGTCCCATGAGCACAGCAGCTCCTGTGATTGGTCGCAGCAGTCACGGAACTAAGCCGGGGACTGGATGCAGTGGGAATGGAGAAGCAGTGGGACCAAGAACAGGTGATGTGTTGTAGGGTTTGTTTTTTTTTAATGTTCAGGGGTACAGGTTAGGACCCCAAGGGTGGTCAGCTTCAAGGTTGGACAACCCCTTTAAATCTGAATTCTGCCTACAGCAGGGCATGGTGGGAGTTGTAGTTTTACAACAGCTGGAGGGCCGCAGGTTGAGCATCCCTGGGAAAGGGAATAACTATTAGATGAATGGGGGTCCTACTACTGGGAAACCCACTGATCAGGAGAACAGGTAACCCATACTCTTCGGAGCCCTCTGAAATGAGCGGAGCAGCAGGTCGTGTATGAGCCACTCCATTCATCTGTATGGAAGTTCCAGAGACTGGAGTATAATGTTCGGAAATTTCCAGAACTCTCAAAGAAATGAATGGAGCGACAGTTCCTGTTCATCTTTGGGCATTGATGAGTACAGGGTACCGGGTCTCGTGATCAGTTGGGGTCCCAGTCTTAGGACCCCCACCAATCTAATAGTTATCACCTATCCTTTGTCAGCATGTTCTTCCATTCTATAAAACTGATCACATAAATTAATCCAGTAAGGAATGGAGGATTCTGCGGATTTCCAAGAGGAATAAATAAGTATTGCTGCTGCTGCCAACGAGATTAAAGTTGTTCCATGAATTCCCCTTGAAGGTTCAGAGAAAAAGGTCAATAAGCCATTTATTTGGGACACACGGGTGTAATTTTGATTAAAGAAGAACTCCCGCAAAAAAATGTATTCCATGTCCTGCTAGAAATGTACATGATGTAATTTGTAGTGAATGTCATTTTCTTACCAGTAGCTGAATTTTTGAGTTATATCATCCTGAAGTTTCTTATCTGTGTCATGTGACTAGGAATTAGACCCACCAACTCACACAGCACCTTATGTGTGGACAGGAAGTCTAATTTTCTATGCATTCCTATGGGAGCCTCACTTTCAGTCTCATAGGAA
Source organism: Rhinella marina (assembly GCA_900303285.1). Lineage (NCBI taxonomy): Eukaryota > Metazoa > Chordata > Amphibia > Anura > Bufonidae > Rhinella > Rhinella marina. Next base: position 78,097 of record ONZH01005910.1, on the reverse strand, counting down.
TGAATAGAGAAGTGACTGGCTTGCTGTCCTGGGTCAGTTGGAGGTCAGGGAGTTGGTCACATGACCCAGCTACAATAAGAAGAGAGTGGAAACTCTCAATTTCAGCCTCTGATAAGAAAATGACATTTACTACAGATTAGATCATGCACCTTTCTAACAGGTCAGAGAATAAAATTTTTTGCAGGAGTTCTTCTTTAAGGTATGCAATATATTGACGACATCTTTCCAGTATGCTTGGAACATGGGACAGTCCTGGTTAATTTGGATTTAGATTTTGAACCCCAATGGACGAAGGCGTCGTGAGTGATGTGAATGGGAGCGGAGCTGCAGTACACAGGAGAAATCAGACGCCCTATCCCAGGGATGGTTAACCGCCTGCATCCCAGCTGTGGTGAAACTATGACACCCAGCATGCTCCATTCATTTCTATAGAGTTATGAGAACTGCCAAGCAAGTGTGCATATTGGGAGTCATAGATTTACCACAGCAGCAGGTTCGTCATCACAGTCCTATCCTTTGGAAAGGTCATCAATATTTAAGTCCCAGAAAACCCCTTTAAAGGGGTTGTCCAAGTTATGAAAAAAATATATAGCACTGTAAATCTGATGGGCAGCAATATATAACTAAGTTCAGCAAGTTTTCAGCAACTCTGCAAAGGCAGTGAATACAAGTGCTGAGTGACATGTCTGCCTGCTGGAATACTCAGCAGCATGTTGTATGTGTAGGACTACAAGTCCCAGCTGTACAATGACACTGCTGATACACACAGGAAATTCTCCCTACCTGTTCTTGTACAATACAATTCCTCTATAGCTCCTTGCCCAGCATTTGTCTCCTCTCACTGCTGCAGCTACTATTTGTTGTAAAGCCTTGAGCCCTCAGTGTGTTCTGGCTGAAGGGGTTAATGTTTTATCTGAAGGAATCCAGGGAGAGAGCAGATAGCAGGAGCCCGGCAAAGAAAGGGGGCGTGGCCAGTGACGTCTCGTGTACAGACTGTTATCTGAACTCTGAGGCTTGTACACGAAACATCACAGAGCAGAGAGATAAGGTGACATCACAGGTCATGTGACCCTCAGTCAACTCTGAGAAACCAGCAGCTTTAGAAACACAAAGTATATGGGAAAGTTGTTATACCTGACAAGTTAGAAACATATAAAGAACAAAAAAAATAACTCGGACAACCCCTTTAATCCTCAAAAGAATGAAAACATAAAAAAAATTAAATTAAAAAATAAATAAATAGCAGATTTGCCTTCTTGGAGTTCTTGAAAGCCAAGTGACAACCCATGTGGGAGTTGTAATAAGAGTCACGTCAGCTAGAGTTTTCAGAAACAGGCATGACGGTACTGTAGACGCATAGAAGTCCTGGAGTTGCCATTTTGCACAAAGTCTTTAATTTATGGGTGATTATTCCCCATAGTTATTTTGCAAGTCCTCAAACACAGACGATACGGCACTGATAATGAAATGTCAGCCGCACACAATCCGTCCTCCCCATAGGACTGTCCCAGTAATGACGTCGCTTCACCTCCCAGTCCTCATACCGTGCGGCTACACAAACTTTACGAGAAACTCCTCTAAACTTCAAAGGCGAAAAAGCAAACGCAGACACGAAGCCGGGAAGACACACAAAGGGATGAGGGAAGCACAATGCCTCCCCGCACACAATCAACGCTTAGTTCTTCATTTACAAGCAAATTAAAACGTCCCTTCTCAAGCATTTAAGTTTGCAGGCGGAACCAATTTCCCGAATGATAGGGATTATCCTGGTAGGTTAAGGCGTGCCAAACAAACTGGGAGAAAGGGAAATCAATATTTAGTTAGGTGGAAGGAAAAGGGCGGCTTCACAGAGGAGGCGCATGGCACCAATGACAAACACAGACGGAGCAGAGGTGAATCTGGCATTTAACTCTTTAATGCTATGCTGAACTTACACATTATAAGGCCTCTTTCAAATGTCAGTGAATTACATGTGCCATCTTCATGGACCACTCACGCATCCATTGACTTTAATGTGTGTATTCACACATTAGTGGCTTTCCATGGCGCAAAAGAATGCCCTTTTGCCCGCAGATCCTCACGCACAATATAAAAATAGGTCACAAAACAAATTGCATCCATGTTTGGTCTGAGGTTTTCACAGACCATTGGTAGGAGATGCTCTGGATAGGTCACCAGTATCTGATTGGTGGGGGTCTGACCTCCACCAATCAGCTTATTGAGAAGGCAGCAGCGGTCCTGTGAGCGCCGCTTACTTCTCCCACTTTTCCTAGGTCAGTGACATCACGTTCATCAGTCACGTGGACTAGGTGCAGCTCATCCCCATAGAAGTGAATGGGGCTGAGTGCAATACCAAGCATGGCCACTATACAATGTATGGCGCTGTGAGAAGGCAGAGGCCACTAACAGGAGCGCTGGTGCCTTCTCAAACAGCTGATTTGCGGGGGTCGGACCGCCATCAGATGCTGATGTGCTATCCAGAGGATAGGACATCAATAGTAAAATCATGTAAAACCCCTTTACCCTGACTAAGCAGGACTTCAGATGGCCACCTTCTTCTGAACTTGTTGTTGATGGTTGTCCCCATTAAGGGTGTTAGTCATGGTCTGATCCAGATTTTTATACTGATGACGTCTTCTCAGGATAGGTCATCATTATCTGATCGGTGGAGGTCCAACACTTGGGATGGTTTGGGAAGGCTTTGTGAGGGCTGTGGCCGTCTCTTAGCTTTCCCCTGGCTAGTGACGACATGTTCATCAGTCAAGTGGCCTAGGAGCAGCAGGCTGAGCGTGATACCAAGCACAACTGCTATATAATGTTTGGTACTGTGATTGGTAAGAAGGCGGGAAGCGCCCACAGGAGCACCGGTGCTTCCTCAATCAACAGGGGTCCTGGGTTTTAGATCCCCACTGATCAGATACTGATGACCAATCCTGATGATACGGATGACCAGAAAACCCTTTTAATGTGTGTATTCTGTGGACCTACATGTATGTGTAACCCTTACCTGAACATTTTGCACACGTACAATTCTCTACATGCTTTCGTCAATGGTCTTTGAGAGTCATTCTTGAAAGTTCCTTTAAAGCAGACATGTCGCAACACTTTCCTTTCCTAGAGAAAGCTGTCTCCATCCCATTAATCACATGCAGGCTGTACCGCAGAGCACACTGTCAGACTACTCTCTGGAGTCGCTCCTCGTCAACGTCATAACAGCAGAACATCCTGAACCACCAAATGAGTAACAGATTTCTAGAATCTGGTCAAATCTACACAACAGCAGTCGTGTTACAGTACCAGCTAGTTAAAACCAGCAAGAATTGTCACCATTTCTAGTGCTTTGCTTTACCGCACTTTACCATTTCTTACTTAATTTTATCTCCATTCAAAGTAAGGAGTCTTATTTTTATGGATTATCTACACTGCATCATTATACATACAAGTGACTCCACTTGGTTCCTAGTGGAGCCACACTGGACAAACGGGAACTGGTTTTGTGGAAGCCATGATATATAGAGAGATAGAGAGCGCTTGCTATTCATCACGCTCCGTGGTCACCCGTCGTCCCGCACCGCACTGTATCCCGACAAATCATCAGGACATAGTGCACAAAAACGTTAACTATGAGCAGACTCTGTACGACATCAGGACGACACTAAGATTTCTGGAGTGTCGGCAGCACTCTGCATGAGAGAAGTATTTCACTGGCGTGGGAGACTGATGGCTAGGAGCGGGAGATGGTGGCACTGGGGGAGCTGATGGCAGAGGACTGAAGGCATGGGGGCGGAACAGCTGATGACCCAGAGGACTGATGTCACAGAGGACTGATTGCATGGGGGGTGATGGCGCAGAGGACTGATGGCACTGGGGTTGGCTGATGGCACAGAGGACTGAAGCGTTCTTTAAAATTAGGTTTTTTTCTTATTAGAGTACTCAATCGATAGAATAAGCGATTACTAAAATAATTTACCTACTGCACACTACAGCATGTATGTCTCGGTTGCCAGGGACACTATAACAGCACCTTGTCAGTTTCCCTGAGCTAGTGGGTGGACACTAGCTGCTATGATGTCTTCATACACAACACACACATAGAAGAGGAGATCTTGCTCCCCTATATCTCTGTAGTACACGATTAGGAGGATATTATACAGCAGTACTGATCAGTCTAGCTGTGTATCCAGCCCCGAGGTGAGATAAAAAGCTTACTAGAGCCCTATGCAGATTCTTGTGGTGACTCCTTGCCTCTGTCTCCCTCCAGCAGCTCATTCCTCCTCTAACCTCCCTCTCCACAGACCATGGTTCAGCAAACTTTGGCACTGCAGCTGTTAAACTACAACCCCCAGCATGCATACCTGCTTGTTTGTTCTCAGAACTCCCATAAAAATCGGAAGAGCATGCTAAAAGTAATTTTGCTATAGCTGAAATACCAGAAGTTGCTGAACCTGCACAGAATTTTAAAGGGAGTCTGTCACCTCATTTCCACCTATATAACTAACAGCAGTGCCCCACAGAAGATTGCAGACACATCCCAGACATACCTGTGTGCACTGTGTGTGTGTATTACATGTCACATCCCAGACATACCTGTGTGCACTGTGTGTCTGTATTACATGTCACATCCCAGACATACCTGTGTGCACTGTGTGTCTGTATTACATGTCACATCCCAGACATACCTGTGTGCACTGTGTGTCTGTATTACATGTCACATCCCAGACATACCTGTGTGCACTGTGTGTCTGTATTACATGTCCAGAAAAAGCACTTTTATTCTGCAGGAAAACAGCTCCCAAGTGCCCAGCTGAAAGTGAAACTAAAAACAGCTTTCTCTCCTGACTCGATTTCTAACAGCTATATCTTCTGATATGCTGGATATAATGCTGTAATTTTTGGTATCACTTTAAATTCTATCTACTACTAATGCCAAGATATGAGCTGCTAAAGCAGCCATCCCCTCTTCAGTTCGGTTTGAGCACTTGCAGCAGCAGAGCTGGGCACTTGGGAGCTGTTTTCTAGCAGAATAAAAGTGCTTTTTCTGGACATGGAATACACACACACAGTGCACACAGGCATGTCTGGGGTGTGACATGTAATACACACACAGTGCACACAGGCATGTCTGGGGTGTGACATGTAATACACACACACAGTGCACACAGGCATGTCTGGGGTGTGACATGTAATACACACACACAGTGCACACAGGTATGTCTGGGGTGTGACATGTAATACACACACACAGTGCACACAGGTATGTCTGGGGTGTGACATGTAATACACACACACAGTGCACACAGGTATGTCTGGGATGCGACATGTAATACAGACACACAGTGCACACAGGTATGTCTGGGATGCGACATGTAATACAGACACACAGTGCACACAGGTATGTCTGGGATGTGACATGTAATACAGACACACAGTGCACACAGGTATGTCTGGGATGTGACATGTAATACAGACACACAGTGCACACAGGTTATGTCTGGGATGTGACATGTAATACAGACACACAGTGCACACAGGTATGTCTGGGATGTGACATGTAATACAGACACACAGTGCACACAGTTATGTCTGGGATGTGACATGTAATACAGACACACAGTGCACACAGGTATGTCTGGGATGTGACATGTAATACAGACACACAGTGCACACAGGTATGTCTGGGATGTGACATGTAATACACACACACACACACACACATACACAGTTATGTCTGGGATGTGACATGTAAGACAGACACACACAGTGCACACAGGTATGTCTGGGATGTGACATGTAATACAGACACAGTGCACACAGGTATGTCTGGGATGTGACATGTAATACAGACACACAGTGCACACAGGTATGTCTGGGATGTGACATGTAATACAGACACAGTGCACACAGGTATGTCTGGGATGTGACATGTAATACACACACACAATGCACACAGGTATGTCTGGGGTGTGACATGTAATACACACACACAGTGCACACAGGTATGTCTGGGATGTGACCGGTAATACAGACACAGTTCACACAGGTATGTCTGGGATGTGACCGGTAATACAGACACAGTTCACACAGGTATGTCTGGGATGTGTCTGCAGTCTTCTGTGGGGCACTGCTCTTAGTTATATTGGTGAAAATGAGGTAACAGACTCCCTTTAAAGGCAGCATGTAACCTGATCCCTCAGTGAGCTGTCTTGTGTCTATCAGTAAACAGAGGGTGAATGATCCGTTCAATGGAGGAGGGTGGAGAGAAATGGCTGGTAAGTGGAGAAAGAGGCATTTTCCTCTCATAAGATATATTGCAAAGTTTCTTACATTCGCTTTTACTACTGACTTATGCTAAGTTTGTTGAGGGACCTGTGCCTATTTCAGCCTGAGAATTTCAGAGAAAAGCACTGCATTGATAAAAACCTCAATGTCTACCATTAAACCTCAGAAGTTTGATACGTTAAGCACAGCTGCAAGTCAGCATAGAAACTACTGATAAAACCCACCGAAAAAAAGACAAGGAATACTGTTAGAAAGAACAAAGTCACAAAGCAAACATGGCAATGAAAGGATGAAAAGGCCATTGAGAGGCATGTGCGAACTAGGGCAGAGGGAAGATGCTAAAATACACAAGTCTTTAGAGATGGCAAAATAAGGATTATTCTATTGGCTGTAAGACACTAGAGGTGACAGCAGCAGCATAGTCATTTCAGCGGGAAGGGGGTAGTCAGTTTTGGCTGAAGGATCAGCACTCGTTCACCGACCTATAACTCATATGCTGGGTTTGGCCAACATTAATCTGTAATGATCAGCAGATGCAAAACCGCTATTCCACGTGACCAACCTCCTCAGAGGGGGGATTCCTAAGTGTACCCCTCGTTCTTCACAATACTTTTGATGGTGAGGATAGACTTTCCCAAGGGGTACACCAGTTCCTACCTCTGAAGTGGGAGGGGGTTTGGAAGACAAGGAAATGAGAACCTGGTTTTAGACCCACTGGACTGGCCTCCAGATGGTACATGACACCCAGAAGCTGCAAGGTGGCCAAAGGCTGATCAGACAGAGATAAAGGAAAGGTCGGGGAAACAGAGTCCGAAGTCAGGGCAGGCGGCAATATGGAGAAGTCCGTAAATGAGGTCTGAAGTCAGGGCAGGCAGCAGAAAGGCAAGGTCTGTTAAACAGGTTTTCCGGGAGTTTACTACTGATGATGACCTAACCGCCGGATAGGTCATCAGTATCTGTTCGGTGGGGATCCAACACCCGGGACCCCCGCCGATCAACTGTTTGAGAAGGTACCAGCGCTCCCGTGAGTGCCGAAGCCTTCTCTCAGCTCACCAAGCACAGTGCTGTACATTGTACAGCGGCTGTGCTTGGTATCGTGCTCAGCCCCACTTGAATGGGGCTGAGCCACTCCTAGGCCACGTGACCAATGAACGGGACGTCACTGGCCTAGGAAAAGCTAAGAGAAGGCGGCAGCACTCACGGGAGCGCTGGTGCCTTCTCAAACAGCTGATCGGCGGGGGTCCTGGGTGTCTTAGGGTTGTAGCATTTTTGTCTTCGCTTGCAAAACGCAGAGAAACGGATCCTGTTCCAAGATCAATTCATCTCTATGGAGCAGGATCCGTTTATAAAGTCTGCGTTTTGGACGGATCCTGACCAGATGTGAAAGTACCCTAAGATGTGTGTCTGCATACTCACGCAATGTGCGTTCACAATACAGCAGTTACCTCAGAGCTGGTTTGAAAAGAAGCAAGCCGGCCACCACTACTACATGGCCACGGTGGTCGTAACCAGGGGCAACGGCCTGACTGATGTGTGTGGGACAATGGAAATACAAATAGGAAAATCTTCTAAACGTACATTTTATATAAATACATTCTATTAGTAATAATATTGGTATGGCTATATCTAACTATTCAAACTACATTTGTGAGATGGGAATATCCTTTTAATTCCCAGAAAAACCCTTTAAACAAGATGCAAGGTCTGGTACACAGTAATGACAGAAATCACAAACACCTTTGCTCAAAGGAACTAGACAAGGATAGTTGCTCAGGTGCCTTCCATTAGGTACCCTCTGCAGACCAGCCGTAGGCTGGGGAAGATAGGAGGCGTGCGCATGCTGCCTGACATAAGGAGAAGAGACATGCCCGCACACACCCTAAATGCACACAAGGAATCCTAAGGCTACTTTCACACTAGCTGCAGATCAACCCACCGGATGCGTGCTGCCACAGGTGCATGTGGTGTCCGGAGCTGCTGGGACAGGTAAGAGACAGTGAGACAGTGTCTGACACGTGTGGGGCCGGAGCGCAGTTCCAGTAGCTCCGGACACCACAGGAGGAGGACGGCGCGCACAATGGAAGGGAAGGGAAGATTCACCACAGCTCCCCCTGCTGGAGGGAGGAGGGAGCTGTGGGAAAAGTGCAAGGTGACAGATCAGTCATGAACTCCATTGAAAGTCAATGAGATCGGTTTACTATTGTATCACACCGAACTGATCCGTCCCCATTGACTTGCATTGGGGGTCATTCCGGATCCGTCTTGGTGCGGATGCCCAGACCGGAGAGCAAACCGCAGCATGTTGCGGTTTGCTCTCCGGTCTGGAGACTGAAGAGAACTGAACAGAATGCATTTAGGAGCATTCTGTTCTCTTCAGTTCAATTTTATCCCCATTGACAATGAATGGGGACAAAACTGAAGCGTTTTATCCCGGTATTGAGCCCCTATGACGGAGCTCAATACTGGAATTTGTAAAAGCTAGTGTGAAAGTAGCCTAAGCCAGAGTGCAAGCTCTGCTCAGAGCCAGGAGGTGAATGTTAGTGGCAGGAGCGCAGGCCATAGCTAAGAACCCCAACGCCCGCACCTGTCAGCACGGCACGCAGCAGTGGGGAGCAGTGAGGAAGCCCTGCGTCCATACCTGCACGTGGGGACAGAATCAGGCATGGGAAGCCACGTTAACAATCTAAATGTGTATGGCCACCCTCAAGCGGTTGCAAACCTGTGAAGGGAAGCCTACTTACCGGCTTCCCGGTGCTACATCACTGCTTGGCCTGGGCTGCTCTACTGTGCCCCAAGAATGTCCACTTCCGCCTGGACACTGCTGCAGCCAATCTCTGGCAGCAGCAGTGACTTCTCCCCTTGTGTCATGTCAAGCGGTCACATGGCGCAAGGGGAGCAGGTCACCACTGCAGCCAACAATTGGCCACAGCTGCATCAAAATCAAAGAGGACATCATGGGAGCGCAGTGGAGCAGCCAAGATGAGAAAAAGGTGGGAAGCAGGTAAGTAAGCTTCCTTCTGAAGGTCTGCCCACCACCAAAAGGTGCACAACCTCTTTCAGGATCAAACATCAACTCTGGAAGACTACTGTATTAGTAACCGTTGGCCGAGCTCCACGTAACCCGTGTGTGACCTCCTTCCCTGACATTTTGTCAAGCCTTAAGAAAATCTCATAAAAAAGTAGCATGTCCGCATCCCACTTATATCCAGCTTTACCCAGAACTACTCATTAATGACCACTTTACTACAAACACATCTATGACAACAAATCCTATTAGGACTTGAATCATTCCAACGTTCTCAGTTACTGCGGCTGAGAACTAGACCTTCGTCCACGGGCGTGAGTAATCCCGTGACTTGTATGCAACGCCATCTGAGAAAATTCTCTGATGTATGATTCATTTTTAAAAATTTTTTTCCAAAGGCACCCAAAGCTGAAGACTCATTCTGAGGTTCACGGTTGTGTCCTGACGCCTGACATATGTAGCCACTCTACAGAGATTAGGTTTACCTCGAGCCGGGACTTCCCAGACTTCATGGTCTATCACGGTAACCATGATGCAGAAGTGAACAGAACCTAAGGAAGCACGAATTTAGGAAATCAAGAGATTTTTAGGAGACGGAACAAGCTGCGAGAAGACTGTACCGTACATGTGAAAATAGCCGTAATCACACTGCATTATAACCACTAGTATGTGGTCCAGTGTGTGTGAGCGAGCGAAAGCTGCACATGTATGTATACAACGCCATTTAAAACCAGATAACATAAAAGCAGCACTTTCAGATGGCTGCAGATAGAAGTAAAAGCACAACTGCGGTATAGTCAGCAAAGATACGGGTGTAACAGATCTGACCAGAGCGTTCTCCACACCATTAATCAATGTAACGTAATACACCGCACTCTGCGTATGTAAAAAAACAAAAAGAGGTAAATAAAGTTGGGTTTCCATGGTAACCGTTTCTGCAGTTATACAAGTGTGTGGTAAGAGAATGCAATGTTCTGTTCAATCGCCAAATTAATTTTATGAAAAATGAAAATGTAAGCATCCTAGAGGTGTCTTGTCCCTCGCTGGTAGGATTTTTCTTTTTATTACTGCCAGTCTATGGCAGATGTCTATAACTTGTCTGTAACAACGTCCGGTCCATTTCATGCGGTGCCTATGGCACTTGGCAGCCGAAGGCATCTGTGTTGGTCCCATGTTCATATGTGCCCGCATTGCTGAGAGAAATGATGTTTTGATATATGCAAATGAGCCTCTAGGAGCAACTGGGGCGTTGCCGTTACACCGAGTGCCCATGTAATAGGTAATGCCCCTTTCACACGAGCGGGAGACTCGCATGTCTCCCACAAGGCATCTACAGGGCTGGACTCCGGCACTGACTGGGATCGCAGAGCATTATATGCGATCCATGTCAGTGCAGGAGTCCAGCCCTGTAGATGCGTTGTGGGAGACATGCGAGTCTCCCGCTCGTGTGAAAGGGGCATAAGCCAGGTACAAAACTGCTGACAGATTTAAAGGGGTTGTCTCTTCAATGGGGGCAAATCGCTAGGATATGCTCCCATTGTCCGATAGCTGCAGGTCCCAGCAGTAGAGCCCGCACCTGTCTCCTAAACGGAGCCCCACAAAGTGGTGGCTGGAGGACCTCGGTCCGGCCACCACCAAGCTCTCTCCCCATAGAAGTGAATGGGAGTGCACAGCGCATGAGCATCCACCGCTTCCGTTCACTTCTATGGGCCCAACGGAAATAGCCAAGCCTCAACTATTTTCGGCGGCCCCATAGAAATGAATGGAGGGCAGCTGTGCATGCGCAGTGCGCCCTCCACCGCTTTCAGGGCTCCGTTCTCGGTGTAGGTGCGGGTCCTCAAATATACTGGAGCCATCTGTGGACACCTAAGACCGCTAGTGTGAACAGATCCATAGACAAGTGTCAGAACAGTTTCAACAGCGATGACTAGTACCACACAATGGTTCATCGAATGTATACAGGCGCTTAATAGCTTGCTAGCGGGTGTCATTACGTTATGTCACAGTTTGGTAATTATCATGTTTACATTGCACTCGACCTATACACTTAATAATTAGGATTTCCATTGCTGAACTGTGAAGCGGGCGTTCTCATGAGCTTCACAAAACCTTTCCACAACTGTAGGTCCACTAGACCTCGGAGGGGCGTTCCCTGGCAGGTAGTGCAGGACTCCTTGCTGTAATGTCACTCTGAACAGATTAGACCGTGGTCCCTGCAGTTAAAGCATTGGTCCAGGTTCTGGATACTGACGACCTATGCTTAGGGCTCATGCACACGAACATATATTTTTCGTTCTGTTTTTTTACAGGTCCGTATGTGTAACCATTCATTTCACCGGGTCCGCCAAAAAAAAAAATAAAAATAAAAAATGAAACGACTCCGCGTGCATTCCGTTTGTCCGTTCCACAAAACAATAGAACGGGTCCTATTCTTGTCCGTTTTGCTGGCAAGGACAGGCATTGTTACAATGGATCCTTAAAAGCCAAAAAAAAAACAAAAAAAAAAAAAAACACGGATGTCTCCCTTTTTTTTGCGGATCTGTGTTTTGCGAACCGCAAAATACATGCGGTCATGTGTATGAGCCCTTAGGAAAAGTTGTTAATATCCAAATAGCGAACGGTCCAACACCCGCACTGATCAGCTATTCCCAGTAGACGGAGATGGAAGAAGAAAGCTTTGCCCATGGCATAGGGGCCCTGCCAACATGCCGCAGCGCAGCTCCCATTGAATTGAATGGGATAGAGTTGTTATACCAGAAACAGCCGCTGCTGAAAGTACAGAGCTCTGCCTGGTGAGCGGTCAATGGGAAGGGGCGCTCATTTACACGTTCGTGTGCTGTCCATGTTCTGAAGTCCTAGATTAGCTATCGTGTCCATCAAAAATCAAAGCCAGCAGAGTGTGCAAGCACAGAGGTCCAGTCACACTGCTGGAGGTGAAAGTCAGAAGAATTTCCTAGAATATGCCGCTATATAGGCACATAGGGGGAGAATTCTCTCCCTTGTGTCTGAAGAGTGGTGTTAAAAAGTCACAGTTGCAAATTTTTTATTTATTTTTTTTAAAGATGGTTTTACGCCACCCTCAACACTTTCCCTACAGGGAGGCGTGGCAAACGGCTCCCAAAAATGTATCTCCTGGCGCAAATGAAGCCAGAAATCTACATCTGGATTTCCGTTTAGGTGCACGGACTGCAGGAGGACGCGCCTAATTTATGACGAGGCATGCATCTCGTCCTAACTTAGGAGCATCCTCCAGCGGCACAGAGGATATCAAGACTGGCGCAGAAAGCATCTGACTTGATAAATCTCTTAGTGTCATATAATCGCACCGCATGTAAGTTAAATAAGTGTTTTGCGTGATGGCTCAGCACAGCAAACTATGCTACTCCATACAATTAGGCCGGGTTGTTGTGGATCTGCAAAAACATGGATGCCGACCAGTGTGTGTTCCGCAATGAGCAATTATGGACAAGAATAGGACATGTTCTATACTGTTTCGCGGAGCCACGGCTGTCTGCGATGTAATTCCACCCATTGAAATGAATGGGGCCCGCATCTATTCCACAAAATTGCGGAAGAGAGGCGGCCCCATTCAGATGGTCGTGTGAATGGGCCCTTTAAGGGCCAAGTTAAGAAGTTATCCCATATCCACAAGACAGGGAATAACGAACAGATCGCTGGGGCGAGACCTCCCCGATTCTGAGAATGGGGCTCCAGCCCGGTCTGACGGAGCAGCAGCTCAGGCATGCACCCTGCCGCTCCATTTATTCTCTACGGCTACACTGGAGAGGCAGGGTGCATGCTTGACCTGCAGCTTCATCAGACTAGGGGAATGGGACCCCTGTTCTTGATGTGCCCACTCACCCCGTGATCAGACCCCTGGCGATCAGTTAGTTACCCCCTATCCAGTGGATAAGGGGATAACCTCTAAACTTGGCACAACCCCTTTAAAAATAAGGTATACCGATTAGAGATGAGCGAGCATGCTCGGGAGCAATTTTCAAGTAGTAGCGTACGCATCTTCTAATCTGTACGCTAATGCGTATGCATCTTGTAATTTGTATGCATTAGCGTACAAATTTATAAGATGCGTACAGATTATAAAATGCGTACGCTACTACTCAAAAATTGCTCCTGAGCATGCTCGCTCATCTCTAATACCGATGTAAACCAGTCTGACAGAGGCCAAAGGAAACCCTCTTCAGGGCTGGGGATAGATCTGACGCACGCTCTGGAAGCTTTCCTGGCACATACGTCAAACGGACACTGAAAATGCAGTGTGAATTCAGCTTAAGATAAGGTAATGGTTGTGCTACTGGCACGTGTCATAAACCATTCATCCGCAGCTGATGATTCAGAAAGTCATGATACATCAGTCGTGACTCAAATGAGAAGACAAAAACTTGGAAAGAAACTGTAAAGCCCCATATTTCCAACATATTTAAATACTGCACATGAAGAAGCGAAAAAAAAAAATAGACAATTCAATAGCAAAAATAAACAACTTTTGCAATTTTTGGAGATAAAAGAAATACAACACTATATACCTTAATTGGAGCTGTGGAAAACTTGACTTTTCTTGCCGGCGCTAGGTCTTCTTCCTCCGACAGGCCAGGTACTTCTTCATAATCGCTGCTGAAGTCATACTCTGCGTCTTCATCTACCACAAGTTTTTCATTGTCGGTTGTAGGATGTTCTCCTTCAGTGTCTCGGTCGTCATCAAAGGCTGCATTTTCAATACCAAAAGCTTCAGTAGAATATCTTATTACATTTTTGTTGTTATCGATCTGTTCTTCAAATTCGCTTCCATCCTCCTCGTCACTGTCCACCTCCTCTTGGGCTTCATCTGCTGGTTTCATGACAACCTCCGTCCGAGCGTTTGTTACCTCATCCACAGGAGCATTACGTTCTTCTTCCTTGACCTTTCTCTCTACGATTTGAAGGCTGTCATTGAGACACGGCTTCGGACCGAGTGCCTTTATGTCCTCAAAGACGTCATCTTTTAAGTTTGCATCTTCTTCACTCTCAGAAGATTCATTTTGTAGAACCACCAACTCGGCTCGCACCATCGCAGTCTGAGTTTTATTACATGCAGAAGCCTCAGAAACATCTCCTTTCGTACCTGGAAGCGCATTGTTATTCTGAAGAGAGCTGGATTCATCTTTGATTAGAGTATTTTTTCCAGCCTGATCACCACCCAAGCTCAGGTCCTCTCCTACCTTTCGATCCTGAGCAGAAATGTTTTTGGTCCCATCGTTATTATTTAGTCCTGTATCGGTCAAGGCATTAGAGTGGTTTACGGTCACAGATGAAGCAGTACTGCTGGACTCTATTAATATTTCATTAGTCTTGGACAAGTCTTTCGGTTCCTCTCCGTCACTGTCGGCAAGAAAACTTTCTAATCTCCTGCTTATGGGTCCCGCATTTAAGGAGGAAGACGATGATGAAGATGTTGACCTGTGACCGTGAAACTGATTGTTCTCAGAGGACGTAGACGTGTTGGACTTTATTGAAGCGTTATTGGGGCTATGATCAAAAGAGGCACTTTCCATTTCAAAAGATCCATGTCTACGGTCAAGCCTGATCACCTTGTCCTCCTTGGTTGGAGAAGACCTGTCGAGAGTAGCCTGGCAGTTAAGATTTCTTTCAAATAGTTTTCTGGTTTCTGAAAATTTCTCCGCCAAAGCTACTTTGTCCAGATCTACTTCTTCAACCGTCTTGACCGCTTTATCTGAACCCGGCACATCGGGGCTGATGTTTAAGGCATTGTTCTTTTGGACGCTTACATGCGTGTTCGTCGGTGGAGAAGAAACCTCGGGCTTTATAAGTTTGCTTTCCACCGGATCAGGAGGAGAGGAGCTCATCTGCATGAACATATTCTTGATCTTATGCACCCTATTACCATAGGAGGCGCGGCCTCGGTTAAGGTCTCCTTGTGCTCCATTAGCGTTTAGTTTCAAAGACGTAGGCTTTGGAGAGATTTCTGGCTTGACCCCATCAAATGAACACTTGATAGCGTGGAAATCAGACTTATAAGCATTCCTGTGTGGAGAAGCACTCCTGAGGGTCCGCTCCCCTTTGCCTTCTGTTTTCATCATTTTTTGTCACGAAGTTGGCCCACTTGAGAAAATGTACGTCGTCACTCCCCTTTCCGCATGGACAGCAAGGATCATAGGAATTAATGCAGCGCTGGGTTCATGGGAAATCCTGAGCAGTGAATCACTCCCTCCGCACTCAGCTGTCTGTCTAATTTCATTGCCACAAGACAACCATCTGCTGAACGAAAGAAGAACAAAATCATACAGGGGAACAAAACATTTTTCCATGATGCTTCGTTGTAAGCTTTGTAACAGGACTGTGCTAAAGAGACACATCTGCATAGCAGAGAGAGAACCACCAAATGCTGGAGGGCAAAAAAGCTAAATTGTACAAGATCTGGAATTAAAAGGGGACAATGAAACATGTTCTGCAAATGACCCTCTGCACTCCAATAACCTAACAGGAAGCCAAAACAAAGTTAGAACGGGACAAGAAACTCAAAAACTAAGGGGAGCCGAAGGTATGTATTGAAAAGTGACAAACCATCTTAGAAGATGTTTCTCTACCAAACAAACCGTGACATGAGAGATCAGTTCCTCAATTATGTTTACTATAATTAACACAAAGTGAGACCTCATCAGAAGACAATCACATCTTAAGTAGTGAAAGATTTTCAGTTCCAATATAGGCCTATGTAAACGGGTCATCTTCTTGGAGAAGGCCACCCTAGTAGAAGAGCAGCTTTCAGTGCAACTTTGGGTGGTTGTCTCAAACAGGTTTCACTGTATTTAAAGGGGTTTTCAAGATGTTTAAAGAGATGTTAATCTGGATAGGCCATCAGTATCTGATCGGCAGGGGGGGGGGGAGTTCCAACACCCCAGAACCCCGCCAATCAGCTGTTTAAGAAGGCACCGGATAGGATACATCATCAATAATAATAAGTATTTTCCAAGATTTTTTTTTATACTGATGACCTGTCCTCAGGGCAGGTTATCAATATCAGATTGGCAGAAGTCCAACACCCCCGCCGATCAGCTTTTTGAGGAGGCCTCGCCAAACACAACACCATCCATTGGATAACTGCTGTACGTGGACCTATCCTGAAGATAGGTCATTAATATCAAAATCTTAGACAACCCCGAGGCCTCACATTTTCAAGACAAGCCTGTACACGCATCTGACCTGGTTGCGGTGGCCAGAAAAACATCCAAACGGACTGTGCTCCGCCACTCCCATTCACTTGTACAGGTGGCACTCGCGTTGGGTGACCACCAAGACTCCCACGAATGGCTAGAGCTCTACCATTTCCGTCGGTGCCATAGGCTTTGAATGGAGAGGCAGATCGCATGCTCAACCACCGTTCCACTCAATCTCCCCCAGCCACGGTCTTGCAGCTGACAATCAGTGGGGGTCCCAGCAGTCAGACCCCACCGATCCAGCATCTATCACCTATCCACAGTACTTCTGGTTATAGGCAGCAACCCACACCGCATTATAACTGCTGCCGATATCCAACAATGTCATTTACCGTTTCCTTGCTTATAAAGCACCATACAGAGAAAGTCACCTATCACACTGGTCCTGGTCCCCAGTGGGACTCTCACACTGGAACCAGTTTTATAGGAAGTGTGTATATGTATATATATTTATGCTTAACATGACACCCTAGGCTTCCCCGATCCAGAAAAGGGGCACGCCCAATAAAAGGGTTAAGATTAGGAAGTCATCAGGAGTTGCTGTCACTTGTAGTTCCACAAGGTACTGATAAAACGTGCAATCTGACGCTCAACAGAGATGTTGACGGACTGTCATGCGTCACTGTCATCTTCCCAATGACTTCTACAAAGCGCGACTGCGGCACAATACGGGATGGGATAAGAAGCGCAGCGTATGGCAAGTGACAGGTATCAGGATGGGCACAAATAGAATGCCTCAACACTCTGCAATGGAGTGCATGCCTAGTACTACAACCCCCACCAAGCACTGAGTATACGATCTATCACAGTGATGCCATAAAAATATCATTTCCAGCTTTTCTGCGGCTTCCTGAACTTGCTGTGACACCACACAAGGCACCCAGGCTTCCATTCAAGTCCTACAAAGGGCTTCCAAGTCTTTCTGGAAGGCAGCCCAGCTGGGTGAGCTCAGGATGAGCGGCTGCAGACAATGAGGAGCACACAATGGATGTGGATGCAGAGGAGCAAACGGGGAAGTGGAGCACAAGGAGCACTGCGCCAGAGACTGGAAGTTAGGAACCCCAAGCAGCAGCCCCCCAACACAAAGCGGTGCACACCCCCAGAACCGACCCGAGCTCACACGCACTCTGCCCGCTCCATGCGACCTCAGAGGAAACTTTACAAAGTTACCTGAACTCCTGTTATTTTTTCCCCCTCCTAATAGCGTGCGATGGACCCGTCCCGTGCAGCGATAGGAAGCCAAAGAATAATCCAACCGGGACTCGCGGGGGGAGGAAGAGTACTAGGTGCTAAGGAGGGCTTCTTATGCCACTCTTAGTCGTTCCGCCATCACTTTTTCCCTCCTCCCCCGGGTTCCGACTCCTTCTTCTTCCTCCTCGTTCTTCCCAAATAACTAACTGCCAAGCCGAGCGCGTCCACGACGACCAGCCAATCCGCGGCTCGCGGCGGCGCGCACTCCCGCTCCGGCTCTGACACAGGCCTGAAGGGAGGAGGAGGAGGCGGCTCCAGGAGAACTTCCCAAGGCGCGCCCCCGCGTGAGCCCCCCTGCGCCGCCTGGAGGGCGCCGGAACGAGCGCGCGTGCCCCGCCTGAATAATAATGACAACCTGTGAGAGGCTGAGGACGGTCCCTGCTAGCGTTGTAGTGTCGTGTTCACACCGAACGTCATATGCAGCGTGAAAAATAGACGTGTGCTGCACCTGAAACAAGAGTTCTGCAAAGTCGTGGGTTTATAGGGGGACGCACCATGCCAAACAGGGGTCGATTTGCTATATGTTTGTTCTGGAGGTTTCTGCAGGGGGAGGACTGGGAACATAAAGTGGCCCAATGTAACTTGTAGGTGGGTCCAAATTAACAGAAGGCGGGGCAACACAACATATCTAGGCAGGAAAAACAGATGTAGGTGGAGCCAGCAATAACACAGTGCAGAACAGTATACCGCCCCAGCGGAACCAAATACCGCAGTGCAGAACACTATACTGCCCTGCTACCTCCTCTACATAACTTCGGTGGATCCACTACCAGTGCAGGGGCTTATTAAGACCCTCATAATCCTTAAAGGGTTTCTGTCACCAGATTTGGGCATACTAAACAGGATGGCATTTGCAATGTGCAAATGCCACCTGATGCCCAATCTGGTTTTCTTACAGTAATCAGATCAGCCGTTTTCTTAAAAAAAGCACTTTTATAATATGTAAATTAGGCGTACTAGGTGCAAGAGGCGTTTACCTTGCACCTAGTAATCGCCGTGTTCCTACCTCTAGTGCCGCCTCCTTCTTCCTGATTGACAGGGCCAGGCAGCTTGCTCGATGAGCTGCCGGCCCTGACCTCGATCGAAATCCCGCGCCTGCGCCGTGTAGGCTAAATTCTGCGCAGGCGCAGATAGTTCACCCGGCCGCCCGGCTCCTGCCTCTCTCACTGCGCCTGCGCAGAATTTAGCCTACACGGCGCAGGCGCGGGATTTCGATCGAGGTCAGGGCCGGCAGCTCATCGAGCAAGCTGCCTGGCCCTGTCAATCAGGAAGAAGGAGGCGGCACTAGAGGTAGGAACACGGCGATTACTAGGTGCAAGGTAAACGCCTCTTGCACCTAGTACGCCTAATTTACATATTATAAAAGTGCTTTTTTTAAGAAAACGGCTGATCTGATTACTGTAAGAAAAACAGATTGGGCATCAGGTGGCATTTGCACATTGCAAATGCCATCCTGTTTAGTATGCCCAAATCTGGTGACAGAAACCCTTTAAAAGGGTTTTCTGGGATTTTACTACTGATGAGCTATCCTCAGGATAGGTCATCGGTATCTGATCGGTGGGGGTCCGACACCTGGGACCCCCGCCGATCAGCTGTTTGAGAAGGCACTGGCGCTCCCGTGAGTGCCGCGGCCTTCTCCAGCTTTTTCTAGTCTAGTGACGTTACGTGCCCTAAGAGCAGCTCAGTTCCATTCAAGTGAATGGGGCTGAACGAGATACCAAGCACAGCCCCTATACAATGTACAGCGCTTTGCTTGGTAAGCAGCGAGAAGGTAGCGGCGCTCACGGGAGCGCCGGTGCCTTCTCAAACAGCTGATTGGCGGGGGTCCAGGGTGTCGGACCCCCACCGATCAGATACTGATGACCTATCCTGAGAATATGTCATCAGCAGTAAAATCCTGGAAAACCCCTTAAAATAATACCACCATACAGTACCGCAATGTATCACTGTGAGTGTTCCTTCAACATTTAACCCTTCCAGTCACTATGGTAAAATAAAATGCTAAATCCCTACAATCTGACCTAAAGAAATGTGTTCTGCTCATGAAGGTACTCGATCTGTCACATGAGATACGCTGACTGACCCCCACTGACCTTTAGTAGGGTCCACCACAGTGTCCCTGATTTGATATAGTGCAGCATCCAGTGCTGTTCTTCACATCAAACATACCAGACTCTGCTCCTTATGGATCCTCCAGCGCGGATGTGAACCGAGCCTTACAGGATGCTTCTGGGACTCTGTCAGACATAATTGTGGGATGCCAACACTAATTTGTTGTGGTTTAGGTATGACGAGTTTGGTTATGAACACGGAGAACATGTAATTAGTTTATACTGTTCATTTCTTATGCCGGTGTTTGTCAACCAGTGACTCTTGCCACACGTGTGGCCCTCGGGCCCCTGCATGTGACCCCAGCTGTTGGCGGCTGCAATTACTACGGTGCACCATCACATTATTAACACTTGGTACCAGGGTGAAAACCATATAGCTGCCGCTAATACCAAGTCCTATCCATAATGGGCCTTGTGGCCTGCAAAATGTCAGGGACTCCTCCTTATACCTTAAAGCAGTGGTTCTCAACTCCAGTCCTCGGGACCCACCTACCAGTCAGGTTTTCAGGATTTCCTTAGTTTAGACCAGCTGATATAATTAGCGTCCATCCATCAGGACTTACCACAGGTATTCATTCTGTGGGATATTCCTAAATCCTGACTGGCAGGTGGGTCCCGAGGACTGGAGTTGAGAACCACTGCCTTAAAGGGATGTGTCACCAGGAAATCCACCATTAAACCAGGCACAATGTCTTGTAGGGCTCAGCTAAATGTAATGATAGCCTTCACTTAGCAATTCGTTGCTTAATTCGGGAGGAAAAGTTTTTTTAATCCGTATGCAAACAAGCAGTTAAGTGCATCGAGGGTGGGCCCGAGCCACTCTTGTGCACCCTTGTTCCTCTTGCTTCCTCTCTTAGCCCCTCCCACTCCTTAAATGACAAGTTCCTGCAAAGTCAGAGAGAGAGAGGGGGGAAGTAGGAGGAGTAAAAGTGCAACAGAGGAAGTAGGACGAGTAAAGGTGCACAGAGTGGTTTGGGCCCGCCCCTGGTGCACTTGACTTCTGATTTCCATATGGATTAAAAGCACATTTTTCAGAATGAAGAAACGGATCGCTAAGTCAAAGGTATCATTACATTCAGCTGATCTAGCCTTACAAGGCATTGTGTCTGGTGTAACAGGGTTTTCCCAAAATCGCCTTTTATTACCTGTACATTGAAAAGGTGATTTGTGTCTGACTGCTGAGGGCCCCACCTTTGGGCATGCAACCCATCACGACCCCCTTCCCCCCTTGTTGCAGCTCAGTGCCTGACTTGCCATTCCATCCATTGTTTATAGCAGGGATGCTCAACCTGCGGCCCTCCAGCTGTTGCAAAACTACAATTCTCAGCATGCCCTATTAACTGTAGGCTGTTCAGGCATAATGGGAGTTGTAGTTTTGCAATAGCTGAAGGGCCACAGGTTAGGCATTCCTGGTCTATAGGGCTGACGGGGACTGCCAAGTACAGGGCTAAGGTTCTTCCATCAGCTCCTTAGGCTATTTTCACACTAGCGTTCTTTTTTTCCGGTATTGAGTTCCGTCATAGGGGCTCAATACCGGAAAAAAAACGCTTCAGTTTTGTCCCCATTCATTGTCAATGGGGACAAAACTGAACTGAAGAGAACGGAATGCTCCTAAATGCATTCCATTCAGTTCAGTTGCGTCTCCAGACCGGAGAGCAAACCACAACATGTTGCAGCTTGCTTTCCGTCCTGGGGATCCGGAGCAAGACGGATCCGGCATGAGCCCCAATGCAAGTCAATGGGGACGGATCCGTTCTGTGTGACACAATAGAAACTTTCAATGGAGTTAATGACGAATCCGTCCCAGCAATGTTACAGATAATACAACCGGATCTGTTCATAACGGATGTACACGGTTGTATTATCAGTAACGGAAGCGTTATTGCTGAACCCTGCCGGATCCAGCAAAAACGCTAATGTAAAAGTAGCCTTAGAGAATGACGAGAACAACAGGGGGGCATGTATGACCACCACTCCCAAGTCCTCCTTTACTGTAGAGGCTCTGACCCCCGTTGTAGTGATAAACATCTTTTGTAGGACAACCCCTTTAAAGACATTATACCTAATATTTATGGGTGACTATGAATGGATGAGCGTCATTCTCCTGTCCTTCAGGCTATATTCACACATGACCCTTTTTTTTTTTTTTTTTTGCTGCCACTGCAAATAACCCCTTGATATTACAATGTAGGGAATAGGATTCTATGAAATCCTCTAGATGCAGATGTAGCCACCGTTATATTGGCCTGGCTTAGGCATCAAGCACACAACCGTATCAGTTTTGCAAATCACGCATCTGCAAAACACAGATAACGACCATGTGCGTTCCGCATTTTTCCATTCCGCACGTCCCGCCTTACGTTAAAAAGGTCTATTCTTGTCCGCAAAACTGACAAGAACAGGACATGTTCTGTTTTTTTTCTGGAGAACAGAACGGACATACGAATGGGTCCACATCTGATTAAAAAAAAACTGTGGATCAGATGCGGAGCAAAAATCCAGTCATGTGCGTGGGGCCAAAACCACATTATAGTTATACAAGAAATCAAGTTAAAGTGTCAAAATAAAGCTGACAACATATAGACGAAACTTCCAGATCACAGCTTCATTGTTTGAACGTAGAGAGACTCGTCCCCGTTGCGGCCTGCTATAGGCTGCCCCCTTCACTAGATGTTTTGATCTGCGAGATGGAGAGATGCAGTGGTGGACATGTGGGGAGAAGGAACGACGTGGGTGCCATAGAGTGGGGTAAGTATAACCTATATGAGGTGCCTGAGCATTAAGGGGGTCATTATAGGGTTGGATAACCCTTTTAATGTAAAAAATGAAGACATCCTATAGTACATGACAATCTTTTTCTAACAAA
This sequence comes from Rhinella marina, assembly GCA_900303285.1. Lineage (NCBI taxonomy): Eukaryota > Metazoa > Chordata > Amphibia > Anura > Bufonidae > Rhinella > Rhinella marina. The sequence continues at coordinate 55,333 of ONZH01005910.1, read as the reverse complement.
GCTAGAACCGGCCCTGCACCTCACATGGATCCAGAGATCTCCACTTTCATTGCTCCAATTCCTCTGCTAGATTAATTGTGTCCTTTTTTAGGGGGTGTGTCAATTCTCAGGGGGCATGTTCTTTCTGCTGCTCACTCCCTCTGTCACACCTTCTAAACCAACATGTGGCCAGGAACAGTTGAAGGATGGAACTGAGCATGTGCGACCACCTTAGTGAAATAGACATAGAACTAAGGAGAAGTACAAACAGCAGGTGGCGCTGCACAGATAGATTTTATTGAATAACTCAATGGTTATACAACATTTTTAATCATGTACTGTTACAAAAGTATTCAGATCCAGGTGCTGCTTTGAAAAATGTAGAATATTTTTTGGGGGGACAACCCCTGTAACCACTACTGTGAGAACGTAGAGTGCCCCTTGGTGCTATCTTTATCTTCATTGTATAATATATGCAGAATTCTGCTTGAACGCTCTTCCAATCACAGGCATCATCACCACCAGTAATGACGAGAGTACGGAGATGCCCACCTCACATATTGCCCTTCTTCTGTACTGCACTTACTAGAAGTCACATGTGTTTTGCAGTGACTGTAAGTGACGGTCTTCTCCTGGGTTCAGGTTCTCATGTTCACGGCTTCTGTCATTTCTTTAAACTAAAATAAAAGTTGCCAAGGCAACCGGCAATGCAAACCCAGAAGTTTCTCCAATGGACTGTGAGCTGTGCGGCTGGAACGTGTTTAAAGAAATTTCTGATGATGATGATCATGAATTTCACATTTTACAGCTTTATATGGCAGAACGAGCTCTGCCTGAGGTTTATGACACACATAAGTCATTTTCATCAAATATCTCCTCCCTGTAAACCTATAATGATTTATTTGCCTTTCAGCTAAAGGCTTATGTTGTCATAATGAATTGCATACCCTATACCTAAGGGGCATCTGTCAGCAGGTTTGTACCCATGAAACTGGCTGACCTGTTACATGTGCATTCAGCAATTGAAGACATCTGTGTTGGTCTTATGTACATATGTGTCCGCATTGCTGAGAAAAATGATGTTTTATTATATGTAAATGAGCCTCTAGGAGCAACAGGGGCTTTACCATTACACCTAGAGGTGGCCTCCTGGGCATTGGCCCACCAAGACATATCCCTGTAGGGTCTATGGCCAGTCTGCCCCTGCTTAAAGGGGTATTCCGGTAAAGTAACTTAATTTTTTAAAAACTGCATTAAGGCTGCAAGCTGTGACTCAACCAGAACCCATACCTATACATATAACCAGAGCTTCATTTTACCTTGCAATCCATTTGTCTAGCTCCTGTGTGAGTCTGCAGCACACTGACAGTATCATGGCTTCTGATCTTCCCTCACAAAACTACAATCCCCACAATCCCTAGCTTTCCTGCTATGAGTGTTCATGACTATTGATTGGCTGCCTGGTATACAGTCCGGTCACGCCCCCTCTTCTCAGTAATCAGCAGCACACTAACATTTAGCTAGAGAATAGATAGCAACACACTGAGCATGCTCGACCTAACAAAGGCTCAGAACTACAGGTCAGCGCCATGGTAATTTATGAGGAAACACAGTGGGTAGCAGAGGAAGAAAACTACTTTTATAACTACTGAATGGTAAATAAGTGAAATTGACATTATATTAGGTAATTATTGATGATGAATTAGTCTAAAACATAAGTTATATTTATGGTAACCGAAACACCCCTTTAACTCCATTGGTATTAAAGTCACTGTTCTGTCCTTCTTCTCAGTGTTCCACTGATGGCTCCTTCAACGTGTCAGTTGAAAGATCAATTGTTGTTCACTTGCTCTCTCCTCCTCAAGGTTTAGACGTCTGCCATTTTCTGTTCTCTCTTTTTATTGTTATACTTGGGAAAACTATAAGCAACTTTGCGTTTTACTACCATCCTCAGTCAGGAATATATCTGCATGGGCTGGTAATTTTATTATTTTTTAGTTGATTAAGCCACCCAACCCACGAGGATCTGCTCACAGTATACTAGAGAATATTAACTAAGACCACCGCTCTATACGCCGGTCTTAATCTGTGGGCCCCTCCTGTTAGGTGCGCCACAAATCTTAATAACTTCTTCATAAAAGGTCCTGCATCGCAAGGCCGTCCATGTACCAGAATTGGAATCTACAGCAGATAGTAGCTGGCATATATACTGCAACAGTTTTACAGCCTACCACTTTTTCAAAAAGTGGCGAATGTGGGGCAATACCGCAAAAGCATGTCTGGCTTCAAAAGGTGTGACTTTTTGACTCCAGAAAACTAGTGTAGGCCTTGAAAAATGTCCTATAATATGAAGTAATGGCGATCCAAAGGTTGGATAGGATGCAACTTTTCTAAAATAGCAGTAGAGAAAAGGGGAACTGTGTATACACAATTATCTGTAATATAAGTATCTACTTCTGCACGCAGGGCCAGGACAAAAAGTCTAGTAGGAGGATACCTAGGGTGCCACTGAGAACGGACACACATTTTATGGAGTACAAAAGTTGAGACAAGCGCCCACCTTTATGTTTCTTTGCACAGTCATCTAGATGCTGTGTCTGAACTTCTGATAGCGCTGGAGGTGCCAAGGCTGAGCACTTTGCAGGGGAGCAGTCTGAAACCCTGTCTTGGGAACCTAGACTGTTTGTCCTGTCTCTGCGTCCAGGGTGAGAGAATCCAAAAACTTCTTATACAGGTTGGGTTGAGGGACAAAGAAGAAGGGGATGGTGCTCAGACAGGTTTAGGCTCTGTTCCTTTGCTCTTTGACACCCAGTTAACCCACTGGAATAGCCACTGTAGAACCTATCCCGCTAGTTAAGTGCTTCATCCTGGAATGCTCCGAGTGTCTTTAAAAATTCATGAAGGGATGTTCTAGTTTTGTAATGTTCTTGCAATCCATAAAGCTATTTTAGGCAACTGCAACGTCAAATGTAGTAGATTTAGTAAAGAGCAACTCCGGTCAGATAGTCCCTTTCCTATACAGCACGGTGTTGATTGTGGGCACACTACCAAGTAACAAGGCCCTTTCATTCTTGGCACCAAAAAAATTACACAAAACAATTGTACAGTATTGTGTCATAAATGTTGTCGTATCCCCCAAATATAAATATTCTACAAATGTATAGTATCACCATTGAAATACCTGCCGCTCCATCTATCTTGGTTACCTTTGCTGAAGCAGTGACGTGCCATACTGGTATGTGACTGCTCCAGCTAGTCTCTAGACACAGTAGTTATGTGCCCTTCATACTGAGATGACTACTGCAGCCAGTGTAGTAGTCACATACTAGTAGGGCATGGTAATCAGAGGCCCATGAAGGACCACTGGAGGACACACAACAGCAGGATGGGATCTAAAAGGTGAACATGAGCTTTTTCCTAGTTGTATGTGCCAGTTTTATTTATCTTCCTAAGCCATAAAAAACTCTTAAAGAGGTTATCCCATGACTAATGTAAAAAATGAAAATCAGACATCATATAGTCCATGACAACCTCCTTCTAACAAATCTAGAACCAGCCCTGTACCTCACGTGGATCCAGAGATCTTCCCATTCATTGCTCCGCTAGATTTATATCAAGCTGACAGCTCAAGGGGAGTGTCTTTTCTGCTGCAGCTCAGGGGCATGTCTATACTCTCCCTATCACAGCTCAGGAGGCAGTTAAAGGATGAAACTGAGCATGTGCGGCCATCTCAGTGAGCCGGACAAATAAATAAGAAAAAACAAACAGCAGGTGGCGCTATACAGATACATTTTATTGAAAAACTCAGTGGCTATGTTGAATTTTAATTACATGCAATTACAAAAGTATTCAGATCCAGGGACCAGTTTGAAATCTGTAGAATATTTTTTGTGGCAACTCCTTTAAGAAAATCAGTGGATTCTGCTGGTAAGAAACATTATGAATCTTAGGATTATTCAGTTTGGAAAAAGATGGCAAGATCATCACGTACAAATATATGAATGGACAGAGATCTGTCTATGTGTTTTCTCCTTGCCCAGTGACCATGATAAGGGGCAGAGGCGCACCGACAAGGGGAGTCCAGCGGGTTTGAGAGGCGTTTCCCTTCCCTGTTCTTCTGATAGACCGTAGGCACTAATGCCTGCAGCCTATCAGAGGCCGGCTCAGGCGGCGTGATGACGTCATTATCATCGCGCCGCCTGAGCCGGGCAGCGCACAGCAGGGACACAGGCCAGAAGAGGCCTGCATCGCATCGCTGTTGATAGAGGTAAGTACTAGTGTTTTTTTTTTTTTCTTAATAGATGCTACATAATAGGGGGGCACCTGGCATTTCTCACTGGCCCTTTTTTTTGGGGGGGGGGGAGCTTGCACTATGGGGTCATCTGGCGACTGGCAATTTCTTTCTATCCCATTTTTTTGGGGGGGCTCTATGGGGCATTTATTTCTTGCCTATTTTGTGGGGGGCACTATGGGGGCATTTCTTTACTGGCATTTGGTGGCACTATAGGGGCATTATTTGGGGGCACTATGGGGGAGTGGAGCACTATGGGGGCATCTGGTGGCTCTAAAGGGGCATTTTTTTACTGGCACATTATAGGGGGCACTATAGGGGAGAGCGGCACTATGGGGCATCTGGTGGCACTATAAGGGCATAATTTGGGGCACTATGGGGGCATCTGGTGGCTCTAAAGGGGCATTTTTACTGGCACATTATAGGGGGCACTATGGCATCTGGCACTAAGGGGGCAATTTTTACTGTTGCATTATGGGGGAGAGGAGCACTATAGGGGCATCTGCTGGGGGCAATAAGAAGGGGCATTTTTTACTGGCATATGGGGGAAACTATGGGGGAGAGGAGCACTATGGGGGCATTTACTGGGGCACTATATAGGGGTATTTTATACTGGTATACATTATGGGAACATTAGCTCAACTGTGGGCACTAAGCTGGGGTATTATGGTGAGCTTTCCAACTACTGGGGGGGCTATGGGAAACATGATTGATTACTAGTATGGTCACTATGGGGGCATTATTACTAAGTGTGCTCTGGCAGAGAATTATTTCTATTGGATGGATTTTAGGGAGCACTGTTACTTTGGGGGGCACCCTGGCACAGTATCAGTTTAGCACAATTATTTTTGGGGGATTATCTTTATACTATTAGTGTCCGGACGCAGTTATTTTTTAGGGGACTCTGTGCCAATAATTGTTGAGGGGGGCACTATCTGTGTGGTCCTAGTATTTTCAGGGGGATTGCTTCTGCAGTATAGTATTAGGGAGCACTGTATTGGGGGTGGCAGGATGAGGTGTTCAGAAGATGTGAAGATGATGGAAATGTGGGAAACTAATGTCTGTTTGTCAATCTCTGCAGCGACAAGAGATGGCTGAAAAATCATCATGGCGGTCCAAATGGAGAAGATGAGGAAAGAGAACGTCTACAACAAAGGTGACATCACTGGATATAAGAGGTATGTGGCGCTATGTAGGAGTGGAGATGCTCCGGCTCCTCCCCTTGCCATTTACAGAAGGAGGATTCATAGCTGGGTGAGGACGGCCAAGGGGGGCAGCAGGCCACGGGCAGGTGGCGGATGGTGGGGTGAACCACAGGCCTTAAGTAGGATCTGGGGAGGGAGGAGAGCGGAGGAGCTTCCTGGCTGTAGCTTGCTGTTTATTGTATAATGTGAAGCAGGCAGTGCAGCCAGGACACTCCCTCCCCTCTCTGTATGATGTGTAGAGCCGGGCCTCAACAATATCAAATTTTTTTGAGCTATGCGCGCCGCATTTTCACATGCAGTAGACACTTCAGGAAATCAGTGGGGCAAAAAATGGCACGGCGCGCCACGTGCCCTGCATTTTTTGCTTGTTGGACCCCCCCTAGAAAAAATTCCTGGGTGGTCCCCTGACAATGGGGCATATTCTATGTATAGAAGAAAGTAGATTTCACTGTCATCCATGTACATAGAGAAGTAAGGGCCCCATAGCAAGGATCAAACCAGGCCCCCCCACACAGGACAGAAGGGTTTCTTCCCTAAACCCCTTTCAATGACCCTTGGGCCATTTTTCCACTGCCTCATTCCCTAAAAGTTGATCCTTTAGAGGGTAGAGTCCTGAACAAGTTTTTACCTCCAGTAGAAGAGGAGATGATCCCAACTAAGACTGGGCCCACTCTTGCCCTGGGCCCCATAGCAGTCGCATTGTCTGCCGCTATGGTAGTTACGCCCCTGCGGTCATCATAGACGGGGATTCTTTACTATACGAGCAGTAAGACTTTGGAACTCTCTGCCACAGGTTTTTTGCCATGGTTTATTCATTAAAAGTGTTCAAAATGGATCTGAAGGATGAAAAAGACATAATATTAGAAATGATGTGCCCTAGATTGCTGGAGATGGATGGTAAATCCAGGGATTGTCATATTTGGGAAGGAATTTTGTCACTAATACAAGGCAACTGGCAACGTGTTTATAGCTGTTTTATGCCTTCATCTCAATCATCCTTGTATAGTAATTACTTGCAATTGATGTACATTGTGGTCTTTTTTGTGAGCTGTATTATGTTGTTATGAGTAAAAAACAGCAACGAAGGCCTTATGGGCACATATTTTTAATCCGTGTGCTATCACATTTTGTGCCAAGGACACCACCAGAATAGAACGTGTCCTATTCTTGTCCATATTGCAGGCCAGAATAGCGATTTCTATTGATGGGATTGAGAAAAATGCAGAATTCACATGGAAGTTATCCGTATTTTTGCAGATCCATTGTTTGTGGACCAAAATATGGACACGGCTGTGTGCATAAAGCCAAAGGTTTGAATTAGGCTTTTCATTATGGTCCTTAAAGGGGTTATCCCATGATTAATGTAAAAAATGAAAATCAGACATCATACAGTACATGATAACCTCTTTCTAATAAAGCTAGAACCATCCCTGTACCTCACATGGATCCAGAGATCTCCCCATTCATTGCTCTGCTAGATTTATATCAAGCTGACAGCTTAAGGGGAGTAATATGCAAATCAAAAGAAAATCACGGAGACAATGGGCGGGACCCTTGCCGAAAGGGGAGACCATGGGGTTTGCAGGGGAGTGCGGAACCGGGATGGCCACACACACTCCCCCTAGACCTCAAGGGGGGAACCCGTTAGGGCGCCGTAACCCTCAAAATCCTGTTACACACAAACGTGGAAAGTGAACACACAGTGACATAAAAAATAAATAAAGTGAATGAGTGCCTAAAATAAGGCCCGGTCATTCGGCCGGAAAAAAAATTCCTCTTTTGTTCGGTCTAGGCAAGCCGAACCGGGCAAAGAGAGGTGTGTGCGCTCAAAAGTAAGAAAGGAAGTGCTGTGCAAATGTGGCGTGAAGCTCAGTGGGATCCCACCCCCAGTGAGTTCAGGCACCCCAGGGTCACCACTCCTGGGGCACTTCTGCACCTCGGGCTTTCAAACTACCCGGCCCTCCCGCATAAGATCCGTATGCCTCCTGGTCTCATAGCCTGGGGCCCGAAGGCGCCGGCCGTCCACCAAGGAGACTCCTCGTGCCTCTCCATTCTACAGACTGACAGCCCAGGACCTTACTGCCAGAACTGATAAGAACAGATACTACACTTGATCTTAGCCAAAAGGCCGAGAAGCGATCATCCACAGCCACCATACCAAAGCATGGTATCCATCCACAGACAGCTGTTTCGGGGTATTCGGGGTATCTCCCTGAGGTCAATCATCTTTTCTTAAATAACCTTTTACTAGGCATTGCTCCCACTAGCCAGATTCCTACTCCACACTGATGAGGGGCAAATACCCCGAAACAGCTGTCTGTGGATGGATACCATGCTTTGGCATAGGTGGTTTCCTTTTGGAGACTGCCCTTCCCTTGGTTGTTCCTTCCCGGTGAAAGGCCTGGCTAGTTTGACCGTCGTTGAGACACGTGATGGTGTCTCCGTGGTTTTCTTTTTATTTGCTTATTGCTTTTCCCAGGGAGCCTTGTTTTAGATTCACCAACATTGAGACTCGTGATCGTGTCTCTGTGGTGATGATGGTTGATCTCCCTGAGGTCAATCATCTTTTCTTAAATAGCTCAAGGGGAGTGTCTTTTCTGCTGCAGCTCAGGAGGCATGTCCATGCTCTCCCTATCACAGCTCAGGAGGCGTGTCTCAGCTCTCCCTATGACAGCTCAAGAGGCAGTTGAAGAATAAAACTGAGCATGTGCGACCTTCTCAGTGAGCAGGTCAAAGAAAAAGAACAAACAGCAGGTGGCGCTATGCAGATACATTTTATTGAATAACTCAGTTGCTATACTAAATTTTTAATTACATGCAATTACAAAAGTATTCAGATCCAGGTGCTGGTTTGAAAACTGTAGAATAGTTTTCGTGAGACAACACATTTAAGTCAAGTTCACAAAGTGCAATTTGTGGATCCAAAAATGAGGTGAAGTATATTGGTTTCCTTTAGACTTTCCGTCGCTATCTTTTTCATGTATTTCCAAGATTTACATTTCAGATATTTTTTATAGTAATCCTTGAGGACTGACAACAAAGGTCAAGCATGTTCAGTCACATCTGTCTTTTTCTGACATACCGGGTGTGGTATATAATTTCAAAGTGTTTCAAAGTAAGATTTTCCATAATTTATGGTGGTGTTCCTTATTTTCTGTTGTGAACAAGTTCAAAAGAGGGACACTTACCTTGACACTGCGCTTGAAACAACTAGTAAACTAGGGATGATGGTTGAATAACAACAGCCTGACAATCTTCTCTTGGCTCTCAGCATCTCCAGCATTTCTAGCCATGACTGCTGTGAAGCAAATCAGTTGGATCAGTAGCCAAAGTTTATTAATTAGGTCTTTGTTAGACATCTTTTACATCATATTTTTTTTCAGAACATGCAATTTAGGACAATTATTAGTTGCTGAGAAGGAGCCAGCATGGTGGCTGAGTGGTTAGCACTGAGGTTGGTCACAATCTGACCAAGGACAACATCTGCATGGAGTTTGTATGTTCTCCCCGTGTTTGCATGGTTCTCCTCTGGGTTCTCCGGTTTCCTCCAACACTGCAAAGACATACTGATAGGGACCCTAGATTATGAGCCCCATTGGGGACAGTGAGTGATGATAATTGATAATGTCTGTAAAGTGCTGCGGAATACATCAGTGCCATCAAATAAAATAAATACATTTGAAAAGTGACAATCTGTATGGTTGCACTTTTGTTGTCATGTTCACGAAAATCGGCCCTGCAAGAAAATACAAAAATAGTTTAAAAATCTTTCAGATTGGGTTCCCATATATATGCCCATCCATTGCAATTTTCCTCCAGCACAATATAGAAAGTCTGGAAAGAAACGGATCAGAACTGATCCCATGGTTTTCTGGAGGATCATCTGTGTCATCTGGTGCATACATTTTGATGCTAGATAGATAAACATAGCATGTAGAGAGTGTCTGTCTGGTGCTTTCAGCCTATGGAGACCGGATCGGTTCATTAAAGTTCCCAAAAGTCATCAATTGCTTCTGGTTTTAGAATGAAACAATTGGTGCACCCTCTCTACATTGACTGCCAGGGCCAGGCAGTGAAAATGTCATCACACCTGGCTGGCCCTGTCAATCAAAGTGCAGAGGGCGCAGCAGTTGCAGAGAGAGCAGAGCCCTCAGGTGTAATGACAACACCCCTGTTGCTCCTAGTGGCTCATTTACATATATTAAAATATCATTTTTCTCAGCAATGCAGGCACATATGAATATGGGACCAACACAGATGTCTTCAGCTGCCAAGTGCACATGTAACAGGTCAGCCAGTGTCATAGGTACAAATCTGATGACAGATGCCCTTTAATTTACATTTATAATCTACTCTTGATTTTGGCTTCCAAAACTGCATGAGGAAACCTGGCCGTGTGGCTGTACCCTATAGACTGGGTCTCCAGCGGGACCCCCAGGAGGCCCATATGTCCCGACAGGTTGTACAGTTGACTCCAGGTACATAGCAGAGGCATAAAATCTGACTCACATATCTGTTTTAAAACATTGGAATTGTATGATTGTGCCTTTTGTATGATTGTGTAGGATTGTTCCTGAAATTGATTTTGCAATATTCATGTTGAATGATGGCTCTATTCTATAAGCAAGCCGCTGCATATAACATGTTTAAGCAATGCAGTGATGTGTGTTGGACATATGTTCAGGTGAAAGGAAGCCACACATTCCTATACAAGTCTGTTCATTGCTTAGTGCATGGAAAATGCAAAACGGTAGGTGTGTTCAGCCTGGAAACTGAAAGACACAAATATACACAGTTATTATAATAATAATAATAATAATAATAATATGTATACACAGCATAGTGCACAGAATTTTCTGTTCACACTAATAGCACGGCTTTAATTATACAGTAGCCACAGAGATAATCTATCAAAGGTTCCAATAATTTTAACAACTAGATTAGTGATGCACACTACACTATTCCTGCTGTCAGAAATAATCTTTTTCAGTACTAAGTTTATTAAGTTTTTTTCAAATTACAAGCAAAGCAGTGGAGGTAAGTTTAAAAATAGAGTAGAAATGAATGTTTGGATGAAATGAAAAAAAATTAAAGGGGTTCTGCAGTTTTTTAAAACTGATGATCTATCCTCTGGATAGATCATCAGTATCTGATCGGCGGTGGTCCGACACCCGGGGCCCCCGCCGATCTCTGTGTTTACCGCAGGCCAGTGACGTCACGACTACTATCACTGGCCTGGGCGCGGCTAAGCTCCATTCATGTGAACAGAGCTTAGCCCCGCCCAGGCCAGTGATACTAGTCGTGACGTCACTGGGCCTGAGGAAAACACAGAGAAGGCCGCGGCGCTCCTGTAGCACCGCTGCCTTCTCAAACAGCTGATCGGTGAGGGTCCCGGGTGTCGGACCCCCGCCAATCAGATGCTGATGATCTATACAGGGGATAAATCATCAGTTTTTAAAAACTGTAGAAACCCTTTAATTAAACAATAATTTTAATTAGAAATTATCCCTCCTCTACTTTGTTCCTAATCTGTCTCATACTATATTTAAAGCTACATTCACAAGATACACATATTTTGCGGCTCAGATCGGGACCCATTCATTTCTATTGGGCTGCAAAAGATGCGGACAGCACACTGTGTGCTGTCCGCATCCGTTACTCCGTGCCGCGGCCCCGCAAAAAGAATAGAACATGTCCTATTCTTGCGGACAAGAATAGGCATTTTCTAGGATAGCCGTGGCATGTGCGGTCCACAAATTGCGGAACATGCATGGGCTGGTATCAGTGTTTTGCGGATCCGCAATATGCGGATCCGCAAAACACAACGGTTGTGTGAATGTAGCCTAAATCTAAGAAAAATATAAAAAGAGGAGGTTCATTTAAACAACTGAATTTGGGAAAAAGTAGGAAGAGAAAAAAACAGCAACTGATAGAGAAGTTGGTAGAGGGAGAAAGGTCGTTTTTCTGTGGCAGGGATAAAGGGTTGTCTCCCTCCAGCATTTATCATGTAGAGAAAGTTAATACAAGGCACTTACTAATATATTGTGATTGTCCATATTGCCTCCTTTGCTAGCTGGATTCATTTTTCCATCACATTATACACTGCTTGTATCCAGGGTTTATGATCACCCTACAATCCAGCAGCGGTGGTCGTGCTTGGACATTATAGGAAACTGCGCACTTCTGTGGTCTCGACCACCAGAGAAGCCAGCACTTTTTCCTATAGTGTGCAAGCACGACCACCGCTGCTGGATTGTAGGGTGGTCATAAACCCTGGATACGAGCAGTATGTAATGTGATGAACAAATGAATCCAGCCAACAAAGGAGGTAATATGGACAATCACAATACATTAGTAATTGGCTTGTATTAACTTTCTCTACATGATAAATGCCATTTGCTGAAGTAAGAAAACCCCTTTAAATAAGAAGGATCATTATGAAAAGTGTATATACTTAGGAGGAGTGAGCCATCTTGCCATCCCTGGGGTTTCTAAGATTTCATGCACATGAATGTATTTTTTAACCGTGTGCTATTCGCATTTTTTTTGTAAATAGCCCACCGACCCATTCATCTTCTATGGATCCAGGCATACATCCATATGTTCTCCAGATCCATGTGGCCATTCCGCCAATTACAGAGCAGGTCCTTTTCATAGCACTATAGTGGTGGGAATGAGAAGAATACGGAATGCCCATGAATAGCATCCATATTTTGAAGATCCATTTGCAGACTGAAATATGAACATGTGCATGTGCATGAGGCCTTAGCCCCTTCCCAGCCTCTGTGGTACTGTATAATTTTTTACGGTGATCTCATTTTATATATTATTTTTGTGCTGTGAAATCACAGTTTGCTTTGTAAATGCACACTGACATGGTTCTGTTCTGTGACATCACTGAATGTACAGTGACATCATTATGCGCATTATTTTTTTGCTGGGTATTGTCCCTAAACCGTTCCTAAACTGTGACATCTGGTGCACGGTGCAGGGTCAGGACAAACGATAACAGTGTAGACAATCCACATTTTCATGCTTAGCTGTGTATTAATCTCCCATAGGCTTTATCAGAGACTATGCACATGTGGCTACTTTTTCGCCAGGAACGAGGCCTGGATGCCAGTGCTCACAGAAATGGTGCCTCCCCCTGCTGTTGACCACTTTTATGGCCTGCCCAGTGGTACTGACTCAGGAAAATGGGTGTAAGTTGGGCAAAACAGTATCCTATAATCATATAACACTGAGTACTATAACTTTACCTAATCCATCTAAATGAGAGGAATTTGCTATCAACTGCTAAAAATACTATGTTCTTGCACGACCACCCACGCACAGAAGCTTTTCAACAATGGCAAGAACAGTTTGGCAGCACTAATAAAACCTACATGAATCTAACGTAAGTGCTTATCTTCTGACAAACAAATAACTTTATATTATAAGAATTGTTTCATAATGCTATAACTATGATGACAATCATAACAAGATGACTACTTTACATGTATGAACTACGGATAATAATACAGCTTTCCTTACCTTTCTGCCAAACCCCCCTCCACACACACACATTGCCAGACCTGGGGAGGGAAGCGTACTTACTAGCTCCCGATGCTGCAATCAAAATCCTTCTTTCCTCTACCGCTGCTGCCGCGTACCGCTCTCTCTGTGTGTAAACATCAGGTTTGATGAAGGTTGTATGGCCGCTGCAGCCAGTGACCCGCATGCATTATGTCAGTGGTTTTACCTGCACATATGCGCCAGAGTTAGGGTTCGCTCACATGAACGTGTGCCGGCAGTGCCAGTGCTGCGGACCGCAAATTGCGGCCCGCAATGCACGGGCACTGACCGTGGGGCTTCTGCATGCGGATCGCGGACCCGTTCACTTGAATGGGGTCCGCGATCCGCATCTGACTGTCCTCACTGCAAAAAAAAATAGTTTTTCAAAAAAGTTTTATTTTTTCCCTGTGTGGAGGCACGGACAGAAACAACATGGAAGCACTCCGTAGTGCTTCCTTGGGGTTCCGATCCGTGCCTTGTTCCGTTCCGCACCACATCTCCGGGACTGCGGACCCATTCTAGTGAATGGGTCCACGATCCATGACGTGGGGTGCACATGGCCAGTGCCCATGTATTGCAGACCGGCCGTATGCGGACTGCAATATGGCCACGGCCGGGCAGCGGCCATGTGCATGAGCCCTTAGCAAGACTCTGAGGATACCTGCACACATTTCCGCATGAAATCTGCACCAAAATCTGCACTTTACTTGCGTTTTTTTTTTTTTGCGGATTTGCCCTTTGTATTGCAAAGAATGAAATCTGCAGAAAAAATCTGCACAAACAATTGACATGCTGCAGATTTAAAAATCCACATTGCAGGAAAAAAAATCTAAGTATATATGAGAGTTGTTAAATATCATTCACTTTGCTGGTAATTCATCACGCTGTGTTTTTTCCACATGGAAATCCACACAGAAAAACTGCAACGTGTGCAGGTAACCTAAGTCAGCTTCTTTTCCAAGATGATTTTGGAGGCAGATTTTCATACTGTATATATTACAGACTGCTGGCAACTCTTTGGTTTTCCATTTCCCATAAATTGTGGAAAAAAGTGCTGCGTAAAACACCTTACAGAAATTATATCCAACTTCTTGAAGCATTTTTAAAAAAACTGTGGTGAAGCTGTATTCAAATGCTTTAGAAGCGTTTGTGGCTTCATATGCGGGACGAAATATTTTGCGCATTTTGCTGTGTGAAGCAACCACAAGGAGCAATAATGCTGCATTTGGGAAGCATCTGCATGCTACCAGGTCACAGAAACTACATGGAAGATACCCGCTGACCCGATGCCCAGGGGGCTGCCTGAACCCTCGTCATGAGCTGATGAAAAGATCTGATGCTCCCAGCGGTAAAAAAGGCCATGTACCTATGTACGAGGCTGGTGGCTGCAGATGACCTCCTGAATTCAACTGAATCTCTGTCCTCGGAAGTTGTCATGGCAGTCTGGACTGAATGGAGAAGATGAGGAATGAAAACTTTTACATCAGGTGACATCACTGGATGTAAGAGTCATGTAGAGCTTTATTCTTTGTATAGCGCTGTCCACCACAGAGGGGCAGCTTACGGGGAGGCATTTTTGTGCTGCATTGTAGTATTATATTCTGTTGGAGCGATATGTTGTGCAGCACTATGGTATTGCTGGGCATTCCCTACAACATGGGGCTACTTTTTTTTTTTCTTGGCCACTTTTAAGGGGTCATCCAACCCTAAAAATGCCCCCTCCCCAAATGCCCAGGCCCCTCACACAGTTTGTACTTACCTTGCTCCCCGACACCTGCGTCACTTCTGATGCCTGCACAACCGTCGCTGAATGGGAACAAGCCTCCCTAGCATCACCTGCAATTGGCTATTGGCTGCTCCTTCTCGCCGGAAGTTTTGATCCACGCCACGGGGGACATGCAGAGGCGGCTGTGCGGGCATCAGAAGCTAAGAGGATGTTGGGGAGTGAGGTAAGTATAATCTGTGTGAGGACCCGGGCATTTGACGGGGCATTATAGGGCATGGATGACCCCTTTAAGTTCTCAGTCCGCCCCTGTATGCGGCTGCATCTTACTGCTCAGTATGGTCGTATCCCTAAGGAAAGAGTTAATCTGGACACAGTGCAAACATTGATTTCATAAAGTCACTAAATAAGGCTTTGCGACTGAAAACCGACTGAAAAAAATTCCTTTCCTGATATATCTCCCCCCCCATGGGATATGTCCTTCAGCAGAGCAGGTCACTCATGTACATTGCCTAATGAAACAACACCCACCCAGAAAAGGGAATATTTACTCAAAAACTGACACAATTAGTAAAACAGTTTTCTTTTCTATGAGACTATTTAAATTATTTCATTATTTCACTTTGTAAATTCCAAGCATCTGTGTGGCTGATGACAAAACTATGACAGAACATATTGTTTATTTATGACGCCTCCTTCTGGTCGTCCTATGTTATATATATATATATATATATATATATATATATATATATATATATATTAATTAACAAACACATTGTAACTGTTAAGTAAATCAATATGAAATGTTCACATCCTTACGTTTATTGTAGCAATTATTTTGCAGAGCCTGAAAAAATTCAGAATTCATCAGTTTTACAATCCATTATAATTGACTTTCATGGGACAGAAAACATACTTTTAGGCCTCTTTTACATAAGCGTATTTGCAATCCGTATATGGCCCAGATTTTATGTACCAGAATCCGATTCTAATGTTAATGAATAGAGCTATTCACATGGGCGTATAATTTCTGTCAGTATTTGAAATCCGCAGCATGTCCGAGTTTTGTGAGTATTTGTTTCCTTGATGTCTTACATTTAGACCAATTCCTACGCCTAAAACAGACGTCGAAAATGGTAAATGAGACGGGCCTACCAGCCCACCCCCTTCATCGCCCACGCCACGTTCACTTTTTTAGACCTGGCATGAATAACGTAAAGTCGCAGATTGTGTTGCAGTCAGCACCAGAAACACACCTAATATAGGCAAATTTTTTGTATTTAATAAATGACCCCCTATACAGTGGCGTAACTACCGGGGAAGCAGGGGAAGCGGCTGCTTCGGGGCCCGGGCTGACAAGGGGCCCGGCCTCCCAGGAGCAGTTCCTCAGACAAGTTAGCATACAGACTTAGTTTCAGGCCAGGCTGGGCCCCTTCATACACTGTGCTGTGACAGCCACTCCCCCCAACCCCTATACATTAATTCCATACTGGCACTGCCAGCCTGTACCTGCATAGCGCGCTGCCAG
Organism: Rhinella marina; assembly: GCA_900303285.1. Lineage (NCBI taxonomy): Eukaryota > Metazoa > Chordata > Amphibia > Anura > Bufonidae > Rhinella > Rhinella marina. The sequence continues at coordinate 39,053 of ONZH01005910.1, read as the reverse complement.
CTAGAGAAAAACACAAGCCGGCAGGCAGAGCGTACTATGCTAATTAAGCCCGCCCACAAAGTTCCTGACCTGAACTAATGATGGAGGGAGCGGCAGGCAGGAGAAGCAGTGCGGCAGGCAAAAGGAGCCGCACAGCAGCGCACATCACTCGGCTTTTCAGGTAAGTGCGCGCTGTCTGTGCCTCCCTGGCTCTTGCCAGTGCCCCCCTGGCTCCTGCTTTCGCCCCCTGGCTCTTGCCTGCATCCCCCTGGCCTGGGCCCCCCTGGCTCTTGCCTGCATCCCCCTGGCCTGGGCCCCCCTGGTTCTTGCCTGCATCCTCCTGGCCCTGGCCTGGGCCCCTGGCTCTTGCCTGCATCCCCCTGGCCTGGGCCCCCCTGGTTCTTGCCTTCATCCTCCTGGCCCTGGCCTGTGCCCCCCTGGCTCTTGCCTGCATCCCCCTGGCCTGGGCCCCCCTGGTTCTTGCCTGCATCCCCCTGGCCTGGGCCCCCCTGGTTCTTGCCTGCATCCCCCTGGCCTGGGCCCCCCTGGTTCTTGCCTGCACCCCCCTGGCTCTTGCCTGCATCCCCCTGGCTTGTACTACCCTGGTTCCTGCCTGCACCTCCTGGCCTGCGCCACCCCTGGCCCTTGCCTGCAGCCAAAGCTCTGAGCATGAGGAGCAAGGAGGGCTGTGGGCACGCAGGGCAGGGTGGAGTAGAAAAGCAGGCCAGGTACATCAGATTGCAGGCAGTGTAGCTGCCACAGCCACCCCAGCCTTCTGTATTATATGCATCTCTGCTATAGTAAAGAACAGAAGGCTGGCACAAGAAGGAGTGGGCAGAGGCTGGGATGGCTATCTGCCAGGTAGCCATCCGAGCCTCTACCCACTCCTTCCTGTGCTAGTCTTCTGTAATAAAGCATGCCATACATGGCAGCCTACCCTCTCTGCTTGCCATTCTATCATCTACTACTGCTTATTTTGGCACTTTTATATATGCACACATGATGCCAGGATGGTCCTGGGTTGGCATCAGGTGTGCACTTATATGTGCCATAATAAGCACTAATACACGGTGGAAGTGAGGGCAGAAAGGGGAGGCTTCTATGTACTGCAAGCTATAGACAGGAGGCTGGCAGAGATTGGGATCAAAGTTCAAATCACCCCGTACAAAAGTTTGCTGTGGGGCCCAGTGACTTCTAGCTACTCCCTTGCCCCTATATACAGTATTTTTCTGTAGATATAGCTGTATGTGGGATTATATTTTTGCAGAATGAGGTGTAGTTTTCATTGGTACCATTTTTGGGTACATGGAACATTGATTAACATTTATTAGTTTTGGAGGGGATAGGAATAAAATCAATACCATTGTTCTTTTCTGTGTCTTTATTATATTGGCTGTAACAAACACAACGATACCATATATGCATGCATCAATATTTTTATACCACTTTTATACCACATTTACAAAATAAAAACACTTTAAAAAAGTTTAATTCTTTTAAATAAACTTTATTAACCTTTAATTAATAATTAATTTAGTCCCACTAGGAGACACCAAAATATAACCATTATATGGCTAACTTTGACTATGATAATATGACTTTCATCCCAATGCAGTATAGCCTATCATTGTTAGGCCTCTTTCACGCGACAGTATATTTTGCGGGCTCCATTCCGCATGTTTTGCTGATAAAATGAGGACCCATTCATTTCCATGGATCAGCAAAACATAGAACATGTCCTATTCTTGGCCGTTTTGCGGACAATGATAGGCATTGTTACAATGGATCAACAAAAAAACGGATGCCATGCGGATGTCATCTGTTTTTTTTTTTGCGGATCCGCAATTTGCGGACTGCAAAACACAACGTTCGTGTGAAACTAGCCTTAGACTGACTCACGGCAAGCCTCGGGAACTTTATTAAGCCCCAGACTGCCATAGTATCAAATCATTACCCTACAATTGCTTTCCCAGGGTTTCAGGGGGGACAGAAGGAGACCTCTGCTGTTTGTGACAGCTGTAGCTTCCACTCAGGAGACTGCTACAGTCATCACTGCAGCAGAGGGAGAAGTTGTGGTGTAGGTCATACACTGAGCTTGAGGCATTGATGCCTGCCAGCCTGCCCCCGGTGCACTTGGCAGTGTGGCACCTGCAGGTTTCTGACTTGACCTGTTTCAGCACCACACCACTAAAACTAAGGACAGTGATATTTATCGCCTCCTGTGCCTGGCCCATACCTATGTCTGTCAGCAGTTTTGTGCAAACAAAAACTGCTGACAAAATAACTTTTAAAAAGTCACCACTTTTGAAAAGAAGTGAGAAATCTAGGAGGCGGTTAACCCGGAGGGAGGGAGGCAGTATGCTTCCAACACATTTTTCATTAGCAGAGATAGAAAATGACACAAATTGTGGAGTAATTTCACACCAGCTCAAAATGTACGAAATTTAGTAAAGGGCATCTGTCAGCAGATTTGCACCTATGAAACTGGCTGACCTGTTACATGTGCGCTTGGCAGTGGAAGGTATCTGTGTTGGTCCCATGTAACTACTGTATGTACCCCGCCCCACTGCTGAGAAAAATTTATGTATGCTAATGAGTCTCTAGGAGCAATGGGAGCGTTGCCTAGAGGCTCTGCTCTTTCTGCAACTCCTGTGCCCTCTCCACTTTGATTGACAGGGTCAGGCGTAATTATGTGCTCCAAAGAACTTCAGTTTAAGATTGTCGTATGAAAAGCCAATTTTATTAAATCTCTTCCATATAGTTTTTCTGTTCTCATGCACTATATGCAAATCTTTGATAAAACAAATTGTGGCTGCATGTAATGCTGTATAATTGAGGTTTCCTCCCCTAGAAGTATTCTCCACCACCATTTGGGGTCTGTGCACACAGCATTGTGGTCCTTAGACACATACATGTTGGACAAGCTGTGTTTCTAGCTTCTTGTCCGCTCAGCTCCAATGCTGGTTCTTAGCACAATTGTTTTTTCAGGCTTCCTGAATATTTGTCTTATAACGGAAACCTTTGTGCGCTCGCATTCAGTTCAATACCTGGCACCTACCAGCAAATCTATTTTTTTTACCTTTTGATTGTGACACAACCCAGCAGATCACACCCACATGTTTCTCATGAACTCTATTCTTTTACCTAGGCGGGGTTTCCTTAATGCCATGTATTTACTAGACATTTTGGATAACAGTTTGTGGGAATGCAGACATCGCACATTCCTCTATCTCCTACCTATTGATTTTTGTACAAATAGTACCATTGTACTAATGGTATCGTCAGGTCATACATGGTCATGGTGCCTCCCCAGGACCTTCAAAATGTGTTCTATTTTACAGGAACTGGTGCTGACACTTAAACAGAATCTCTGATCATGAGCTTTATTGTCATCCAGGGTCCTCTGTAGTGAGGAACATCCTATGTAGTGGATATCATTAAAGCCCACAATGCGGCTGCGTCTGATGTCGCCTACCCTGGACACAACCAAACAGCAGTAAAGATGTTCAGAAGATGTCCAACAGCATACATTTTTCATACTACCCTTATTGTTATTTCCTCCCTTTTATAGACTTGATAACAAATGATAATATCTTATTTCGAGTTGATATAAACTCCACAACACCATATTCAGTTGGCTTGGGAATGACTTTTGGGCCAACGGTAGCAGTAGATACCCAAGTCCAAATGAATGCTGTGAGGATCTGTAGGCCCACAACCTTTGGTGATATAAAGCATTCTCCATCCACGTAAGAGGCATAACTTGAATGCCAAATTTGTAATAGGGCTCTACATGTAATTTATAATACTAAAGTCCACCCGTATGGAAGTTGGGCCTCCAAAGGCTCCAAGGCTCAGGTGCAACTACTGCCTCATATGGCTAAGACCCTACTTAGTTTGTAGGACCTAAGGCTACTACACATATAAAATCCATTTTCCATCAGTTAAATCATTCCAGATTTAATAATTATACAGTAGATACATGCACATTTAATCCTAATGATATCATGCTAATGATCTTTTGTACAGACTTCTTTAATTTAGCAGTATGCGAAGGCTTTCATCTGCTGCATTGGCAGCAAAAGGTCCCTTCTATAACCACATAAAATTAAGAGAAAAGATCTGAATAACATGGCAGTTCTTGACCTAGTAGATCTATTTCTATTAATTTCTCTTCCTGCTATGGCAAGAAAAGATAAAAAAAAGGAGTGTGAATGGGGGAAGGAGGGAGGGAAAGGGGAAAGGGAGGGAAGAGGGAATTGGAGGAGAGGTGAAGGGGTGGAAAAAAGGGTAGGGGGAGGGCAGGGCACCACAGGACACCACTACTTGATATTTCCATACAAGATAGGGAAATAGGCAGCTACCCACTAAACCAAAAAGGGTCAAATGGAACCCACCACAATGTATGGGACCGTGTGAACTAGTAAGAGAGAAGAAAAAAGACGTGGGGCGTCAAGAAGGTAAAAAAGGACAGAAAACTTTACAGAGTAGTCTATGTACTTAAACCAAGTGGGTTATATTAGGTATTGACTAGGCATAGACTACTCGGTGGAGTTTTTTCTCCTTTTTACCTTCTTGGTGCCCCACGTCTTTTCTCTTCTCTCTTACTCTTCCTGCTATGGGCCAGCAACTTTACTAAGTCTACATGAAAGTGCAGGGGTAATCCCTCCTTGTTATAAAATGTATAAATTATTTATACTATGCATTGTAATTGTGGTGGCAGGGCTCCTCATTAAGGTTATAACTCATGCCTTCCATGATGGGGGGGGGTGTCCCAGTGGCCATATTGGGAGGGGAATACAGCTCCATGCTCATCAGTGTTGGGTCATAGAAGCGTGAAGCCACTTTATGCATCTGAGATGAGTCAGGGATGGGTATAATTAGCAGCTCTTTTCCACCAAGTATTTCTGGGCTTGCAAAATGAAATTGTTGGTACAAAACCCAGTGGGCAGCTTGCAGTTTATCAAGCACAGTGCTATACATTGTACAGAGGCTGTGCTTGGTATCAGAGCTCAGCCCCATTTACTTCAATGGGGCTGAGCTGCACCTAGGCCATTTGACAATGAATGTGACATCATATGGCTTAGGATAAGCAGCGAGAAGGCCACGACACTACTACAAGCATCAGTCCCTTTCAAAAAGCTGATTGGCGGGGGTCCCGGTTGTCAGACCCCCACAAATCAGATACCGATGACCTATCCACTATTTTATTTATAATCCAATATACCAGTGATATGTCAGAAAATGGCCTCAATACATCTCCCCTATAAAGCGATCATCACACATGGCCCTAGGATCTGGCCTCAGCTTCAGGTCCTGGCCCTTCTAAAGTACACTGTACAGTACAGCAGTTACAATTACCAGCCCCATGTTCCACTAGTTTGTCTTTTCAGAATTACCCCCTTGGCTGAACAGCCCATGGGCAGGTAGGGGCATGATTACCAGACCCCAACCACCCTTCTGTGTCCATGAGCAAAAGATGAAGAAGTCCATGCCTTCCACCACATTCCAAAGGGTTCGGTCTCTGGACAGTCTGCACAATGTTTATTTATTGAAGCCCCCAGTAAAGCACTGCAATTTTACAGCCCCTTCTCTCTTTGAATATGTGCAGGATAAGTGAGATAACAACAATCCAGGTTATAATTCGGATGGGGTTTCGGACACAGTGGAGAATCTAGTTCATAAAGTCACTGACAATTGTTGTAAAAAGAAATAAGCTGGACATGAGGCCCCATCACAGGCTGCCATACAGTTCCCTAGAGTTCCTCAGCTCCAGTCCTCAGGGCCCACCTACCGGTCATGATTTGAGAATATCCCACAGAATGAATACCTGTGGTAAGTCCTGATGCACTGACACTAATTATATCACCTGCTCAATACTAAGGAAATCCTGAAAACATGACCGACAGGAGGGCCCTGAGGACTGGAGTTGAAGAACCCTGCTCTAGCTGGAAGGTTTCAGTTTCCACATATTTGTTCTGGTGTTATTCCCATCTGCTGCTATCTATTACAATGTTCGCTTCAACCTTTCTTCTCACTCTATACTGTCATCAAACAAAACCATCCATTGTTGACTTCCTGTTGTGAAATATGAGTATGGCTATACATGTGCCTTCCTCTGCCCTCGCTTCCTTATATCACATGAGATAACTTTTCCCTTCCATTATGTCACATGATCTTCCTTGACTATATAACCCTCTTTAGGGCCCATTCACACAGTATTGAGGTTTTCAGGGTGGATTTCGACCAAAGTACTCATCAAATCCACTTACAATCGTAACCAATGCAGGTGAATACAGTGTTTTGTAACCTCATACAGTCCATGATGCAGAAAGTAAAATCCACAAGAGGAAGTAGCACGCTCCTTCTCACTGATTCCACACAGAAAAGCCTATAGATTTGCCTGATGCTTGAATGGGGTTAAAGAGGACCTTTCACCACTCCTGACATGCCTATTTTAATAGTTACATGGATTCCCCACATACTAACAATTCTGGAGCATCTGTTTTTATGTCTCTATGTTGTGCCATTCCTTTATTATTTCTACTAGAAGTTATGAATCAATTGCTAGCAGTCTGCAGTAAGGGTACAGAGGGGTGATAATCAGTTGGGGTGTCTACCTGCACAGTCTGAAAATGGCAGCACTGATTGGACAGAGTAAGTCTGTGCAGGTACACCCCCCCAATTGGTTACCTCTCTCTGTACCCTTATTGCAGACTGCTAGCAATTCATTCATAACTTCTAGTAGAAATAATAAAGGAATGGCACAACATAGAGCCATAAGAATAGATTCTCCAGAATTGTTATTACATGGGGAATGCATGAAGCTATTAAAATAGGCATGTCAGGAGCGGTGAAAGGTCCTCTTTAAATCTCAGAACTTCAAGCTGTACATCTGCAGCAGCAACCACTGTGTAAGGCTACGCTCTGGAGCAGAATCCACTGCAGAAAATCATGGCTGACCCTTGGATTTCTGATGTGGGTTTGCAGTTTGATTTGCCATGGATCTGCAAGCAGATTTAGCCCACATGGGGGTGAATCTGCATTTTCCTCAGTTCTCTTCACGAATTTACATCTGTAGTTGCAAAATCCGCAAGCATGTGAACTACCACACAGATTTTCTATTTATATCAATGAGATGCGGCCAAGGTCTGCATGAAAATTCTGCAATCTGGACATGCCCTTAGCCTCAGCTTTCTGCTATCTAGTAAATATGTGTTCTGACTTCAGACCCTCAGAAATGAGGACAAATTCATAGGGGGACACACTTGATTCCTAAGATATCACTATAAAAATGATTTTCTTTTTAATGAGCTGTAAAAAAAGGAACTTAATCCCATGTGTGAACTCTGGATACCATTAGTGATGATTGATGATATTTAATGTGACTGGTAGTAGCTCAGTCCCCTTTAACCATAAACTAGGTGAGGCCATTCCATATTCATCCATTTCGACAATACGAATGCAGAAATTCTCGGAGTACAAGCTTGGAAAGGCTTAAAGGATCTCTAACAAAATACAGATGTGAAAACAGTCTGAGTTATCTAGGGTAAAATAACATCCGAAGTTGGCAACATCTTAGGTCCATATTTATGTCCCCAGACATAAAGTTCATGCTTGATCTTGGCCCCTTGACTTGCATTTGATAAAGCTGGAGACAAGTTTGTCAAATCTGCAGCTTTTGTTGAATAATATTATCCAAGAGCCTATGATAAATCATTGCAGATATTATTTGTAGATGTGGCAAAGAGAACTCGTGGCTATGAAGCGAAAGGATCCATCTGTTCATATAGACATCTGCCTGCACTGGCCCAGGCCCGGAGGATATTTCTTCTCTACAGAACATGCATGTCAAACATTATCTTGGCTTGGGATAAGTGCATATGTGGAATATAGGAAAATACAGAAAAACAGACTGATGTGAGCTCTTATTCAAGAACTGAAAATGGCACAAACTAAGAAGCCTCAGTTATAGACAGTGAAAGTACTGACATGCTTCTAGAATGAATGCCTCCAGTGGGGTGGACACAGACAGCAGAGGACCCCTGTCCAGGAACAGTATACAGGCAGATGTGTCTCCAATAACCATTTATAGAGCATCCCTCATGTTTCTCTTGCTTTACAATAATATTTGTGAGCTTTGAGATTCAGTAGCTCAGTCCTTCAGATGAAATCCATTAAAGAATATTTTGGATAGACGAAGTTATCCCCTATCCACTACTAGATCTGTGGGGTCTGACTGCTGGGACCCTTACTGATCTAATAGCTGTCCCCTATCCTGTGGAAAAGGGGTTAACTTCATCTAACTGGAATACCCCTTTACAACAGTAATGGGCCACCTTATCTACTGTGCCCCTTTGGGTCGCACATACAATATGTCTGCCCCTATGATACAGCATGGTATATTTTTTCTGATGGATTAATGTGGAATCTATTATAGAGTCACTGTATTTTTACACAATTTCATTTAATAGAGAATTGTGTAAATAGCAAATTTCTTCATTTAAACAATATGACTGCATCCACCTGAAAAGAGCTATAAAGTCATGACCACTAGGGTCTCACTTCTACCCAATTTAGAGTGCACTACTTGTTGTCAGGCAGGGGAGGAACAGAGCAAGCTGTCTGTTGCTATGGATATGTCGCGTCACCAGGGGGCGTACCTAGGCAGTGCATCACGAGAGGTGCAGCCCAGCAGCGTGTTTCGCCCGGACAGGTAAGTTGGTGACTTTAATACATTTAATTCTCTGCTCTTTCTGAGCTCAGTTGTACACGGGGACCATCTTATCAGTGACTGATGGCTATCTCTGAATACACACTTAGGACTCATGCACGCTGCCGTTGCCGTTGTTTCTGGCCGTGCCTCTGCACCACAAAAAAGTAGTGCATGCACTACTTTTTTGCGGTGCAGACCGTGGGATGCGGATAGCGGACCCTATTCAAGTGAATGGGTCCACGATCCGAATGCGGCGGCCCCACTGTCAGTGCCCCTGCATTGTGGACTGCAAATTGCGGTCCACAGCACGCGCACTGACCGCATGTTCGTGTGCATGAGCCCTTGGGGCACATTTACGTTTTAGACACCGGTCTTAATATAGCCATAAGCTGGCGGAGGATCCGCTGAAGCAATAAAGAGGTGCAGTCCTCTCCATACTCTCCATAACTTCGCCGGATCCAGCGCCAGCCCTAAAAGTAAGACAGCTTCCTTGATGTCTTACATTTAGACCATTTTCTACGCCTAAAACCGGTGTAGAAAATTATGAATGCCAGCCCATCCCCTTCCCCACCCACGCCACGCCCACAATTTTAGACCTGGTGTGAGGGGGATCCTAATTTAGGTGCATTTCAGAATAGTAAATGTGTCAATTAAAGAAGAACTCCCGATAAAAATTTTATTCCATGTCCTGCTAGAAATGTACATGATATAATCTGTAGTGAATGTCATTTTCTTACCAGTGTCTGAATTTTTGACTTATATCATCCTGAAGTTTCTTATCTGTGTCATGTGACCAGCAATTAGACCCACCAACTCACACATAGACTTATGTGTGGACAGGAAGTCTAATTCTCTATGTATTCCTATGAGACTGAAAGTGAATAGAGCAGTGACTGGCTTCCTGTCCTGGGTCAGTTGGAGGTCAGGGAGTTGGTCACATGACCCAGCTACAATAAGAAGAGAGGTTTTTACTCACAGAAACAGTCACTGATAAGAAAATGACAATCACTACAGATTATATCATGCACCTTTCTAACAGGTCAGAGAATAAAAAATTTTTGTGGGAGTTCTTCTTAAACCTTTCCTGCTTACAAACATTAGTTAATCAAAAGGAAGACTAACCTAGTAGGAAAGTTAAAGGGGTTGTCTGGGCTTTTAATATTGATGATCTATCCTCAGGATAGGTCATCAATATCAGATCGGTGGGGGTCTGACACCCGGCACCCCTGCCGTTCAGCTGCGTGCTAACTCCCATCTCTCTTCCTGTTCGCTCCTGCATTGCCATAGACAGCAGCTACAAGCAGGAAAAGAGATGGGAGACGGCATGTGGACACGGCGTGCATCGTCTCCTCATATAGTTGATCGCTGGGGGTGCTGACCGGCGGACCCCTGCTGATCTGATATTGATGACCTATCTTGAGGTCATCAATATTAAAAGCTCGGAGAACCCTTTTAATAGACCTTTGGAAATGGCTACAGGGACATTTTTTAGGATACAGTTATTTTCCTGTGTAGCAGAGTGAATAATAGTTTATAAAATATAAACATTTCATTATAATAATAGCTGGCATTAATAATTCTCTTGAAATGTGATATCTGAGCTTGAAAGACTCTTTTCATACAAGGAAGGAAACTTATAAAGCATCATGTGGTTTTGTGGTTTCAATCACTATGGTTCCACTTCCAACTCGTTAAAAGGCTTATTATGTATCGTGTGGTTAATGTGTAAAGCTAAACACCACGCAGGCTATATTAACTTCTCACTTTTACTTTCTCTTCAGATTATAAACATAATGACATACATAGATTTCGGAGAGATACAAGTTAATGAAGTCGGATTTCACAATGCAAAGCAGAAATGATTTATAGTGTCAAAATTTAAATCTATGTTTTATCTCCTGACAGTAGTGGGTGAGCCCTGATATTATCACTTCAGCTTAACGAGTTCTTCTTGGGATGTTGTCCTTACAATACGGAAAAACTATATAACAGGGCGTACAGTGCTGGCCACACGACTGGTGCACTGAAACCCTCATTTGCATAAAGAATAAATGTTTTGGGGTTTTTTTTTGACTGGAATGCAGCAACTGATTTTCATAAGACAAGTTTTATTTTAATATGCAGTATCAACCTTACTAGTCAGTATGCCTGGTTTAACGGGGTTGTTGCGGCTGACATGTGTTATTTAATTTTTTTTACGCAGCTTTATTTCTGGACAGCATTTTCACGATATATTTTAAACATAACATAGCTATTGCATGGGGTTGGAAGTGATAACACAATAACCCATAGCAGAAGAGGATATATTTGAGAATGCTCATGCTTAACCATTATCCTTGGGAAGACACCATGCACATTTTCTTTTCCCTGGGGGAACATAAGTGTGGCATGTGTATAATAATTTGTATTAAGATGATGTGAAAAATGTTTGCATCCATGTATGTGCTGAGAATGTGTATGTTTGCTTGTATTACATCCAGCAGTAGATGGATACAATGCAATTTCTCTATCCAGATGATGAGGTATGTGGCTGGCAAAGTAGCTGATAATGGCACTGGTATGCTATCTTGCTGATGTCTTTCTCCTGCACTTTTGGCTAACAACTGTAATCAGGCACTTGTGGCTCTAGGTGTCCACTTGCAAGAACACAGGAGTTTAACTGGACTGAACTATGGTGATGGGTGTCTTAACATGTTTACCCTCACCTGCAGCAGGGTCTGTATAACTGTGCTTGCTAATCAATATGCTATCTGTAAACACTATAGCTTTGAAGACTATCTGTAGCTGTGGACCTTGCAGTGTCCCTGGAGTAGTGTTCCTCACAGATCACTCACTCCTCACTTGCCCTCTCTTGACAGTGATTAGGCCCAGTCCACTCCTACCAAGAAGGGAGGAAAGGGATGGTTAGTCCCTACCCTGTTGCCAACCATACTTCACCTGCTGGTGTACAGTACAAACATTACATATCATGGCAACACATAACATAAGGTCTGAGGTACAGCATGTCATGACTGCATTGACATTGTATGGGGGCATCTGAGACATATCACATTGCTTACGGATGCCCAACCCACCAGATGTTGCAAAACTACAACTCCCAGCATGCCTGCACAGCCTACAGCTATCAGTCTACAGCAGGGCATTTTGGGAGTTGTAGTTTTACAACAGCTGGAGGGCCGCAGGTTGGGCATCCCTTAGGGCATGTGAAGTGGACTGTATCTATAGGTGTAATATAATGCCAACTGCACAATGATATAATAATGCCAAATTCTATACAAATGCTTAATTTTTTCCAGCATATGTAGTCTCTGTACTATGTGGCAGGATTAAATTACTGTAGCTGTCATACTGAGGAGCTACTGATTGTATAACTGAAAAAGTATGAATTACTTTACACTAAAAATAACGTGCTATAATGTCGCTCATGACTATAGGACCTAACAATCCACAGTTATTTAAACTGAACAGTATGAGGAGTGACATAGAACTGTCATATACAGTAGTTTGCTGCGGTGTAGCTCTCTGAATTTCAGCATACGGTAAATTTTGGCAGATGGCGTGAGTCATTGAAATAATACATCGCTTTCAAAGGAGAGAACACATTACCTTTCACGCACGAGTTTTCCTTTTTTCGTGCTTAAAAGGGTTCTTTAAACTAGAGTGAAGTCATGAAAACATTTTATGTTCAGTGCCATCTGTCTACAGTTATGAGCTGCAGCAAAATCTGGTGGCTTAAAGGGGTTCTCTAGGAATATATGAATACGAGATATGCTGTGCAGCCCTAGTTTTCATCCTGTTGTAGGTGTACTCCAGGGAGTACATGACATATGTCTAGAGAGTAATAGTTCTGTGCTTATGATGAGCTCTAAATAGGAGGCACAGTATATACTTATAGTCCTGGGGTACTTCCATTTAATTTGCTTAAATAAGTACTCCGGCATTTAGAAGATAAACTTGACTGAAGGCTGCAGGATCATTACACACCTTGTAAAGACTACCATATGTATTAGGCACACTAGCTTTTTTGCTGGATCCGACAGGGTTCAGCAAAAATGCTTCCGTTACTGATAATACAACCGTCTGCATCCATTATAAACGGATCCGGTTGTATTATCTTTAACATAGCCAAGACAGATCCATCATTAATTCCACTGAAACTCAATGGGGGACGGATACATTTTCTATTGTGTCAGAGAAAACGGATCTGTCCCCATTGACTTGCATTGTGGGTCATGACGGATCCGTCTTGCTCCGCATTCCAGGATGGAAAGAAAATCGCAGCATGCTTCGGTTTGCTCTCTGGTATGAGAACGGAATGGTATGCATTTTTGAGCACTCCGTTCTGTTACATTTTGTCCCCATTGAGAATGAATGGGGACAAAACGGAAGCGTTCTTTTTTTTCGGTATTGAGACCCTATGACGGATCTCAATACAGGAAGCCATGCCTGGCTGCTTTTTTGCCACTGCCTGGCCCAATCTAAGCAGCCAGAGATGGTCTGACCACAGAAGTGAGTGGAGCTGGGTGCAACAATAGCAATGGCGACGCCCTCATTGCACCAAATGCCTAATTTGCATATTAAGAAAAAGCATCATAACCCGGGATCAGAGTCTCAGATTAACCTAGGAAAAGCTGTGTTTTAATCAGTTGAACCACTAGCTATGTGTCTATGCAAACAGTTTGATAGGGAGGTCGCTGGTGACGGATTACCTTTAAGGCTAGGTTCACATTTGCGTCAGAGGTTACATACGATTTCTGCAGCAGATTCCATCAAACATTTCTTAGCTTCCTGATGTAAACCCAATGGATTCCATTATAGTGGCTGCTGAAGTGCAAATCTTCTTCCTCTCATGCATTTCATATTGTGCTCCCTCACTGCCGGGACTCACATTGGTGCCCAGTCACAGCCTCTTATAACACCTAGTGTGGAACTGAGCATGCTCGACCAGCAAGCTGAGCCACAGGTCGTAACTCTGGGGGTGAGCTATAAGCATGGCATTTTGGGCCAGTAAGTGGTGAGTAATTATGTGGAAAACCAAAATAATTTATTATTTTATATTTAGGAAATTTTATTGTGTATGCATGCTTTCAATAGGAATAACATTTTGTGTATCAGATTACCCATTTAAATAGGGGGTTCTTGATTTGAATTTTATTGTGCTTACTATAAAATTTAGGATTTATGCCCAGACGATCCTTAGGATTGGCCATTGACTTGTGATTGGCGGCAGTCTGACTCCTAGTACCGTCACTAATCAGCTTTAGGAAGGGTTCATAGCACTTCAGGGAGCTCATGTACTAAGCAGATGCTTAGACATTAAAAATAGCAGTTTTATGCTTACACTCTCCAACATAAATCACGCTACCAGCCCTACAGCTCATTGAGGGTATGTTCACACGGTGGTATTTTCACATGTATTCACCTGCAAAATCCATGTCAACTCTGCGCCCCACTGTTTGCCATGGAAATCCATGTTGCAGTTCATACAGCTGCAGATTTTCTTTTCTGTGCAGATTTGATTTCTGCATCAAGAAGTGGCAGTAATCAGTATCTGATTGGTGGGGTTCCTACACCCGAGACCCCGCCCATCAGCTGTTTGAGAAGGCAGTGGTGCTCACAGTAGCGCCGCGGCCTCCTCTCAGATTTCCTTAGGCCAAGAGACGTCACGTTCATCGGTCACATGGACTAGGCGCAGCTCAGCCCCATTGAAGTGAATGGGGCTGAGCCACAACACCAAGCACAGCCACTATACAATTGTATGGCGCTATGTCTGGTATGCAGGGAGAAGGCTGATTTTGGGTTCCAAAACTGACCATGTGGCCATACCCTCACTTTTCAGTTTTACATGGAACTGGAGTAATCACCATGTACTTAGACCAGTCTTTGCATGTCCATTCTTCTAATATTACCATAGAAATTCTGGAGACTGCACAACCTTCTCCCAAGTACAATAACTCTCAGTTCGCTGATTGCAATGATTTACCTACCAGAGGTGACCACCACAGGTGTTAGGGCTTGTGGAGAGGACATCCTTAGATGTGGTCATAAACCTACACATTCTGTAAGTGGTACTGTTAACCTCCAAAAGCCCCTTCAACGACTGCAACATTATCAACCAAGAGAAGAATCGATTGGGGTCATGCCATCAGTGTCTTCAACGAGGGTTCAGAAGTAAGAAGGGCAAAAAAAAAGATCAATGCCCCCTATGGATTAAGATGAGGTTGCAAGAATCAAAATAAAAAAGGTGGGCTTCACTCTCATTTAGGCTACTTCCACACCAGCATTTTTGCTGGATCCGGCAGGGCTCAGGAAAAATGCTTCCATTACTGATAATACAACCGTCTGCATCCGTTATGAACAGATCCAGTTGTATTATCTTTAAAGGGTTTCTACAGTTTTTAAAAACTGATTATCTATCCTCTGGATAGCTCATCAGCATTTGATCGGCGGGGGTCGAACAGAGTTTAGCCTCACCCAGGCCAGTGATACTAGTCGTGACGTCACTGGGCCTGCGGTAAACACAGAGAAGGCCGCGGCGCTCCTGCAGCACAGCTGCCTTCTCAAACAGCTGATCGGCGGTGGCCCCGGGTGTCGGACCCCCGCCGATCAGATGCTGATGATCTATCCAGAGGATAGATCATCAGTTTTTAAACTGCAGAACCCCTTTAACATAGTCAAGAAAGTATTGAAGAAGAGGATAACAATGTGTGAGAAGGAAATCTATGAATTACTCTATTTGTTACCATGGCTCAGAATGAGGATTGTTAAGTACAACTATGAAACTGTGCAAGACAACTAAAAAATTAAACCGTTTATCTGTGTATAAGAAAGGCCAGGCATGTAGGAGGATGCAGCTGTATAATAAACTATTATAGCACTGAGTTCAGGTTGGTCGGCATCTATGTGATTCTCTTCCATCAGGAATAATACTACTTGGAGTAGGTACTTGCAGATCTGAATAAAACAGGGTTAAGCATTTACCAAGTCATGACAATTCAAAGTCAATCATTACATGAAAATGCCACAGTAATCGCAGGAATGTTGTTTAGTTCTTTTTTTGAAGCTTTACAACAGGAAACTATGCAGAAATGTCATGTGCGTGTGTGCCAGAAATGTACTCCATGTTTCCAGGTATTGCTGTTCTGATAGATTTTTTTTTTTTTATTATTATTGAATGCACCTTAAAGGGGTTTTTCAGTTTGTGTAATAAAATGTTATGCTTAAATGTTTTTGTTTTTTTGTTTTTTTTTAACCAGAGAAAACCTCTTCCAGACTGCAGCACCACTCCTGGCACCCCCGGAAAACAGATGATTTCTTTGGGGAAAGCTGCACCAGCCGGCTATTTCGCCTGCAGTGGCCACGGCAAAGGAAATGTAGTACTACTTAGCGACCGGTAGATGGCTGACTATGTAATGCAGGGCCAGCTCAAGTCTGCAAAGATGGGAGACGCTTCTACAGAGTGGTTCTGCATTCTGGTTCATAAAGGATTGTCCTGAGTGGTGGACCTTCCTCTATGCTCTCCACTCCGTAGTGCTTCCGTGGAGTTCAGTGCCTCTGTTCTGCACTGCACCTTCCAGATTGCGAACCCAGGTCTGCATCTGTGATTCAGTGCATAAGTGGCCGGGGCCCCTATATTGCGGATCCACTGTAGCAGGCCGCAATACGGGCCCAACCTTAGCCATACGAGACCTTAGCCATTCTCTCTGAGATCCGTTATTTTAGATGGAAAAAAAGTCCTACACAAAGTATTTTTTTCCTTCTAAAATCCCTTTTTTGTTGCTTTCTGTTCTTCTAAAGGATCAGAAGAATGAAAAACAAAATGGTGATGTGAACCCAGCCTCAGACAATATTAAGGAATGGATGTCTTTCTCCTTTGAGCATTACTTCAATGCTCCTTTTCAACTAAAAAAAATTTTTTTAAAAAGTACAGGAGATCTTTCATACATGATGTAAAAGGGCCTCATCTGGCCAGTTGCTATGTAGTTGTGTCTTTTGACAACTAATTATATAAAGGGGTGCAAATTACCAGGTCCCCGCCCAAAATTATTTATTTGTATACATGGCATTTTGCTCTTATCTGAAAAAAAAAGTTAATTTCGGCTGGAACTCCATGTTCCCCTGGGGCATAATAAACTGTATAAGAACCAAATAAAATATAACAGGAGACGCAGTTACAGATTTTGAGGCTGTTCTTGCTCCGATGGCTGACTTTGTTAAAAGACAACATTCTTAAGACAATCTAAATAGAAGCTTTGTGCAAGGCATTGAAGTAAGTGGTAAAACTGGTTCTAGGATTGACTGTCTCTCAGCGCTCGGCACGTCTCATTTAAACGGAATGCAAACATGATATTGTTGGAATTCAGAAATATTCATAGAGGAAGACGTTGCTTTAAAGGCATATTACCGTTTTGGCAAATAAAGTCTGTTGTAATACTTTGTGTTTCATTCTTCATGATTTTCAAGATCTCTGCTTACTGGCATGTTATATGGAGTTAGACCCTTCATTATTAACTTTTGTTGGTCATGTGATGGACATGTTATGTGCATGACAACGTTCTGATAACTGTACTGTAATCAGCAATTCATCTGTGTGTCCATCAACGAACGCTAGGTTGCAGGTCGGCCATTGAACTGAATGGGACTGCAGTCAACTCGCAAATGACCACAACCCCAGAATCACATAAAATCCAGCATGACTTTATTTTTTGCAATTCTGGGATGGTGATTGCGACAACTTTAGAGTTTCACCACTGCCCCTGCTACACAACGTTCATTGGTTACAGCCAAGATCACTATATAGCTTCAGCCTAAACAATGAAGGTACCAAATGGGTGACAAGAAGCAGAGATCTTGACAATTTTTATGAATCAACTCAGAGTATATCTTGGAAAACAGTATAATTTTCATTATATATATTGTGGTGATGTGTACTGGAAAGCTGGAAGGGGTGTGTATCTCACTCAGGTTCCTCAACTGGGTGAGATGAATAAAATCCAGGTAGACGGTGCTGGCTTCACCAAACTTAGTGGCTGGAGCTATCTTGATAGTAATAGCTGGGCTGGATTTTATTTGGGTTGGGAAGGTAGGTCGGCAGTGGGACCTTTCCAACCCACCCAATTCCAGGGCGTGTCTTTTCTCTGGCCTGAGGAGATCCCAGGTGAGGCCAACTGGTGTAATCTGGGAGGGATAAGTAATCCTCCAGTGTGTCAGTCTGGGGAGAGGCACTGACCCTGAGAGAGGGTGAAGCCAGTGTGGCTTGGTGTGGTCTCAGCCAGGTGGGCTGAAGGGGACCACAGGCTACGTATAGCCGGATCTCTCCCGAGACTCTGAATTTGTGTGGAGGTCACGGCCCGGAAGCGGCTGACCCAGACGGCTGAGGGAAGCCGCAACAAAAGCTGCTTGTGAACAGCGTCTTATTAAAGGTGAGATAGGGAAACCTATGTCTAGCCAGAGCCTAGCCGGGCAGGTATTTTGGTTTATGATTTGTTTTGTGTTGAGTGCTGGTACCAATAAAATAGAGTTGGACCTGGAAAACCTCGTATTTATGAAGAAATTGTGTGATGTGACCCCCTGAGCGTGTACGATCCCTTACAATATATATATATATATATATATATATATATATATATATATATATACAGGGTGGGCCATTTCTATGGATACACCTAAATAAAATGGGAATGGTTGGTGATATTAACTTCCTGTTTGTGGTACATTAGTATATGGGAGGGGGAAAACTTTTCAAGATGGGTGGTGACCATGGCGGACATTTTGAAGTCGGCCATTTTGAATCCAACTTTAGTTTTTTCAATGGGAAGAGGGTCATGTGACACATCAAACTTATTGAGAATTTCACAAGAAAAACGATGGTGTGCTTGGTTTTAACGTAACTTTATTCTTTCATGAGTTATTTACAAGTTTCTGACCACTTATAAAATATCTTCAAAGTGCTGCCCATTGTGTTTGATTGTCAATGCAACCCTCTTCTCCCACTCTTCACACACTGATAGCAACACCGCAGAAGAAATGCTAGCACAGGCTTCCAGTATCCGTAGTCAGTTCTAGTTACTCCACTTTGACACATTATCCCACCCTGCAAACTTTCTGTAAAAGTAGCAAAGCTAAAAACATGTAAATTTTGTTGCAAACCGGCACTTGCAAGGAAATTTATGAGTTTTCTAAGCCAGAAAGAGTTATAGAGCTATAATACATGATGCCCACTGACCCGATTATTATTTATGATCTGAAAATTGAATCCCCTCTTTTACATACATTAAGATCTTGTCATCCCAGGAAATCTAACTTGTAGATCAGGGGTAGGCAACCTTAGTGAAGCAGAGGCCTACACTAGTAATATACAAAATAGTAAATATAGTAACACAGAAGTTACTAAAAAAAACACCATGTCCAAAACATTCTGCTTTGACCGAAAAGCAAAGTTACCATGTTTAGGTCTCAATCTACAATCATACAAGTTTTTACCATTTGAAAACTATTTTGGCTTTTCTGGTACAAACATATATTCTAAAATAGAGAAAAAACAGTCTTAGAGTGACATGAGTGCTGATGCTACTGTACATTTAAGAAACAGCCAAGAGTATTATGATTGGTAGGAAAATGTTTGTACGTTTGCCAATGCTGAAAGTTATTTTTTTACATATATATATCACTCAGTGGTAAGTAAAATGAGTATAAAAAATTTAAATAAAACACATCTAAAATACATTCACAAAAGATTTTCAGACTCGCCTTCCTTTCTTGATATTACCTGTCATTGATCACTTTCTACACCACTAGTCTCTATCCAATGTTGCTGATTAGGTGTGTTTTACAGCACAGTATCTGTTGGGTTATTGCGCTGCTTTCCCTGCAATGTTAGTGGTATTAAACACAACTGCCTTTAATCCATTATATTAATCCTTAGGCTATGCTGAATACTGATCCTGCTGCTGAAAATCACTTAAATACATAGATTACTATGGGATTAAACCTAGATGTACTAGTTTGATGACCGTCAGTATTCATCTTTATATTGTGTTTATGCTTTGTATATACTGTAGTTTGTTAACCTGTATGCACATCACAATATGTCTGATTATTATCAAAAGGAATGCGTTGTCTATGTTTTTTACTAATTAAAACTGGATACTTATACATATTCTTTTACTTTTCTGTTATTTTCTGATAGTAGATTTGTTTTATTCTGTTTTCTGTACATTTTTTTTCCAGCCATTTAGCCTGAGCTACTGTTGACAGCATTTAGAAATATGCTTTTACAGAAGTCACATGGATCATATAGAATGGGATAACTGTGGAAGAGTGTTTTGGGCATGCTTTGGAACCTATACAGAAGTCATTGTGCAGGGATGGGGAGGAGATGAACAGTGACCTTCACCTACACAAACCTTTCATTTTAATCCTGCTTATGGTGATAAAAAGATAACTACTGAAAAGTAATTTCTACAGAAGAGGATGTGTCAGCTTCTTAGGGGGTATACTGACAGAGTGAAAACTTGATTTTCTTTTTTATATAAAAATTGATTTGGAAATGATAAAAAAAGGCAACGAAAATTTCTTTAAAAAGGTTTAACATAAATGTTTGATTTAAATAATAGGTGATTTTCTGATCATTCCCTTTAAAGGCGTTCTCCAAGTTGTATTTATTGATGACCTATCCTCAGGATAGGTCATCAATATCAGATCGGCGGGGGTCCGACACCCAGCACCCCCGCCGATCAGCTGTTTGAAGAGGAGGCGCGCGCCGTGCCAGCGCTGCCTCCTCTTTATTGTTTACCTGCTCGCCGTAACATCCGCATCGGTGAGTAGGTGTAATTACACCTAACCGACCTATTTATTCCAATGGGACGGCTCATTCCCATACACTTGTATAGGAGCCATCCGTCCCATTGAAATGAATGGGACGGTTTAAGCTATTTGAAAATGATCCATCTTTCCTTTGCAGTAGAATTAGTAAATCTTTCCCACCCCCTGTTTTCCACTTAAGATTGCTGAATTGCAGAAGTACAGTAAGACTGTGTTAACAGATCACAAACAAGTTTAAATCCCAATCTGGGTGTGCAATGGAAGTTAAAAAATAGTGGATTTATCACTACAAAACACAGTGCAATCTGCAGGCAGCAGTTTATAGAACAAGAGGAGCTGAGCAGATTCATATATAGTTTGGTGGGAAAAGATTCAGTAAAACTTAAATTTATAGATTTATTCTTATTATCAGTCATAGCATTCTCTGTATAAGTATTATACAGATAGCTGTCACTCACTTACAGCTATTCACAGGGGCAAACTTAAAGGCGTTATCCAACCCCTATATTCCCCCCCAAAAGGCCCATGCCCCTCATACTGTTCATACTTTCCTTGCTCCCCAGCACCCGTGTTTCTTCTGATGCCTGCACGGCCACTGCTGCATCTCCCCCTCGCATGGATCAAAACATCCAGCAATGGGGGGCAGCCAATAGCAGGCCATGATGGGAACGGGCCTCCCTAGCATCGCGGGTGACACCAGGGAGGCTAGTTTCTGTACAGGCATCAGAAGCAACGCAGGTAAATATTATAGGGCCAATGAGTTTACGCTAGGACAAGAAAAAGTCATCGTGTTTCTGGCAAAGTATCTTATGACAGCAGGGGTGGATTGGCCATAGACCTTACAGGGAAATTTCCCGGTGGGCGGATGCCCAGGGGGCCGTCTGGGCCCTCCTCACGGTTGGCCAGTGGAAGTTTTTGGAGATGCATTTTGTGCTGCTGGCAGTATCTTGTGATGGACTGCGGTATTTGGCTCTGTTGGGGTTGTATAATGTGCCACAATATGGTATTGCTGGCCCTGCCTTCCATCAATTTGAACCCGACTACAAAACGGGGCCACTTTTAGTATTTTTTCCAGGGCCACTTTAAGTTCCCAGTCTGCCCCTGTATGACAGGCTCTGGATGTGTAAATGCAGTCCAATGCATCAAAAAAGGGATGTATAAATGGTTTATGAAGTTCTTTGCTGATACTAACCCATGAACTGCAGTCCAGAGCTGCAACTTATTAGGTTGCTTGGTACTAATAAGGCAGTTTGTCATATCTTCAGCTTGTGGGGAAAATGTCCTTAAAATGGAAAATGACAACTCAAAAAGAGTTGGAAAGCATTATAACATGATATAGAGATCCATGCGGAGCACAAATGTTCTGCTGTTGTGTCCAGCATTGACATGTCTGTTTGCTGTACTGTATGTAGAATGTCCTCCACATGGCATCATTTTGGAGATAAGCCAAGCTTTCATGTGCTGTGGGAACTGATTATTTAACTTGCTAATTTTTGTATCCAGAAAACTGCTTTAAATTCTCCTTACATTGCCGAGGTTGAAATCAAAGAGCAGAGGCACTATCATTATTTTGAGAAATATCTGATCTTTAGACATAACTTCTGCTTACACTGTAGGCCTGACACTAACTAATAGTATATTGGGCTGAACTAGTTGCAATCAAAATTTGTTCACTGCATCAGAAAAACTGTGTGATATTTAGAACTTTTATTCGGGTACAGATAAGATACAAGACAGATATGTTGTGTATTTGCAGCTACGTATTTGAGTGCAGCAAATCTGCAACACTTTACAGTACCAACAAAGTAGATAAGATTTTAAGAAATGTTATCGATGTCCTGTGAAAAAAAAATCACAATGTAAATTGACCTGCAATGCAGATTTTAAATCAGTGGCATGTCCATTTATGCTGCAGATATCCATCGTGGATTTCATCCTTTGTAATGCACAGGGTGAAATCTGCTGAAACATCCACATGTGGCCGTACTCTTAAACACGGGACCATATTTCAAACTTTAAAGCTGTGGACAACTTTGGGGCAATTTTTTTTATGGCATTGGCTTTCATTAAAAATGCTGCTCTGTTTGTCATCTGCAGCCTGCATATGTTCTAATACATTGCAGGCTGCTCAGTCCCATTCAGCATGAAATCCATCAGAAAAGCTCTCTGCTGGCTTAGTCTGTAGCCCCTGTCTCTGCTCTCTTGACCACTAATCTAAGCTGACAACTTTACAAAAAATAGAATAAAAAGCTGTAAAGCCATGGCCATTAGGGCTCTCACTTCCACCTAATTTGCAGTTCACTGCCTATTGTTAGGTAAGATCCATCCCCATAACAGAGACTCAGAAATGGTTCACAGGAAATGGGGGTGTGTCAAAGCTAGCCGAGATACTGAGCCTGATTGAATAACTGCTTCTGCATAGCTTTTGAAGATAATAAAAACCTTTTGCCTTTCTTTGTGATTTCTACCTCCTTATCTAGTCTGTGAGCTCCGGAGCTGAAAACAAACATACTGTGAAGTAAGGAAAAAAGAGCAGTAGAGCGCTGGCAGATTTCACAGAATGGATACGCCCCCTGCTTCTGAGTGGAATGCATCTGGCTGTGCAGCTAAAACAGGGAATAATATGGCTGAAAAAGACTTTAGGGACCTGTTCCTTTACCTGTTCCTTTACAACTTTTTTTTTAAAACTCAGGTACTATTTAAGGGGACTAAGCACCCTTTAAATATCCATATGTGTCTTATACTGGCTTCTTGATGCTTGGTCACAATATATAACAATATGTGCTAAAGGCCCCATTCATTATTTAATTTCTTGTTACTTATATATTTCAAGAACTGATGATTTTGGCAGATCCGGCAAGCCATCTAATGTGTATGATGACCTCCCGACTCTCCCCTGACAAATTATATTAGGAGAAAGAAGGATCAGTCATGTTGAATATTAATTCCCTTTTGTTTTCAGATGAGAAAAGCGACTGCAAAGGTTTTACTACCCTCTCCCTATTGAAAAAACATGCACTCTTGGCCGTACTTAAAGGGGGTGGGCATTAATTTCCATACTCTCTCAGACTGAAGGGTGGGACCCGTGTTGGTGATCATACCTGATGCCTAGTGCTGGGTCCCGGCTCATTTGCTCCTCAGCCTCTGCTTCTTGTCTTGGGTCCCTCCATGTAAACTTCCAGTTTGACGCCGCTGCAGCCAATCACTGGTCACATCGTTGACCTGCTCCCTTTGCATCATGTGACCATTTGACATGATGCAAAGGAGCAGTGGTCAGTGATTTGCTACAGGAAGTTTACATAGAGGGACCCGAGACAAGCAGCAGAGAAGGGGGGTGAAAAAGCAGGGTCCCAGCACCGGGGATCAGAATCACCAACACAGGTCCTGCCAGTCTGAGAGGTCTGAAAATGAATGCACAACCCCTTCAAAATGCATATGTATGGGGAGTCAGGATGAATAGCATATTCATAGTCATTCAGTAGTCATGCAAGGCTAAATGATCACATGGCTCTATGAACATTTTATCTGGATTTGTTTGCTAAAATTGCAGAACATATAAAGAGGGAATAACACAATAAGTTGCTACAACCAACATGACATGGACAACCTTCCCTTATAGATCATATGGCAACTATGATGCTACATCTATGGTATATACAGTAGCATTTTTGTATCGCCTCCCACCAGTCTTGATTGTAAGTCATTTATTTGCACTTCCAACAACCCCTCTATGCAAAATGGTAAAAACTGAGAGTCCTCCTGATCAATAGGAACTAGTAACGTCAATGACTATTTTACCCTCCGTTGTGTTTCTAGGTTCTCTCAGAGGAGCACCAGCTCTTAGTTGAGTTTCCATGATGCATTTTATTTATCATGTTCTAGAGCGGATAAAGCAGTTTGGGAATTTAGTAAAAACAGAGAATGTCAGCTAGTTGGCAGCGGCATGCGTAATTTTCTCACAATTAACTGTTTACCTGGAGGTTATGTCAGGATATATGCTTAGTGATTTGCTACGCACAAATTTTATCTTATCAAGTGATATAATTTCAGAAGGGCAAAGATTACCAGTGTTTTACTGTACAAATGATATGTAGCTTAAGGTCCTTTTACACGGGCCGATTATCGGCCGAAAAATCGTTCCTAGGAACGCTAGTGCCGATAATCGGCCTGTGTAAAAGTGGCCCTAATCAGCCGACGAACGAGCAAAACGCTCGTTCGTCGGCTGATTGGTTCTTTTGGTTTCTACAAAAGATCCAATCTGTCGGGCGCACATCGGCCTGTGTAAACAGGCGATGTGCGCCTGACAGTATGGAGCTTCCGGGCCGCACGAGCGATACAGCAATCACTCGTGCGGCCCGGCGCTCGATTCATCGGGCCGTGTAAAGGCTCCCTGCCCGAGCGCCGATATCGCTGATCGGCGCTCGGGCAGAGAGACACATCGGCCCGTGTAAAAGGGCCTTAAGGCTGGCTTCACATCACGTTTTTTCCCATCTGTGTACCAAAACGTATATTTTAAATGGATGTCTCAGACTGATGGTATACAGTGGCATCCGTTCACCATAGAGCTCCATTGTAAGAAAAAAAAAGTATACTCTTTTACTGGACTCTGCAGGATACAAGGAACGTGCATTTTTGTATCCTTTTTTTTCGAACGTATACGTCAAACAGATGTTGTCCTTGGTTGGATTTGAGCCTAGGACCTAAGCGCTGCAAGGAACCAGAGATAACCACTGAGCCACCATCATTATATATTATTAATTAATGTTTTCTGAAACATCAGATTGACTTTATTACACTTTTTTAATTCTTCGGTTCATATTTCTTTACAATGATTTCAGCGCTTTTCAATATAAAATGCCCCTAGGCCCACATATACTTTGCTGGAAGTGATTTATGGCATTTATACATTAGAACCGCTGTTCACGTTATTGCTCCCACAATTAATTCTGCATTTCATAAAACAGGGATTTTTTTTTTTATAATAAAGACACGCATTGTAAAATATCATTCTGTGTGTCCCTGTATACTTCATGGTTCAAGCTGTGCCCCCCTCTCCATTATTAAACCTCATACAGGTCACCTGTCAGATGTATTGTGTGGGAGAGGAACAGTAGACAGTGATACTGAGAAGTTCTGTGAGCTCCATCACCATGGTAACTATCTAATGCTATGGGAGAACACCTTCAAGGTAATTTACCCCATACTGAATATCCGAGATAATTATGAGTATTAACCCTATGAAGGTACACCAATCAGCCATAATATTAAAACCACCTGCCTAATTTTGTGTATGTACCCTCATACACCCTCAACAGCTCTAACTCATGAAGGTATGAACGCTGAAAGACCTCTAAAGATGTCCTGATTTTAGCAGCAGATCCTTTAAAAGCTATGTACAATTTTTATGATTGCATTTTACTCATTTTAGGCTAAAAATATTTTCTTTTTTTCAATTGGTCTTTATTGAAAAATGTTCAGCTGTTTCTTAAATACAGGGTTAAAAATCAGTCTGTTTTTCCTGTCCTCTGATGTGTAGCTCTTATCTCTGATCTCCTGACTTCCTAAACACTTATGTAAGCCAAAATCTTATCAGTTTCATAAGAGTTTAACTATGAGTGTTTATCTGCATATACATATACACAGGGGCAGATTGGCCATAGACCCTACAGGGAAAGTTCCCGGTGGGCCGATGCCCAGGGGGCCACTCAAGCTCTCTTGATGGCCGCAAGCCAGGGAAATAATGATCTGATGCTCAACGGCCACAGGTGCCCTCCTGAACTTAACTGTGATAGAGTTGAATACTGTGGTTGGGGCGGCAGTATTTTGTGCTGCCCTGTGGTATTTGGTTCTGCTGGGGCGGTATTCTGTGCTGCAGTACAGTATTGCTGGCCCTGCCTACTTCGGTTGTCCCCGCCTACTTGTTTTTTTCCTGTCTTCTGTCAATTTGGACCCACCTACAACATGGGGCCACTTTTAGTTTTTTTCCAGAGCCACTTCCAATCTGCCCCTGCATATACAGTAGATGTTGACACGCACACGCAGATAAACACATATACATGCACAAATAACACATACACACATACTTATGTACTTACAGGCTGCTGCAGGTTCTCCTTCTCCTTTTAGAAGCCAACGGACCTGCAATCACGTGTCATGATGACAACATCAAAGGTCCTTTACCCTGCCATTACATTATCCCAAGGTCCTTTACACTCTCATACATACATATATGCCTAGGGGTCATTGTACATTGTGGTTTTTGTCCCAAATTGCCGCAAAAACACAGTAAAGCCTTGATGTACAATCATCTCCAAAGACACAAATATGTACAGGCCTGTGGAGGAGAGCAGGGCTGAAAGCTAAATTGTCCTAGCACACTGCCGCCTCACACTGCCTCATTGAAGATGTGCCCCTGCTGATTGCATTCTGGTTGGAGTCCCACATTTCATTTAGTCTGATCCACTGTCCTACATCAGTTCCTATACTATTTTCCCTGGGTTAAGGATCAGTTTAGAGGCTAACAGTATAGGTTCTGAATATTGGGATCATTCTTATCAGGGTTGGCCTCCTGGCAGGGGCGGTCTTGGGCACCACACATCCTATGCATTTGCATAGGGCCCCCGACGTCCAAGGGGGCCCCCACGCTCCGCTCTTGTGCTGGTGTCCAAGACCGCCCGCCCAGCTGTCACGTACTGCATTTGTCCGAATGCGTACTCATTTTATAAATTAGTACGCTAATGCGTACTAATTTATAAAATGCATACACATTAGTGTACATACTAAAATATGCATATGAATTAGCGTGCAGATTTGAAAAAGCGCACGCAAATTCCACCCGAGCATGCTCTAGTCCCAGTCTTTGATGTGTGTGGGGGGCGTGCCATTGGGAGGGGTGTCATCAGAGGGCGTGTCATCAGGGGCGTGACGCGTCATTGGGGGGTGGGGGCCCCCGGACATAACTTCGCTTAGGGCCCCAGAAATGCCAAGACCGCCCCTGCCTCCTGGGACTCAATAGGGAACAGAATTTTTTTCTCTACCTGTGCATACTCCTATGGTTTGCATATGTACACCACACTGTCCTGCTTGGAAACATTTGTTCTAATTATTATTAAAGGTGACTTTATGGTTTTTTTTTTCTGATTTCTTATATTTGGACAACTTCCATCTATTTGGCAATGACTCAGCCAGTGTCTATTATTTATCCTTATACATAGATATCTTTAGCAGCACATTATGTATGGGCGCATATGGAGAGGAACTTGGGTAGGTAGGGGAGGTGTCTGAGAGCTGCCAGGAGGGATTTAATAGATATCCTGTAGTTTACCATACGTCCTATATACAGAAGAGACTGATATCCACTCTACACAGGACTGGTGCCAGGTTTTACCCTGGACTAGTGGATGACATGACCCAGCTGCCCATAATGAAAAAGTTCAAAATGTATGGATGCAACTGGGAAGGAACAAATTGCACATCTAGAATATTACTAGTGAGTTACCATATTTTAAAAAAATCTTGGCTTCTTTAACAATTCTGTAATGTCCCACAGTTGTATCACTGTGTGTATGTTGTACACAGCAAAGAATGTGACTTGTTTTCCAACTTTATTCCATATAGAAATATGCTGATTGTATTCAACTCATACATTCTGCTTCTGTTACAGCACACTGATACATCACATTTCTGCATTATTCACTTAATCGCTCATACTGGAATATTATATTTACATCACAACTACTGGAAAATCGTAAACTAATGAAAATACAATGCAGCAGTGCTGAGTGTGTCAGCGTACAACACTAAGTTCATCAATATGCTACTGGGTTTGAATAAGACCGCAGGTAAACAAACTACATTAGCTTAACCATTTAAATGGTTTATCTCATGATTAATGTAAAAAATGAAGAACCAGCCCTGTACCTCACACCACCTCGGCAAGGTGGACAGAGAAATAAGAAAAAAATGCAGCAGGTGAGGCTATACACATACATTTTATTGCATAAAATTACAAAAGTATTCAGATCCAGGTGCTAGTTTGAAAATTGAAGAATATTTTTCATGTAACAACCTCTTTAATGATGCAACCAATTTTTGCCTTAGTATTTTTTCCTTGTTTTTTTTTAGAGAGAGAAAGATAGAGAGGGTATAACATTATAATTTTGGAGGGGGAATTCCACCATGTTGTTTTTGTCTATGGTGCCTTGTTCAACAACTACTGGTTTGCAAGAATGGGGAAAACCAAATCAGCTGTTCTTCAAACCGGGTTGTTAGTTGGAAATATTCCTGCAGTGTAGTCCTGACATGTTGAGGGAGCTTAGAAGAAAAGCTTCCCCGGTTATCAAAGAAAGCTTCCAAATTGTGTTGGGCCCTTCTACCAGCAAGAAGGTGGCTTCCAAAAGATGGACCTACCCTATCAGACTTGCCTCTCCTGTGCTCTTGGCACTCACTCCTCACCTGCACAGGGCTTTTAATCAGAGTGTAATATAAATGGACTCTATGTTGTCCCGAATTTTGTAGGCCAAAACCCCAGGAGAGACAAGTATGATAGCGTAGATCCCATCTGTTGGAAGCCACCTTGTCGCTGGTAGATGGGCCCCACATAATTGTGTACAAAAATTTGCACAAAGAGCTTACAGTTTTCAAATGGCAAGTATAGAAGTAGTAGAATTTACATTTATTCATGTTTTCAGTGTTTGCAGGTGTCTTGTGTTCTGGCAGTGTGCTGCTACTTGTAGTTCTTGTTTGCATAATTAATAAATAGATGTTTTCATTTTACTCTATGAAGGAAAAAGTAGCTCTGAAATCATTTGATGTAATGAATGATTTAAAAAAATCACTAGCTACTCACTTTGACTGCAGCAATTTCACAGCAATTTTATTTCTACCCATTAAATTGCTGTGTACAGTATATACTCAGTTGACAGCAGAGAGTTTGAGCTTTTCCAGCTATACTATAGACAGTAATTTCACTGTGATAGTTTTGTGGTATGATAAAAAATCTAGTCTAGGTCTAAGTCTAGGTGTAGCCCTAAACCTAAAATAAAAGGTAAGAAATAGATTTCTTAATAAAATATTGTAGTTTAAGATGGATAGGTCATCAGTATCTGACTGGTGGTGGTTCCACACCCATCAACTGTTTGAGAAGGCACCAGTACTGGCAGTTGCGCCGCTGCCTTCTCTCAGCTTTCCCTAGGCCAAGTGATGTCACATTCATTGATCACATGACCTAGGCACAGCTCAGCCCCATTGAAGTGAATAATCACTATACACTGTACGGCGCTGTGCTTGGTGAGCAAAGAGAAGGCCGTGGCGCTCTCAAGAGCACCGGTGCCTTCTCAAACAGCTGATTAGCGGGGCTCCTGGGTGTCAGACTCCCACTGATCAGATACTGATCTATCCAGAGGACAGGTCATCATTTTATAAGTCTCAGAAAACCTTTTCTGTGTGACAAGATGTTAGATCTGTAAACTTATAACAGCACCACTTATTTTAGAGTTCTCCTCGTATTTTAGAGCTCTCCCTCCAGTGTATCCACCTTATTAAATGTTCAGAGGTGGACACGCATGAGCAGTTTCTCTACTTTCCTCATCAATGGTGGTTCAGAAGAGTTCAGAAGAGATGAGGATGCTGTCTCATAATGTTTAGCATCTTCTCCACTTGTAAGAGTAGGACAATTACTTCTTCAGCATCTTTTCTTCTGCTCAGAGGAGATGCAGGGCATCTCTAGCATCTTCTCTGCTTGTCAGAGGAAAAGCTGGACATGCGCAATGGCATATTCCTCCTCTAATAAGTAGAGAAGATGCTGAAGATTATAGGACAGCCTGCTCATAAACAAGAATATCTTAGCTACACCAATTTCACATGAAGCTACGTCTATTTGACACATGGAAATCCACACACACACAAAAATAATGGTAGCGGGATACTAGACTGAAGCTTATCATTTCCAGGTGTTATAATAGTGACACCTGCAGGTAGTGTTATGTTACTACAAGATTGCGAAAAAGTCACATAGTGGATGCACTTCCGTTCAGATCTTCCTACCCACCCTAAAGAGATGAAATATGCGACTTCATCACAGTATCACAGGAATCCATAGCAACAGCCAAAGAACAGAACAGAGTACTGGGGAAAAAACAGCTCTCACTATAAGCAATGTGACAGAGAACTGGTGCCGGTATATAATCGCAGCAAATTATTGTGTTCATGGAAGCTTCACAGAAAATGCAGAAATACAAGACTTAATACAACCCCCATTAATTCATCTCAGAGGTTTCCACCTAAGTTTCTCATAAAAAAATTTAGTTAGTACATCAGTGCGAGACAGAAAGATCTGGTTTAAAGGGAACCCGTCACCTCTACTATGCTGCCCTGGCTGACTGTACTGTACAATTACAGAAGTGACAGCCCGCTGAAATCAGTTGGTCTGTCACTATACTATGCTGCATTGTAGAGGTGACTGTTTTCCTTTAAATTTTCAACCTAACCTCTTCTTTCCTAACATTTCATATAGAACTCCAAAACATACAGGGTAATACAGTGCCACATACCTCTTACATCCAGTGACGTCTCCTTTGATGTAAATATTCTCTTTCCTCATCTTCATCTTCTCCTTTCAGACCAGACCGCCATGATGATTTCTTTCAGCCACGTCTCGTCTCTGCAGAGTTTGACAAACAGACTTCTTAGTTTCCTACTTTTCCATCATCCTCCCATCTTTTGACTACACCATCATGCCACCAGCAATACTGTGCCCACTGTGTTCCCCGATACTATACTGCAGAAACTGTGCTACCTGAAAATACTAGTACCACACAGTGCTCCAGAAGTAATAATGCCCCCATAGTGCCCATTCTATTAATCATGTTCCCCATAGTCATTTATTAAGACTGGCCCCCTCATACTAGTGATGTCCCCTTAGAGTCCCCCACACAGAAATAGTGCCCCTAGTGATGCCCTCAAACATGAATGATTTCCCATAGTTTTATTAAAGTAATAAAAGTAATACCTACCTGCATTCCTGTGATGAATTCAACAAGACTTTTGAGGCTTATGCTGTCTGCAACACAGCAGGAACAATGATGTCACTACATTGTGCCTGTGGCAGGAATCTCAGGGTGAATGGTGGACCCGGGAGCCGATGGCTCCTTGATTCGCCATTGCTTTCAACCTGAAGCCATAGATACAATTGTAATCAGGACATAAGCAGCCTTCCCTGGACAGCGGCTGAAATCCTAGACTGTCCCATCTGCATCCGGAATGTCTGGAAAACATGTATACAGTTCACCCTCCTTAAATGTTAAATATCTTTACCAATACATTATCTTAGTAATCTTCTGGTTTTTAAATGGGTAGTCTCATGAAGACAACCCCTTATGCATCTGATGCTGGCTCAGTGATCAGCTGATTGTCAGTGATCTGGCTTTGGAAACCTTTGGTAATCTGCTGTTACTACAGCGGCCACTGCAGGAGAAGTAAAGTATTACATGGTGGCCATTCACATGTGATTCATAGTCTGGATTAGGGCATGGCAGCTGCTCTTTGGTCTTGCACACTGACAAGGGTCCAGAACCCTAACTGGGCACATGGAAGGTGGTTTTATCAATTCAGGCAGAGGGCTAAAGCCAGAATTTCCTGTCTTGTTACCAGAGAGCAGTGCATTGTGGGTGTTTAGATGACAGCGCTGGGTTTTAGATCCCATCACTATTTGTGGCGAGCAGATAAACGACAGGATTGTACAACTGTAAGAAAAAATCTGCAGAATTCAATTTGGAAATTAATGTAACTATTTATGATAGATGGATAGGTAGGTAGATAGATAGATAGATAGATCTATAGAGACATCAGCACAGTCAATAAGGTAATGGTCGGTTGCAATCCCTCTGGGACAAAAGGCAGTAGTCCAAAAAGATCCAAAAAGACAAAAATGAGGCTGCACTCCAAGTTCAATGAAAGGTGGTGGACCCGTTTATTCCCAAGGCAACGTTTCAGCCCAGCACAATGAGGCCTTTGTCAAATAGATATTAGATAGATGGATAGATAGATAGATAGATAGATAGATAGATAGACCATAAACTGCTGCTCAGAAGGAAAGTTTCCTTTTGAGTCCCATCAAACCTCAGGGCTTCATCATATAAAACTTTAGTTTACACATTAATCAGTCTTTCCTGTGACCCACAGAAAAACGTTTATTTCCTAGTGCTCTGTAAATCGATAGCTCTTTAGCGCCACCTTCTGTTACTTCTTGTTATTGCAGGATGTTTCTTTAAAATGAAAATATATACAAAAAATTAGATTCCT
Source organism: Rhinella marina (assembly GCA_900303285.1). Taxonomy (NCBI): domain Eukaryota; kingdom Metazoa; phylum Chordata; class Amphibia; order Anura; family Bufonidae; genus Rhinella; species Rhinella marina. Next base: position 6,235 of record ONZH01005910.1, on the reverse strand, counting down.
TAGTGCTTGATAAGTTTTAATGGCTAACTGAAAAGATGATGACAAAACTGTAAGCTTTTGAGACTACTCAGGTCCCTTCATCATGCCGAGATGTAGAAGGATTTATGTCCTTTTACATTTCTTAAAGGGATTGTCTCACTTCAGCAAATTGCATTTATCATGTAGAGAAAGTTAATACAAGACACTTACTAATGTATTGTGATTGTCCATATTGCCTCCTTTGCTGGCTTGATTAATTTTTCCATCGCATTATACACTGCTCGTATCAAGGGGTTATGGCCACCGCTGCAGCTCAGTATGGGAGCTGCTGTACATTTGTGCCTACGCGCACTCCCATGATCCTGGCCACCGGAGAGGCTGGCACTTTTCTATAATGTGCAAGCACGGCCACCACTGGTGGATTGCAGGGTGGTCACTCAGACCTCTTGTTCATCACATTCATGACTAGATCTCTATCAGGGACAATAAAACTTTCACACTCCTTATCTATAACTGCCGCAACAATTTATTGCTACTTCTATTTGTTTGCATTTTTTGCGGATCCATAGACTTTCATTGTGCTACGGACCGCAATTCGGGAGAAAAGTAGGACAGGAGGATTTCTGATTGCGGAACGGAACAGATTAACGGATGCGGACAACATACGGTGCAATGTCCGCAGATTATCAGGACCCATTGAAATGAATGGATCCGCAAAATATCCGCAAAAACCGTCCGCAATTGCGGAACGGATGCGGATAGATTGCGGATGTTTTAAACGGACGTGTGAATGTAGCCTTATTCCTCTGTCACCAAAACCTACGGCTGAAAATGCAGCTTTGTATTGACGGGAACATCCATTGGTTGAAAAAAAGGCGTGTAAAAAAACTGCATAAAAAACGCATGAAAAAAGCACGGATTCTGCGCTGATTTTTTTAAGCCTGTTTTTCAAAATCAGTCGTATGAACTGGCCCTAAAAACGCTGAAAAAACAGTGTGGAAAAAAAGCACAATGCTTTATCTTTACAAAGAATCCTCTCTAATTTTCCCATGTAAATGAATGGGAAGCTAAAAAACGCACCAAAAACTACACAGAAAATCAGTGCGCATTCTGCACTGTTTTTTTTTTTAGAGTGTTTTCTAAATCCATCGTGTGAACATACACAGACCAGATCCCCCTTAATAAATACAGCCTCACTAAATAAATATAGACCCCAAACCAATCCACCTAAATACAGACCAAGGGCAGACCACAAAATAAATTTAGACTCCAGGCCCCTTAAAACTGTTGTGTCAGCATTTAATGTTATTTACTTTTGAAATTTACTTTCTGTTAGAAAAATCCTCCACTTGTAAGATATTCTTTTTACTTCATTATAATGCTGTGTTTAGTCTGTATTAGAGATGAGCAAGCATGCTCGTCCGAGCTTGGTGCTCGTTCGAGTATTACGGTACTCGTAAGTGCTCGCTGCTCGGACGAGTATCTCGCCATGCTCGAGGAAATGGCATCTCCCGCATTTTGAATTTTTGGCGCCTTTAAACTCAATCACAAGCCAAGAGACTCTGCGGTACACCCAGCATCACGTGGGGCCCTTACATGTCAATAGCAGGGGTTGGCTGGCCTGATCAGGTGACCCTGGAATATACTAGTGACTGCCCGCGGTGCTCGGCTCAGTCGCTGCCTGGATGTCATTAGGGACAGATCTGCTGCGTTTCAGGGAGAGTGTTAGGGCCTGGATTTAGTTCTCTGTTAGGCATGAGTGATATCAAAAGAACCCCAGCCCTTCTAAGGGCTACAAGACACTTTTTTGTCTCTAGGCTGGCTGGCACTAGTAGTGCAGCTATCGCCATATATAACAATTTTTTTGTTGTTGTTTTATCTCAGTGATACAAATCCATTTCATACAGCAGTGTGGAACCATTCTGTGTGTCACAGTTCAGCTGTCCACTCACCACAAACCACAATCCGTATTTTCTGTCCAGGTGACCTATACTGTACGTCACGTAATTAAAAAAGGTCTTTTACTCTCACTGATACAGCTACATTAGAAAAATCTGAGTGCGACATTTTTCTGGGTTGCAATTAAACAGACCAAGTCTGCCTAATCTAATAGTTTCAGTGTAATTGCTCCATACCGCACGGTACTTAATAACATACGTAATTTAGCTCTAACTTATCCACCTATATACAAAGCACAATCCGTATTTTCTGTCCAGGTGACACATTCTGTACGTCACGTAATTAAAAAAGGTCTTTTGCATTCACTGATACAGCTACATTACAAAAATCTCTGTGCGACATTTGTCTGGGTTGCAATTAAGCAGACCAAGTCTGCCTAATCTAATAGTTTCAGTGTAATTGCTCCATACTGCACGGTACGTAATAACATACGTAATTTTGCTCTAACTTATCCACCTATATATTAACTTGTTCAGATTGAACAAGTTTGTGGGTTTCAGTACAGCAGGCCCATTTTTTTTTGTACATATAATACACTTATATACAGAAAATGTTGAACCCCAGGGCTAAGGGTCGAGGGCGAGGGCGAGGGCGTGGGCATTCAATTACTGCAGGGGGCAGAGGCCGTGGTCCTGGGCAGGGTGAGACAGTACCTGCTGATGAGGGAGCAGGGGAACGCCGCAGAGCTACACTTCCTAGCTTCATGTCTCAACTTACAGGGACAAGTGGTAGAGGACTGTTGAAGCCACAACAGTGCAAACAGCTGATGTTGTGGATTGCGGACAATGCTTCAAGTAATTTGTCCACCAGTCAGTCTTCCACGCAGTCCACCCACGTTACCCAAGGGAGCACTCCTCTGGCTCCTCCACCTCAACCTCCTTCCCCCCAGTCTGCCCCCTCCCAGGAAAATTAGGAATGCGATCCGGCATACTCTGAGGAACTGTTTTCTGGACCCTTCCCAGAGTCACAAACCACTTCTCAGGTTGCTGCTGACCTCTTTCCCGATGCCCAAGTTTTCCAACTGTCGCAGTCTGTGGGTGATGATGATGATGACATTGTTGACTTAGTGGAAGAATTGTGTAAAGAGGTGTCAGACGATGAGGAGACACGGTTGTCAGACAGTGGTGGAGTTGTTGTCAGGGCAGGAAGTCCGAGGGGGGAGCAGACTGAGGAATCGGAGGATGACGAGGTGACTGACCCAAGCTGGGTTGATAAGCCGAGTGAAGACAGTGCTTCTGAGGCGGAGGCGAGTGCTGCACCAGAACAGGTTGGAAGAGGCAGTGGTGTGGCCAGAGAGAGAAGCAGGGCCAGAGCTGGTGCATCAGCAGCAACTGTTTCACGTAGTGAAGCTCCCGTGGCGAGTCCTAGATGTTCGCAAGTCTGGAGGTTCTTTAAAGAAAGTGAGGATGACCGACGGACTGTGGTGTGCAACCTGTGCCACACCAGGATCAGCAGGGGTGCCACCACTACTAGCCTAACCACCACCAGCATGCGCAGGCATATGAGTGCTAAACACCCCACTCAATGGCACCAAGGCCGTTCACCACCTCCTGCGGGTCACACCACTGCTCCTTCCCCTGTGTCACTCGCTGCCTCTGCTAGTCAACCCCCTGCCCAGGACCCTGGAACGAGCGCCTCCCGCCGGAAAACCACACCTTCGCCTCCACAATCCTCCACAGTGTCCACCAATGTGTCCCTGCGCAGCGTTCAGCTGTCTTTACAGCAGACACTGGAGCGCAAGAGGAAATACAGTTCCACCCACCCACATGCCCAAGCCCTCAACGTCCACATCTCCAAATTGCTGAGCCTGGAGATGCTGCCCTATAGGCTGGTAGAGACCGAGGCCTTTCGCAATGTCATGGCGGTGGCTGCCCCTCGGTATTCAGTCCCCAGCCGCCACTATTTTTCCCGATGTGCCGTCCCATCCCTACACCAGCATGTGCCACAGAAAATCATCTGTGCCCTGACCAACGCTGTTTCTGAGAAGGTCCACCTAACCACGGACACATGGACAAGTGCTGCCGGGAAGGGACACTATATATCACTGACGGCACATTGGGTTAACTTGGTGGAGGCTGGGACACGTGCCGGACCCGGGATGAGTGCGCAGGCGCAGGATTCCAGCGCTAGACCGGAGAGTCTAGCGCTGTCCATCATGAAGGAGGGGGGCGGGTTTACAGGATATAGGGCGTGCTTAGGAGCGGGGAGGGCGTCGCAGATGCGGCGCTCGGACGAAAAGAGCACACCTCCCGGTGCTCCGAAGACTCATTTGCATGTTTTTAAAAGTTACTTTTCTGGGCTAATGGCTGCTTGCTTCTGTTATATACAGGTATGTCTGGGGAGAGGAATAATAGACCTATATGCCTATGTATCTAATTACATAGGTTAGAAAGTGGTGACAGAGCCTCTTTAAGATATAGAAATGTTCCTTTTTGTTGCTGTAGATTGGCTGTATATGTGACACAGAAGAGTAAAGATAAATTAATAACTTTCCTTTTTCTCTTCCTAGCAGCTTGTAAATGTCCAAGCGCCGAGACAATAGTTTATGTGCACACTGCGGTGTGCTTGTGTGTTGTTACAATAACAATGTGTTGTAGGAGTGAACAACCGAAGACAATGGTATTATGTGCCGTCAATTGACTCACTTAATGCTTCTTTCAACCCCCCCCATACAGGATGGTCTTCTGTGTGTATCTGTATCCAGGAAAGCTGTGTAGCTGAGAGTTGGCTCATTCAGTGGACTGTGAATGAATGTAGCTGTTGTGTTGAATGTTTTTGAAGTTGTGAAGACTGATGGATGCTCAGCAAAGCTGTGTGTGAGTTGTGTGTGGATATGCAGCAGAAAATGAAGGAATGACAATGTGAATGTGTATGATGTACTACATTTGTTTTTCTTTATATGCGCATTGGGGATTTTTATTTTTCCTTAGTACCAAATGTTTTGACCAAACTCTACATTTTAGGTTTGAAAACAAGGCAATGAAATGTTTCTCATTGGCCCTTCATGTTTTATGTCTGTATTGTCAGATCTGTTTGTTTCAATGTTTATTTTTTTGTCACATGTTAAATGTACTTATAACATTAGAGATCTGACCTCATGGACAACTGAGACGAGACTGATTCATAGAGGGAGGATCACACCGTCCGACTGGAAGGGGTGGACTTAGCTAACTTAGGTAGGAAGACAGGGTGGATGTCCCAGACACAAAGACAGCCCTTGTACCCATCCCCTAGTTACAAGACACCCCCATGAAAGACGAGTACTGTGTTCATTCAAGGGAAAAAAAAAAGGGTCCATTCATTTCCACATCCAGAAAAGCTGTGTACTGCTACAAAATGTGCAGAATACACAATATCACACATTTAGTAAACATCAAACATCGTTTGGTATCTCAAGGATGGTTATGAAAAAAATATATATTAATGGTGTTGTGTTTTATTTGGTTTAAAAGGTTTTACATTACACAAGATACCCGGGCATTGCTATTGATTAATGTATTGAAATATGCAGGATTATTTGTCAAAATATTATAAAAGTTTGTTTTGAAGTATCATTTAATTAGACCAGATTTAGAGTTTCACAAAGTCCATTTTGGTTTGACAGAAGACCTCTTTGGTCTCATTGGTAAGTGTTATTTACATACAGTGTTGGACCGACAAAAGTTCTAAGGACATTTGTTTTTTAGATCAATGATGGAGAGTAAACCTAATTAACAGCTTTTTCTAACATGAACTGAGTTTTTGAATTGACATTTTCTTGATTGTGTGGGACTGTTCCAGTACATCTTACCTGTGTGCAGCTAAAAAGAGCCAGGACTGACAACCTCAGGAAAGTCCAGGAGCTGCTACGTCAAGTCTACAAGGTGTGGTAAGACACAGTTGTCAGTAACCTATCACCCAACAAGAAACGGCTTTGACCACGGGTCTGCCATGCTGAACAAGGCCTTGCTATTCGTACTAAGGCTGTCCAGGGGTGGACCTTAACGGTAATCTGTGTGCCTAAGACTTCCTGACCAAATAGCAGAGCTGATGCAACGATCTGCAGACCAGTGAGCGGAGGAGGTTCTTGTGTCAAAGCTCCTCCCACAGACAAGGTAATGGACTGTCAATCACCCACTGATAAGAGGCTCTAACATCTGCACTGACATCTACACCTGCTACCCCTTCACATACATAGGGAGGGGTCATAGACTGAACTTTATAACAAGCATCAAGTGATGGACAATTGACTTTTCACCAGAGACTTTGTTATTATCCAAGAAGATCGGAGAGAAGACGACCACAGAGAGACACTTCT